>CP139506.1:296898248-297498248 GCA_021014915.2 Artemisia tridentata subsp. tridentata
CAAATCAATTGCTATTGACACAAAGTTTCTCTTCAATCACTCCATGCCTCAAATATTATTTGATCAGAATAACAGGGTTCACTAACTTGTAATAGGAATCAAGAGATCCTTGAGGCGACAAACAACTAATCCTAGGCGTTTACATCTCACGCCCTAGGATACACACACACACACCTTTATTCTACATTGTGGAAGACTTATATTAAAACCTATGCCCTTGATCTCTTTATATAGTAGAGAATTAGGGTTTACAAAAGACTACGAAGGACTAATAAATAAAAACTTCTTTATCAAGCAAGTCCCTTGTGTTTCGTTCTTCATTAATTGAAGAATTCTTCCTTTGTCACTTTACACCCTTTTGTTTCATTCTTCTATTTATTTTGTCTCATCAAATCAAGAATCCCAACAATCTTCCCCGATTTGATGATGACAAAACAAACAAAGTCGTGTACGAACTTCCCTAGATGAAGCAGAGAAGTTGAGATGTGTTGGGTCTAATAGTTGAGTTGATAAAGACAAAACATATGAAACATGAGGGACTATTAATGACAAAGAATCAAACTTCACAAAAGGAAAAGATTACTATGTATCTTTTATTATTCTAGATTATTCTTTGTGTAACCCTAATCCTCTATTATATAAAGAGGATTAGAGGCGTAGGTTTTTATGTGTGTGTGTCAAGATGTAGACGTCTAATGGTGTAGGTTGTGTTCTAGGCATCAAGTTCCTACAACGGATGCCTAGGTTTTGTGTATGTTGGTAGTTGTTTGAGATGATGACGAAGAACCTTGATAATAATAATGAATCTTTTGTTATTCCGCTGTGCATCTTGTGTTGATCATTATTATTGTGTTTATTGATTATCCTAGATCAAGGTCTAAACAACCTAGAGTCCAAAACGGTCAAAGAACTTATTTGATGATGGCGTACATAAGTTCTAACATACTATGCAGATGATGGAAGGTATTGTGTACAACCGACACATTGACTATGCTTCACTCATATGGGTAGATTTTTATGAGCATGTCAATGAGAAAGGCAAGAACAAAGGCCTCCTGTTTTGTCGGTACATCAAGCTGCTCATTCAGTATTGGATGGAAATGCACGAGAACATCACCCACAAAGCTCCTGAAGTTTATCAGTATCACACGGAACTTGATGACGACATAATCAAGTTTATTCGTGATGATCCAAAAGCAACAACTTGTGATGGGATGTTGATTCCACAAGTACTTCTGAACCTTGTCAGCAAGCAGTCAAAGCCTATAACGACTACATGACAATGATTTCTCAAAGGCTACCACAACCACCGGTGAGATCTACTCCAGCTACAATAACACCAACACCAGTAGCATGAAGACAAACTAGATCAGATACCAAAGTGTCACGAAGAAAAGACAAGGGTAAAGCCATTGAACGTGAAAGAAAAAGGTTAACAAGAAGGCAACATGGTAGAGGGAAAGGTATTATAATAAGGGAAAGGTCACCGGAACAACCAGACTTGAGTGATGATGATGACAGTGACACACCAATTGATAGAGACTTCACTACATAGGAAGAGGGTTTACGAAGGAGTCGGGAACTTGAGCGTAAGCGTCAAGAAGTAGAAAGGTTGAAACAACAAGCTGATGATCAAGAACAGGAACGATTGCTTTCAGGTGGGAATGATGATGACAATGCCGGACCAAGTATTCTTCATGATGATGATGATGAAAATGACGATGGTTCGCAATACAGTTTTGAACGAAGACCAAGTCAGACACAACCGTTAGTCACAGTCACGACGACAGCAAGTCCGAGCAATATACTCTCTACATTCCAAGTCCTTACACCATTTGGAGAGAAATCAGCACCAAACATCACTGAGCTATTCACTAAGACTAATCTGGACTACCTTGTTCAGAAAGTAGCTCAAACTCATAGCTCACTCGAGACTGACACGAATCTACCTGACACCGGATCTTTGGCACCACCATCAGAGAACATTGCACAAGTTACTGCAACAATAACTCCAGCGCAACATCACTCATCCCGAGAAGCAGCTCACTGTTATACAATCACCACCACCACAAAAGAAAGGATCAAGAACTTCCTCATCTAATCAAGCAAAAAATCTTTCACACAGAGTTCAGCACTTGACAAACCTCATTTCTTAATACCGAAGAGGACGAGCAATAACGAAGATACCGAAGTCTATTTTCATCACAGAAAAGAGAATGGTTAAGATAGCTGAAGGTCTTGGCTCGATGTTGAACAAAGACCTGGAGAATATCATTGAGAAGAAAGTTGGTCAGAAACTTCCAGAAATCATCACCTCAAGGATTGACTCCAAACTCATCAACAAACTTGACAGGATTCTGTATGACAGACTTGAAGCTACACTTGATTACAAGATTCAGCAAGCTATTCAGAATTTTCTCAACAACAACGCACTGACATTCCAACCATCATGATCATTTCAGAACATTTCATTTCAAGACAAGAAACAAGTTCTCGTTCAAGACTTGTTAAACAACACGGAGTTTCAGAATGAAGACAAAGACTTGTTAAACAACACGGAGCTTCAGAATGAAGACGAAGACTTGTTGAAAGCTATGCAACTCAGCATTCAAAGAGCTCAGCTAAGACAAATTACTTGTCGGGAAGAGAATCTTCACAAGCGACAACATGATGACCATCAGGATGATGCTAATCCTGAGGGGGAGAACGTGATTCGTCAAAAGATTGTTGATTTGACAAACATTCCTTCCACAAGCATGACAAGTCAGGCACCTCAAGATGAACCAACTTAAGCTGAAGCAAATGATGATGAGCAGTTGGCTTCATATTCGTCTTGTGATGAATTGTATGATTTTGGAGATAAAGAGATTGCTGGAATCTCAGACAATGTCTTAGAAGTAGTTGATGAAAATGACAAAACTACGTCTATAATAGATATTGACACTCATGATGATAATGATTGGTTTTATGATGAGAACTATACCAAGGTGTCTGAGCAAGAAGAAGAAGTATTGACTGTAGGAGAATTGGACTATCGTAGCTCTATCAGAACTCAAGTAAACACGGTTAAGGAACAAGAAAGAATTGAGAAAGAAAGAGTAAAGTTCATGAATGAATACTTCAAAGACAAATCAGGAACGAAAAGACTATTCATGGAGAAGAATCTCAGTGATATGGGGAATGCTAAAGACACATTTTGGGAAGGTCAACAGCCTAAAGCGTGGAATGCTAAAGAGACTTTGTTTCCTTACACCGAACGAGAAATACTTCCAGTATATGGTCCAAAGAAGCGTCCAAGTGATCAAGCTTAATCCTACAAAACTTCGATCTCTTCTATCTCAGAAAAGGAAGAAAAGCTCAAGCTGATCTACTACCATCTCTGGAATGAAAGCTCAAGTCTATTGACTTTGATGAAGATGATCTCGAAGAACATCCTACATTCATAACGAAATACAGGGCTAAAGTAATACGCAAGTTCTATCACGCAGCGTATTATAACGTTGAACAATGGCCTGAAAAGAGAAGAGGGATGTTTCTTCTAAATCAACTTACCGAAAGTTCCAAGAAGAATGTGTACTCAGAACTCGGCATCAAAGAAATCTTCAACATTGAAACTGAAGACCAACACGTTTGGACGTATATTAAGAAGATAAAGGTTCTGAGAAGGGATGATCAAGCTTACGAATACTGCGAAGCAGACTTTCAAGACATGCAAATGAACGATCTTGAAGACTTGTATGTGAAAAAGAAACAATTTCACTACGAATGGACTAATCACCTTCGTGAAGAGATTGTTCGCTCAATTGTCAAGATAATGAGAAGTTGTGTTCTTGAAGAAAGAGTTAATGACTTCCAGCTTGGTATAGAAAGTTTTCAGTATGGACTCAACCTCACAAAGCCTCTAATGAAGATTCTCGATATGGAAGACAAAGAACCGTACACACTTATTAGCAGACCTATACCAGGAGTTGTCTACCTCAACAGCAAAGGTTAGAAACGATTCATTGTAGCTAACGAAGTTCAAAAGTTCTGTACAAGTACACTAATGCGGGTCTACAAAGGAATTGAGGCTGTACTTGTTGAGAATCGATACACACAGACTCAACCAAAGATGTCATCATCTACAGTTGTTGAATTAGGCAAAGTCAAGGAAGCCGTGGAAAGAAGAATTCGACATCGTATCTAGATGAAACGGATTAAAAGCTTAGTTGACGGAAGAGAAAGAAGAAGTGGTGCAACTATGACAGATCGACCAAGAGATTTAGAGTTATAAGATCACCTCTTAGGGGGAGATTGTTAGCCTTAAAAGTGGCAATCTTAGTAGTTTATTTCGTATTAACATTATAACCATTTTGTACAAGAGTTAACCCATGAGTGAGGCCCATTAGTCAAAGCCCACCATGAGGAATAACCCTTAAATACACATCTCTAGCTTTGGAGATTATGTGGTTCCTCTCATTATATCTAATAAAACATATCATTTGGTTTCACATTCTTTCTACTCTCTATCTAAAACTTCTACGTCGTGTGACTTGGATTGATCCGATTGGGTGCATACATTCTTTTTAGCAACTAAGGATGAAACCAGTGGAATCCTTAAGTCTTTTATAACGAGGGTAGAAAATCTAGTAAATCATTGGGTTAAAGTGATAAGATGTGACAATGGAACTGAGTTCAAGAATAAGGAGATGAATCAGTTTTGTGAGGTGAAGGGTATTATGAGACAGTATAGTGTAGCTAGAACTCCTTAACAAAATGGTGTTGTAGAGAGGAGAAATAGGACACTAGTTGAGGCTGCTAGAAGAATGTTAGCTGATTTTAAATTGCCAACTACTTTTTGGGCTAAAGCAGTTAATACTGCTTGCTATGTGCAAAATAGAGTGTTAGTTGTTAAGCCTCATAACAAGACCCCTTATGAACTTTTTCATGGTAGAACAACATCCTTAAGCTTTATGAGACCATTTGGGTGTCTTGTTACTATTCTCAATACCTTAGATCACTTAGGCAAGTTTAATGGTAAGGCTGATGAAGGATTCTTTGTTGGATACTCTATGAATAGTAAGGGTTTTAGGGTATTCAATAGTAGAACAAGGATAGTTGAAGAGAATCTTCATGTTAGGTTTAGGGAGAATACACCTAATGTTGCAGGTAGTGGACCAAATTGGCTATTTGATATAGATATACTAACAAAGACAATGAATTATGAGCCAGTTATTGCAGGTACACAATCTAATGAAGATTCAAGTGATGATGAAAAGGTTGATGATGAACCAAGGAAAGAGACTGAATATGATGATAAAAAGAAGGATGATAATGTTAGCAGTTCTAATGATGTTAATGCTGCTAGTGATGGTAACAACACTAACAAAGATAAAACTACTAATACTGCTAACAAGGAAGGCATTGCTGTTAATGAGGATGAATATCCATTTGATCCAAACATGCCTCCTTTGAAAAACATATAAATTGATACCGATGATGAAGGAGATGGTGCAAAGGCTGACATGAACAACATGGATAATACTATCCCTGTCAGTCCTGGTCCAACTAACAGAATTCACAAGAATCATCCTCAAGAGCAAATCATTGGAGATGTGAAGTCTGTTGTTCAAACAAGAAGAATGACAAAGGATTTGAAGGAATAAGGTTTCTTTGCTAGATCCCTTAAACAAAGAAACAATCATAAAGACCATCAAAATTGTTTGTTTGCTTGTTTTCTATCCCAAGCCGAACTCAAGAATGCACTTAAAGCATTGCAGAATCTAAGCTGGGTGGAAGCTATGCAAGAAGAGCTTCTACAATACAAGCTACAAGAAGTTTGGACTATGGTAGATTTGCCTAATGGTAAAAAGGCTATTGGTACTAAATGGGTTTTCAGATGTAAAAAGGATGAAAGAGATATTGTGAGAAGGAACAAGGCAAGGTTAGTAGCTCAGGGATACACACAAGAAGAAGGGATTGACTATGATGAATTCTTTGCCCCATTTGCAAGAATTGAAGCTATAAGGTTTTTCTTAGCTTATGCTTCATACAAAGATTTTGTGGTGTATTAGATGGATGTGAAGAGTGCTTTTCTTTATGGGACAATTGAAGAAGAAGTGTATGTTTGTCAACTACCAGGGTTTGAACATCCTAACTTTCCTGATAAAGTATACAAGGTAAAAAAGCACTTTATAGTTTACATCAAGCTCCCAGAGCTTGGTATGAAACATTGTCAACATACCTGTTGGACAATGGATTGCATAGAGGGAAGATTAACAAGACTTTTTTTATCAGAAGATACAAAAATAATATCCTGCTAGTTCAAGTTTATGTGGATGATATTATTTTTGGTTTAACAAAGAAGGAATTATGCATTGAGCTTGAGAAATTGATGCATGAGAGGTTTTAGATGAGTTCTATGGGATAACTTACTTTCTTTTCGGGATTGTAAGTGAAGCAGAAGGAAGAGGGCATATTTATCAGTCAAGATAAGTCTATTGCTGAGATATTAAAGAAGTTTGGGTATACAGATGTCAAGACAGCAAGCACACCATGGTCACTGATAAGCCTTTGCTCAAGGATGAAGATGGTGAAGAAGTTTATGTTCATCTATACATATCAATGATTGGTTCATTGATGTATCTTACTTCTTCAAGACCTGACATTATGTTTGCAGTATGTGCCTGTGCCAGATACCAAGTCACACCAAAAGTTTCACATCTTCATGTTGTGAAAAGAATTTTTATATACTTAAAAGGTCAACCTCAATTGGCCCTTTAGTATCCAAAGGATTCACTTTTTGATTTGGTAGCATACACTGATAGTGACTATGCTGGAGCAAGCTTGGATAGAAAATCTACAACAGGAGGTTTTCAATTTCTTGGGTGTAGATTGATCTCATGGCAGTGCAAGAAGCTGACTATGGTTACAAATTCCACAACAGAAGCTGAATATGTTGCTGCTTCAAGTTGCTGTGGACAAGTGCTTTGGATTCAGAATCAATTGCTGGACTATAAGTACAACTTTATGCATACCAAAATCTTTATTGATAATAGCAGTACTATGTGAATAATTAAAAATCCTGTTTATCACTAAAAAAAAAAGCATATAGAGATAAGACACAATTTTATAAGAGACTGCAATGAAAAGAAGTTAATTCAAATGGTTAAAATATGTACTGACAATAATGTTGCAGATTTGCTCACAAAAGCTTTTGAGGTGGGTAGATTTCAATTTTTAATTACCAGTATTGGAATGTTAAATCTTTAAAATCACTTATCTTTTTGTGTTTTTGTAGAAGTTTGTATGGATTAGTACTGTTATTCAAGTCAATACGAGTTTCTGCTATTAAGTATAATTAGTCCTTGATACAGGATTTCTGACCAGGTTTTAATATTTATAGTTGTCTCATCTTCCTATGGCCTACCTTATGCACTCACAGGCAGTGTACCCGGTCATGTGTAGTGTAGTAATCGATAAAGCCGAGGTCATCCCAAGAGCTATGCGTTTGGATCCTAATTTAAGTCTATGTTACATTTTAAAAAAGGGTTTTGAGTTGAATGATAAATTAAACTAAAATAAAAGAAATGAAATGCTGAAATTAAATTGAGTTGAATGCAGTAGGGAGAAAGTGCACTAGCCTAGTTACTCATCCTATCATTCAATGATTATGTTCTCTAATTAATCTTTGTTAGGACCTTAGATCTAAATCTATCACACAATATATGAATCGTATTAAGCACGTATGGATCTTATGTATGGTAACAAGAGATTAAGTATGTATGCCGTATATCTATATAGAGAGTAAGAGATGAAGAAAATTCTTATTAATAGAAACAAACACACTACACACACACAAGCACACACACACGTCCACCTTCCAAATGAGGTGGTGAGTGCTTTTTTTATCACAAAACAAACGAGCCTCATGGGCTTTCTATGGGCTCGGCATAACATGGATTGGACAACTATTACAACTTAAATTAAATGGAAAAGCTTAGCTTAACTTCTAACTGATTAGCTTAGTACAATCCATGAGCCCTTTGACTATTCTATTACATGTTCTATGACACATTACAAAGTTATAATTACGTAAATGACCATCACTTTCTAATAAAGCTAACAATCTCCCCCTAAGGGATGGTCATACAAAAGATGCTCTATGTGATTAGGTCTTTCGTCTTCTTGTTCTTGAACTTTGTGTGTCGTCATAGAATAGTCTTGATTCATTTGTTCCTTCATGCTTTGTGATCTTCGTAGTAACGTCTTTTGATCTTTCTTTCCTTTGATTAACATCTTTACAGGTTTGCGGTGTCGTCTCTTCCAGCATACTCATACTTCTTGATAATACTTTGAACTTCATACTTATGTCTTCCTCACTTGATACATGAACTTGTTCTTGAAATCTTGATTAGTTCTTTGACTTTGGCATAACTCACTGTCTTTAACTTGATCTCTTAGTCTAGAACGTTTGATATTGTGTTAAAATAATCACAAGTCAACCTCTCACGAAGAAAAGTCAACGTGCAACACTTAACGCAAAATCGATTTATTAACCGGATAAGCGTGTACCCGGGTCGTTCTCCCTGCGAGGCGTGAAATTGAGGATATCGTTTTCGGTTTGGTATTAAACTGCTTGAAATGACGAGAGTTGATTGGTTTTTAATATCTACGAAAATGGAAATAACGTAACGTAAAACGAAAACTACGAACGAGTAAAAATGTCAACTCTATTAAAAACTAACCCTACAGATATCAAAACAATTTTTATAAATTCTAAATGACAAAAGAAAATTTTGGAAAAAAGAAAATTTTTTTTTTTTTGACTTTTAAATAATTTTTTATAATTTAAGAAATATTTAAATGAAAATAAATGATAAAAAATATTAAATGAAAAAGATAAAATCTGAAAATTTTTAGGAAATACTTTAAACTATTAGAAAGCTGAGAAAAATATAAAAAGTGAAATAGGTTTTAGAAATAAGCTAAAAACAAGCTTAACAGTTAAAAATAGCTTAATAAGGAAAAAGGGGTGAAAAGGGTTTTAAATTAAATGTTGTAGGATTTAACTAAGAAAATGCAAGAGTCCAGTGGTTGTGTTGTTGGTGTTGTGAGTCAACTGACCTGGGTTCGAACCCCAGGCATGACCCTTTTGTGATTATTTTTTTGATTTTTTTGATTTTTTCTTTCTTTTAAAACTTAAATAACAAGTGAAGCAAACAAATTTAAAACTGAAATTTTTTTTTATTTTTATTTTTAAACTAAAAGATAAGCTCAGACTAGCTTTGGCTGGTCAGTAGGCTAAAGGGAAAAGAAAAAAAACAATATAACTACAGGACTAATAAGCTGATTTAAAAGCTAAGTTATAACTAGATAAGCTAATGTTTTAACCTAATATGATCTAAGTTTACTAGAAATTTATGAATAATCTATATTAACAAACAACTAAGCACTAAAACTAATCAAATAAGCAAAGGCCCTACTGAACTGATGCACAATGCAAAGATCTGCAAAATAGAAAAAGAACCACTGCACAAGTTCTGCTGATCATCAGGGCAGACAAGCAGTTTCAAATGGGCTGTTTTGAGCTTAATTTTAAGCTCAAAGATGATGCCCAAAATTAACAAAGGCTATTGAAACTTAAGGTTCACATACCAAATAACTCACAAACTAAATGTCAACTAATTTTTAAACCGATTACTATGCTAATTCTTATCTGCAAGTTTGGAAAAAAAACAGACTTCCTACCTTTTGTTTTTGACTTTTTCTGTTTTAACAAACTTTGACTAAAATGAAATGCTAATGATCTATATTGAACCTAGATGTAGCAGACAAGAAATAAAACAACTCAAAGTATGCAAAACTAACTGAATCAATACAAGATAACTCAAGAACAACTCAGTTCAGTCAAATTGAGCTACCAAAGGTTGGGACAAAAGCACATAAACAGGAAACCATCAAATAACATAAGCAAACTGATAAGCAAATGACATAAGCAAATAAGCAGGGTTTGACTAAGTTTGACTGAGAAACTAAAACAAGAAAATTAAAATTTGCATTAACTAAAAGTAAATTACATGACTGGAAATAAAAAGTAAACAATAACAATAAAAAAGAACATTACCTAAATTAAAGCTAATAAAAACCTAAGGAAAAAAAACGACTACTGCTACTCCTATTTATACTCAAAATAAAAATTAGGGTTTCTTCAGTTGTGTTTCTTGTGTGAGAGTGTTCCCTTGTGCTTCTTCTTGGCCTTTGATTTTTCTTGGTCACCACACTTGGAAATCTGAGCCGTTGATCCTAACTTTGTCCACGGATAGCTGAGGTGGATGAGGGGGGACCAAAGACAACACCATGTGGGTGTTTTGGACTGGTGTGGAGGTGAGAGTGACGGATTGGGGTTAATCAAGGGATTAGGGTTTAATGGGATTAGGGTTCTTAAAGGAAAATGATATACAGGGTTATAATTTGGTGTTTGACTGAGTTTGGGGATTTTGACCATTCTTATTGACCCGTATATTTTGTTTAGTTAACTAAGGACGGGTTTGACTCGTGGGTCGGGTTAAGGTTGGATGGGCTTGAGGTGTTGGGCCGGTGGGGTTTAATGGGTAATTGGGATAGAAGTTTTAGTGGGCTTGGGATGGGGTATGGCTTTTTGGATCCGGTTGTGTTATTTTAGCTAAGATAAAATTAGTTAAACACAAGGACCATAGGTGTAAATCATGAAAGTTCGAGGACCATTTCTGCCATTACTTCAAATTTAATCAAGGGACCATTTTTGCCAACTAAAAATAATCCAAGGGCCATGTTGGGATTTTTGAGCTCGAATTATATCCACATGAAAAATATCTTTTCCGGCTTCGGTTTTCGGCTCTTTTCCAATCCATGCTCGGTTTTGTCCATATTTGCCTCGTTTTCAATCCTTTTATACCTGAAACACATAAAACACAATCCAAGGATATTTGTAACATTATATGGTCCATTTGGGTGTTTTTGGTCGTTTTTGTGGGGTTTTTCGGGTATAAAATGATGAGTAAAAGGCCACTCATCAATCCCCCACACTAAGCAATTGCTAGTCCCTAGCAATCCGATCATATGAAGTAATGAAAGGATCAAAATTACCAAGACTATCCCGTTTTGACTTTATTATAAAATGCAAGTAATTTAAACGAGATAAAACGTAAATAGTATGCTTGATTTTCAAAAGTGGCATCATGGAACGGGAATCACACAAAATGGGTGACTCCGGGGAATTGTAATCGTCATCCTCTTTTTATACTTCCCAACTAAGTCTAAAACCCTTGTGCAAACGTTTTTGCAAAATGCTAACGCTACTTATATTAGCAACCTATGTAAGCCGAGACTTAACTTTTCACTCCCACAATTATTCATAAGTTAGGCGTGTGTGCTTGTTTTCAAAGTTTTGATCGTAAAAATCGACATTTATTAGGGTTAAAAACCGACCATGATTTAGAAATTAGAGATTCAAAAGTGAGATCACTCCATGTAGCGACTTTCTTCTCAGCTTATCCTTAGTAAACTTAGGAGGCTAGGTTTTTACACCCTCGAGAATAGTATCGGAGCTCACGGGATCTTTGAAGTCAAAATTTTCTAAATCACCGTCCAACTTTTAGACAATATTGACGAATACTAGTTCAACTTTCGATTTAAATTTAAGAAGAAACAAGTTTCTCACACTTATTCATAAACAAACATAAACATTTTTTCATTTTTCATCACTTTTTCACTTTTTTTTTTTTTTTACTTAACTTTTTACTTGTGTGCCCTAAACGACGGAGCTTCACGGTTTAGTTCCAAGACCTTACACCTTTCGGAATGAAGGATCCAAGGGCCGTTACAACGCAGTGTTCCAAGACTCTAGACATTCCTGAAATGAGGATCCAAGGTGGTTAGACCAAGACCTTACACATTCCTGAACTAGAGGTCCAAGGGCCGGTGCAAGAGGGTAGCCAAGACCTAAACGCCTTCCGGAAATAAGGATCCAAGGCCCGATCTCGAAACCGTAGCTTAGAGCACTTATTTATTCATACTCAAAATTTTGATCTTGCAACTTTCAAGCAACGACTCACTTTCATTTTGCATTCTTATTAGGTTTGTAAGAAAGTATGCTTGTTCCGAAATTTAAATAAAACTTTGAACTAGTATTCTAAATCAAGATTGTATAAAAATTTATTTGCTTAACAAAAACGGTTTTTGCGTTCAAAAGTTTGAAAATAGCACTAATTTTAGTCAGATTAGGATCTTCTGGGAGGAAAAGCCATAGATTACTTATATAAGCTCTAAAGAGAACCAACTACTCCACGCTTAGCATTTTCATTTGCACAATTCGTAAAACCTAAGCCTAAACGTTAAGGGTAGCAGCTAGATCAACACTCTAGCAGAGTCGGGATTCCCCTTGTTCTAGCCTAATCAAGTCTAAACTTCAACTAATACCGAAGCATTAATGTATAGCAAATTATTTTTATTGTGCAAAGCACTTCTTTTTGACGGAAAATATGATAAAATTTTTTAAAATTTTTGGTCAAAACGGGGGTGCTAGGGGACTAGAAGGTACAATATGTGAAAATTTTAAAAATTGGGTCAAATTCGCAAGAATTCCCCCCCACACTTAGAATTGAATATTGCCCTCAATATTCAAAGTACCGGCCTGAGCCGACGCTATAGAACGTAAAAAGGTAATACTACTAGCTAAGTGTGGAAACGAAATTTTTTTCACAAAAAGGATTTTAAGATATCCCTGGATAATCATAAACACAAAGATAGGATATTGGGCGGCTGGATTGAAAACAGGCGCGTCAATCATCACGATCTACGGGAATCCTGAAAACAAAGGCAAACACACAACAACAAAGCAACAGGTAGAGGAACTCCCCCGCACTTAGTGTTAGAAATAAGAAAGAAGATAGAATGATAGGCATGGGTTGCCACCCACGAAGCGCTTGTTTTTGCTTACCGAGTCACGAGCTTGACTCGATCCCGAATTCATTTGTCCATGGGGAAGCAAGTGGAAGAAACAATCTCCATCGGACTTTCATTCAATATGTTTGGATAAACATTGAAGTGCTTGAAAGTTCCACTCCGATGAGATACACCCGCGGTATTTTAATATTAGAAACTATAAATGGCGATACCGGGGTCAAATATGGTGTCCTCATTCCCGTAGTTGAAAAGGGAAAGAGAAATCACACCATATGTGATGAAGAGAAGCAAGATTTTTATGACTATCATAAAAAACTCTCCATCATCAAAAGCAATATTTTCTTCAACGGGAGGGAGGGTTGGGATAAGATCTTCAAGAATTAAATCCTTATGATCACTAACACCTCCCCCCACACTAGAATCATCCTCAAGATCAAAGTAGAAATGATCATATTCCGGAGGAGATAAATGAAGGAGTTCATCGGAGAACTCCTCATGATAACGATCATTCACATTAAAATGAAATGAATCATACTCTGGAAGAGAGAGATAAGAATGGGAAGTGGTACTGCCACTACCCGTCTCTTCCGAATGATCGATATCAAAGCAAAAGGCTTCGTAAGCCGAGAGTGAATAATCAGGATGAGAAGTGGGACTGCCACTACTCTCCTCTTTGTCATTAAACACAAAACTCTCATATTCAGGAAAAGCATCCTTGAGCTCGAGCTCCACAGGATCAGACTGCTTTTCCTCAATAACATCTTTCTTCGGGGGGAGAGAAAATAATGGTTCATCAATTATCATTTTTTCCAACAACGGAGCGTCTCCCCCCGGATCACAATCGGGCTCAACAATTTCCGGTGAAATTGGAGCATCAAACAAGAAAACCTCGAGCTCTTCCTTATAGATATCACTTCCCTCAAACGGAGGAGAAGGATGGGAAGAGTCGAAAATGAGTGGTGCGGAAATATCAATACGATAAACCGATTCTGGAGGTGGGGCAAGTGGTGCGCTCTTAGAGCTAGCAGTTTTCACCACTTCCGTTGTATCCTCCAATTCGTGTTCATCGTAATCAAGAACACTTTTAACTTCAGCACAACTCTTAAACCATTGACTTGAACCAGGGGCAATTTTCATTGCTTTGAGCTCAGCACGTTTTTGTGACGTACTCTTGACCGCAAATCTTGAATGTATATCAGATTTTTGATCAATCGTAGCAATGTTGCATTTAGACCCCTGATTAATATTAAACGTGACCGCTTCATTATCAACACGAATGGTTAATTCTTCAGCGTACACATCAATGAGAGCACGACTCGTTCTAAAGAAAGCTCTACCCAAAATGAGTGGAACTCGAGGATCAGCATCAAAGTTTACCACAACAAAATCAGTGGGAAAGTGGAATTTTCCTACTTTCACAACAACGTCTTCGGCTATTCCAAGCGGATGAGTAATAGTACGATCCGCTAGCTCGAGTGTCATGCAAGTAGGTGTAAGCTTTGGAAGAGACAATTTTTCCCATATCGAGAGTGACATAAGGTTAATGCTTGCGCCAAGATCGGCCAAGGCGGAGCATTGAACCATCCCCGAGAAATTACATGGGATTAAAAACTTGCCGAGGTCTCCGAGCTTTTCGGGAAGCTTTTTGAGGATAACCGCCGAGCATTGCTCGTTTAGGGGGGTTTTGGCCATCTCCGACAACTTTTCCTTGTTGCTTAGCAAACTTTTAAGTTTAGATGCAAATTTTGGCATAAGAACGAGAGCATCTGCAAAGCTTATGTCGAAATGCAACTCATTGAAGATTTGAAAGAACTTTTCCATTTGTTGATTGTTTTTTCTTTTATGCTTCTGATCATTAAGCCTTGAAGGATATGGTATTGAAGGCTTAGAATTTGTCTTCGGAACATCGGGTTCCAGAATTGGAGTTTGGATTACTGGAGGTGGGACGTGTGCAGTACTTTGTGGGCTTGAGGTGTGCACCTTGTCCTTTGTTACCTCCTCCTCTCGTTCCACTTCCTTCACCGGAGAAGGAGTAGGAATCGAGGGTCCGTCATAAGCTTTACCATTTCGGGTGGTAACAGCTTTCAACTCTCCCTTTTGGTTAAGAATTGTATTAGCTGGGAGAGTTCTTGAAGTAGAAGCTTGATTAGCTTGATTAGCTTGATTAGCTTGCTGAAATTGATGGATGAGGGTATCAAACATGTTTTCAATCTTTTTTTGTGATTGATCAATTTTGCTTTTGAGCTCATTACCCTGCTTAGTCAAAGCATTTTGAAAATCGTTTTTCAAAATTGTGATTTGATTTTGGATGGCCCTCATTTTCACCTCATTTGTCTGAATGTAATTTGCAAGATCATTTGAGGGAGCAATCGGGGCAGGGTAATTAGGAGCTTGATACCGTTGAGTGAAACTGACCCCTTGGGTCGGGTATTGATTAGTAGGGGCTTGATATGGAACATTTTGCCCCTACTTTGGTTTTGATTTAATCTGTTTTGATTGTTTGGTTGAGAAAAACCGGGTGGTCCTGCTTGATAGTTAGCACGATAGCTCGGGTCAACTTGAGGATGGTATTGAGTACCACCTTGGTTGTAAGACCCGGCTACGGCATTGCTTTTAAAAGGCCGGCCATCGGTGGCGGTACAATTATAATAAGCATGAGGACCGCCACAAGTGACACAATTTTGGAAAAAAGAAAAATATTTTTTTTTTTACTTTTAAATAATTTTTTATAATTTAAGAACTATTTAAAAGAAAATAAATGATAAAAAATATTAAATGAAAAAGATAAAATCTGAAATTTTTTAGGAAATACTTTAAACTATTAGAAAGCTGAGAAAAATATAAAAAGTGAAATAGGTTTTAGAAATAAGCTAAAAACAAGCTTAACAGTTAAAAATAGCTTAATAAGGAAAAAGGGGTGAAAAGGGTTTTGAATTAAATGTTGTAGGATTTAACTAAGAAAATGCAAGAGTCCAGTGGTTGTGTTGTTGGTGTTGTGAGTCAACTGACCTGGGTTCGAACCCCAGGCATGACCCTTTTGTGATTATTTTTATTTTTTTTTATTTTATTTTAAAACTTAAATAACAAGTGAAGCAAACAAATTTAAAACTGAAATTTTTTTTTTATTTTTATTTTTTAAACTAAAAGATAAGCTCAGACTAGCTTTGGCTGGTCAGTAGGCTAAAGGGAAAAGAAAAAAAACAATATAACTACAGGACTAATAAGCTGATTTAAAAGCTAAGTTATAACTAGATAAGCTAATGTTTTAACCTAATATGATCTAAGTTTACTAGAAATTTATGAATAATCTATATTAACAAACAACTAAGCACTAAAACTAATCAAATAAGCAAAGGCCCTACTGAACTGATGCACAATGCAAAGATCTGCAAAATAGAAAAAGAACCACTGCACAAGTTCTGCTGATCATCAGGGCAGACAAGCAGTTTCAAATGGGCTGTTTTGAGCTTAATTTTAAGCTCAAAGATGATGCCCAAAATTAACAAAGGCTATTGAAACTTAAGGTTCACATACCAAATAACTCACAAACTAAATGTCAACTAATTTTTAAACCGATTACTATGCTAATTCTTATCTGCAAGTTTGGAAAAAAAACAGACTTCCTACCTTTTGTTTTTGACTTTTTCTGTTTTAACAAACTTTGACTAAAATGAAATGCTAATGATCTATATTGAACCTAGATGTAGCAGACAAGAAATAAAACAACTCAAAGTATGCAAAACTAACTGAATCAATACAAGATAACTCAAGAACAACTCAGTTCAGTCAAATTGAGCTACCAAAGGTTGGGACAAAAGCACATAAACAGGAAACCATCAAATAACATAAGCAAACTGATAAGCAAATGACATAAGCAAATAAGCAGGGTTTGACTAAGTTTGACTGAGAAACTAAAACAAGAAAATTAAAATTTGCATTAACTAAAAGTAAATTACATGACTGGAAATAAAAAGTAAACAATAACAATAAAAAAGAACATTACCTAAATTAAAGCTAATAAAAACCTAAGGAAAAAAAACGACTACTGCTACTCCTATTTATACTCAAAATAAAAATTAGGGTTTCTTCAGTTGTGTTTCTTATGTGAGAGTGTTCCCTTGTGCTTCTTCTTGGCCTTTGATTTTTCTTGGTCACCACACTTGGAAATCTGAGCCGTTGATCCTAACTTTGTCCACGGATAGCTGAGGTGGATGAGGGGGGACCAAAGACAACACCATGTGGGTGTTTTGGACTGGTGTGGAGGTGAGAGTGACGGATTGGGGTTAATCAAGGGATTAGGGTTTAATGGGATTAGGGTTCTTAAAGGAAAATGATATACAGGGTTATAATTTGGTGTTTGACTGAGTTTGGGGATTTTGACCATTCTTATTGACCCGTATATTTTGTTTAGTTAACTAAGGACGGGTTTGACTCGTGGGTCGGGTTAAGGTTGGATGGGCTTGAGGTGTTGGGCCGGTGGGGTTTAATGGGTAATTGGGATAGAAGTTTTAGTGGGCTTGGGATGGGGTATGGCTTTTTGGATCCGGTTGTGTTATTTTAGCTAAGATAAAATTAGTTAAACACAAGGACCATAGGTGTAAATCATGAAAGTTCAGGGACCATTTCTGCCATTACTTCAAATTTAATCAAGGGACCATTTTTGCCAACTAAAAATAATCCAAGGGCCATGTTGGGATTTTTGAGCTCGAATTATATCCACATGAAAAATATCTTTTCCGGCTTCGGTTTTCGGCTCTTTTCCAATACATGCTCGGTTTTATCCATATTTGCCTCGTTTTCAATCCTTTTGTACCTGAAACACATAAAACACAATCCAAGGATATTTGTAACATTATATGGTCCATTTGGGTGTTTTTGGTTGTTTTTGTGGGGTTTTTCGGGTATAAAATGATGAGTAAAAGGCCACTCATCAACGTTCTTCACATGAGCTTGTTGAGGATGAATTTCATAAGTATGAGTATGTGGAGGTGTAGATGATGTTGGTAAATGGTCTTTCCTCAGTATATGCATAAAACAGTTAGTGATAAAGCATCCAACACTTACAGGTTCGGACTTTAAGATTGTTAACATCATAGTAAGTAAACTTTCTCTAATCCTTGTCAAGGCCGTTCCTGAACTGGATGCCCCCGAGAGAGCTAACTTAGATACACCGAAGTGTTTCAACTATTCCGGTGAGCCGCTGAAGTATACCGGAGTATCACTTCATGACTGTAGACCGTTTGAAGCAAATAACCATCATGATAGACAAGGCAAGATCCGTAGATCTCATAAAAGACTCTTACACACCTTTTGTCCTTTTTGGCGAACACAAGTGTATTATATTGGAAGTGTATCCTAATATATCTTTTAATGAATCTCATGGCTCTAGACTCGATTATGTGAGTTTTGGTTTTAGTCGTCGGAGGCATGGAGCAGAGTGCCACCTTTTCAATATCAACACATCTCGGAATTAGAGGCCAATAGATTATGCATGGTTCTCCGTGAGAAATCAAACAAATATCTTTTAAGAGATACCTGAGTGGCTAGGAGGGGTTGTGTAGCGCGTCACTGGGTCTATGACGTATTGTCTTCAATACCGTTATCAGCATTGTGATAAACAATAGCAGAGGTATTGACCCGGTTTCTTCCCTAAGTTTTCATGGAGGGCTATTTCTTTTCACCCTTTCATAAACTTTTCTTTTTAATTCTGCAATCCCTTCTTTCTCCTTTCTCATTTACTCCTTTTTTCAATCAAACCTAAGGACTTCTAATTCTAATCTATTGGAATTTTCCTTGGGTAGATCCCTCCGGCTCTGGCGGATCATAGAACATAAACCTAACCATAATCACCTTATTACTCCATGATTATCCTAGGTTTATTGATCACATGCCATAAAACCTTTTGTGAAAACCTCTCAAAATGTTTATGAATAAAAAACATTTTGTTAACACTTCGAGAGTTTTGCATTTTCTGAAATACTCCCCCTACAAATGTGCTTGTACATTTTTAAGATATGTTTGCACATGCTGGGTAGAGTTCGCACATTTAGAATTGATTGATTTTCAGTGAATATGACCGTTGCGAGACACGTTTACATCACTAGTTAGACTATCTTGAAATTATTACCCGTCTTGGTCATATTCAAAGAGAATCTCTCGAGATGGTGCACTCTACTTAGACAAGTCCTTTGCTAGACACACTTAAATCACTGGATAAACCTGCTTGAAATTATTACCCGTCCAAGACATGTCTTTTCGATTAATGACAATTAAGTGATAGGCCCTAGTTTAGATTTAACACAAGATCTACTCTATGTATGAACTAGTAAATAAACGTAACAACTATTAAACAATAACTATAGATCGAATAGTAAAGTAATAAAGAGAGAGATGAGAGTGAAAGATGAAGAGATGGTTGATCAATAATTCATATGATTTAGTGACAAAGGTTCGGTACAAAGAACTAATATCCAACAAAGAGAATGAATGCATGTGTCTTCTATTTATAGAAGAAAACTAGGGCGACACATGCATGATTCTTTTTAGAAACAATTAAGATAAAGATCACGGCCCATGGGCTTCTTAGTGAGCCGTGACTATTCATACAAACATAAAGCCTAAATCTAGCTACCTATTTAACTTAAATGACCAAGACTTGAATAGTTTTGAAACGAGTTCCTAACAATCTTCCCCTAAGGCTTAAACATCTTGGTTGCTTGAAGTCATCTTTGCTTCTTTGGCTTTTGACGTCTTTAGATTCTTTGTTCTTCATTCTTGTTGTGATATGATATGGTATTGTCTCGATCTGCCTTACACCGACGTTCTTTCATCTTGATGTCTTTACGTCTTTTCCACCATGCTCATATTTCTTATGACTTTTGTTCTTCATATTTCAAGTAGTTCTCACTTCATAAGCTTCATTTGTTTGACTTGTAAAAGTTTGACGTGTTTGATCCTTGACTGTTCTTTAACTTCTTTGAACTTTTGTTTTATCTAAGTCTTGGTGAGAACTTTATCTTCAGGATATGAGCATGATGGAAAATGGTGGTGGTGGTACTCCCGGTCTCCATGATTACCTGCAGTGTAAACAGTTAGCAATAAATCATCTAGCACTTACAGATTCAGACTTCGAGATCGTCAACAGCATAGTGTGAAGACTTTCTCTAATCCTAGCCCAGGCCGTTCGGAACCGGATACCCCCGAAAGGGCTTACACAGATACACCGAAGTGCATCAACGATTCAGTGCGCCGCTGAAGTATACTGAAGTATCAATCCACGACTGTAGACCATTTTGCAGCTAACACTAAGCGTAATCCACAAGGGATTATCGAAGTAACCTCCTGTCAGGGCTGTTTGATGTTGACCCTAGTAGGATTTCCATTCAATCACTGAGAATCATAATTTATGAATTCTCTCATGAATGTTCATGTCATATTGCTAAGATCTGCGAAGGACACTCTTATATTTTACAACTGGTGTTCCTTTTGTTGAACAACCAGTGTAGAAATACTAAGTGTACCTATGAGATCTTTTATGTATCTCATGGCTCTAGACTCGATAAAGTGCTTATTGGTTTTAGTCGTCGGAGGCATGGAGTAGATTGCCTCCTTTTCAATATCAACACATCTCGGAGTGAGAGGTCGATAGATAATGAAGGGTTCTCCGTGTGAAATGAAACAAGTGTCTTTTGAGAGACACCTGAGTGGCTAGAAGGTTTAGTGCAGTGCGTCACTGGGTCTATGACAGATTAATCTTCAATACCAGTGTCACCTTATTAACAACTAGTAGCATATGTATTGAACCCGGTGTCTGCCCTAAGGTTGATCATATGGAGGGCTATTTCTTTTAACCCTTTTCTTAACTTTTCTTTTTCATTCTTCAACCCCTTCTTTCCCTTTCATTTCTTTACTTCTTTTTTCATTATACCTAGGACTTTCTAGTACTAAACTATTGGTATTGTCCTTGGGTAGATCCCTCTTGTTCTGGCGGATCATAGGACGGTTTTTCCTAACCTTAGTCACCTTATATCTCCATGACTATCCTATTGTTGCCATAAACCAATCTTTTTTGAAAATCTCTCAAAGTGCTTATGATTGTAAAAACATATTTTGTTAACACTTTGAGAGTTTTGTGATTTTCAGAAATACTCCCCCTTAACATGTGCTCATAAGTATTTAAAGTAAATTTGCACATGTCGGGAAGAGTTAGCACTTTTTGAATTGATTGATTTTCAATGAACATGATTGTTGCAAGGCACGTTTACATCACTAGTAGAACTAGCTTGAAATTATTATCCGGCCATATCATATTTAAGGAAAATCTCTCAAAATCGGTACATTCTACTAAGACACGTTCTTTGCGAGACACGTTTACATCACCGGATAAACCGGCTTGAAATTATTACCCGTCCTAGACATGTCATTTCGACTACTGACTTTTGATATCGTCAAATCGAGGGTTCAATTCTGAGTCGAGCTCATACAAGATTTCAAACTTTTTATTACCATATTTTAATCATATCTTTGTTCTCCCCCTCAAAAATAGCATATTCATGTTGTTTTTGATAAACTTTTGATTAAAATATGCTTTTTGAGGTTTATGGGAAGAATTTCAAGAACTTTTGTATTTCAGAACAAAGATTTTATGTTTCAATTACTCGCTCTTGACAAGGGAATACTTACTCTATTGAGCAGAATTCTGAAAAACTTGGAAAAATTATGGTTAATTCTACTCAATAGTAAGAAGTTTTCGCTCCTTATATGAGGATTGTGGCACTGAAGCGTACCACAGGGTCCGTTCATTACAAGTATGGGTTGTGTACTGTGATGTGTGCACAAGCCATTTTAAACAATCATATACGCAAGAATTATTAATCACAGAATATATCAAACTCTTACATCATCCCGAACTTCTGAATTCAGTGAAGACTGGATCAGGTCTTTGGATGTTCCTGATTGGGAATGATCGTCGTCCTCCAACGTAACTCTCCAGCCGTCTCATTTGGTCTCTGTGAAACAGAGTTCTCTCAATCTTCAGCACAAATTGACGGATTTGTCTTAGCTGAGAACCCGTCCACCTTTTTGTCTTTTGCAACTCCTGATCTCGAACTCGGATTACCAACCCATCATGAACCTTCTTTAGCGTGTGGTCACAGAACTTATGAACTTTCTTATATGCCATGAAGTAGTTAATCCTCAGATCGCTCTTGTAAACGAATCTAAAGGTTGGTTCCTTCTTCATGGTGTATTGCGCTTCATTGTTGATCTGAGGAAGTGATAGCTGAGGTGTAGTTATATTCAACTTACTCTGATAGCTCTCGAGCCCAAGCTGTAGAACTTCTACACGTTCTTTGATGATCTTCCTTCTGATGAAGTGGAGTATGGAAGTGCTGAAAGCGTGTTGAAGATCAGGTGTGACATGTTGCAACTTCCCTTAAACTTTGATCAGATACATATCTTCAAGGTCATTTAGACTCAAATCCGGGAAATTCGCTTCAGAGAACATGTAGAGCTGCTGGTCGTGCCTTCTAACTTTGATTTCAGACAAGAAGGTGTAATCATATTTCTTCTCCCCCGTTAGACTAACAACAGCAATAACCCTGAGGTCACTTTTCACCGAGGTAGAAGACTTCTTGGTGAGTTTACTCTTGTACCATGTCTTCCTCTTCTCGAACCAGTGATAAATGCCTAGCTGCGCATCTTGGTCATACTCCACCTTTTGGGAAATGAAGAGTTTAGTGGCAGTTTCCTCGATGACAGGTTGTGTGTAACTTGTTGCCAGTTTCAAAGTTATCGAAGTTGCGTATTTTAGTTGACAGTTAATTCCATGTTCGAGTAATTCCAGGTCATTGTTGAAGAAAAATTGGTAAGGGATGGTTCGTTGATCGGAGACGCGAATCACTGGCAATGGCTTCGTCCAATCAGTGATATATGGTTGATTAGTTCTGGAAGTGCTTCCAACCATTATCACATCTGGATTAGTCCAGCTGAACTCGCTAGACATTGCTCGGTAAATGTTTTCAAGATGATACTCGAGCTCAACTGCACTTGATGAGTTATCCTTGAGTAGATTGAATGCATCATTCTTGATGCGACAAAGTTCCCCTTTGGTCATCTTCTTGACTCGTTGGTTACGTTTGAGTCTTTGAGTGAACTCAAACGTGCTATCTTCAATTTTTGAGTCTTCGTCCATCTGTGTCTGAGCACTTGATAACTGATCAAACAATTCATTCCCTTGTGTGGTGTCTTCATCTAACCAAGAGACAACGTTTGATCTTCGGGAACTTTGCACGACTCCTTCTTAAGATTGGCATTTATAGCCTCATAGAGGGCTATTTCTTCTTTAGTTGGAGAGGTGATGCCTACAAGTCTTTTCAGGAGTTCACGTTGGAGTTCTTTCGTAGTTAATTCCTTAGGATTTGACAGTTCGGTTGAGAAGACAAGAGGCACCGAAGCTACGATATTTCTGACTCTGTCTTCAAGGTTGGAATCGATTTGCTCTTCTATTTGCTGTGATACAACGTTGGGCAAATATTTCTTGACATACACCTTGGTATTGCCCTTAGCTTCTTTGAGCAATCGTTCTTTAACATCATCTTTAACAAATTCGTCCATGCGAATTTTGGTTTCCTGCAAATCCTTTACTTGTGTGGCAAGGCCTTTGACCATATTTGTTAAGTCATTTACTTGGTCACTGAGCTGGTTGTCTTTCTTTGCGTGGGCCAGTTGTGCTGCCTTTTTCAAATTTTTAAATGCAGGTGAGATGACTTCAACCCGTGTCAGTCTAGCGATCTTAAGTTTCTTGCTCTTCATGATTGTTTTTCCTTTAGATTCTTTTGTTGCTGTTTCAGTAAATGGTGATGATGGAGGTGGTGATGAGAGGTGTGTTGATGATTATGGAGGAGTTTGAGCCTTTGGTGGTGTAGCATGCTGAGAAACTGGAGGAGTAAGTGTTGAATGTGGAGGAGTAACTGATGGTGTTTTGATGTAGCTGTCAGCTTCCTTTTCAACTATCTTTTGTTCTTCCTCCTTCTTCTTTCGTTCTTCCTCCTCGTTTGCTTCTGATTCTAATTCTTCAGCAGCCTTTGTAAACTCCTCCTCATCAGTTAATGACTTATCTTCATCTGTATCTTCCCAATCATCAATGTTTTCTTCATCTGATAACACCTTTTCACTTTCTTCCTCTTCCTCCATATCGGCATCCTTCATCTTCTCTTTTTCCTCCTTTTCTTCATCATTGCCGGGTTAATTAACCGGACTTGGCAGAGGTGGGATGACTTATGTATGAGACTCAGACCTATCAGGTTGATTAACCGAATCGGGCTAAGGTGGTGTAGTATCTGATGCGTGGTTTTGCGACCTTACAACAGGTTTTACCTCTCGAGGGATCTCAAGAGGCTTACAACCCCACCAGGCAGTGTATCTGACCGATGTAGTATAGTGTAGTGGTAAGTACGCGGGATTGATCGTTCTCCACAGGGAATAGTGTCGTTAGGATTGAAAAACTACTCTAATAGGTCTAGGGGTGAGCGAAGATTCTTTTTTGTATTTTTATATTTTTATGAAAGCAAGTAAAATCTCGGGTTTGAAAGAATGGGCGGAATTAGTTGCTAATCAACTAACCCAAATAACTACGAATGCAAATAAAATAAAATAACTGAAAATAAAAAGGTGGTAAAACTTGTGTGGAGAGAAATGTGTTTACTTAGATTTCCTTACTCCCTAACTATCTTTTACCGGTTGATTAGTGTGTATTAATCGCGTGGATGACGGGTGTATTCCTTAATACCAATCGTGGGGTGGCGTACGTACTTCCCCAACTCTACAAGCTCCTACTTCACTCCTATGTCGAGCCGGCTAGGAAGCTCCTAACATGGGATCACTAGAATTTGCTTGTGCATTAAATACAACCATAAAAACCTTAGTACGCATTGGTTCATGCTTCTTAAGATGTTCAAGCAAGTTACCGAATAGGAGGTTAGCCAGTTTTCTTAAGCATAACATAGATAAACAATCATCCAATACAACTAATAACACACTAATAATCAATAATCAATAGTTAGGTTTCATTAGATCCAAGCAAACACAAAGAAAACCTAGCCTAGCATGTTAAACAAAAGACAAGAACAAGATAGAATCAAACAACACATAGACATATTGAATGATTAATTGATAACTTATCTTCAATGTAACATGGAAGATCTCAAGGCAAAAAGCCTTGAAAAAGCTGCTAAAATCGTCTTAGGGTTTCCTTCCAAAAGGTTACACACAAAGTTCCACACTAATGACAAAAAATTGCAAAACTATATATAGAGTATAAGGGCTGACGGCGTCACGTTGTAGATTCTGACGCCGTCACCTCGCCGCTTTTAGGGTTCCCGGATGGCCTTCCTGACTCCGTCCCTCTTTAGACCTCCAAAATCCGTTCTGGTTTATCAAGGCTTGACGCCGTCAGAATATGGCTTGACGCCGTCCCACTTTAGCTTAAGCCGTGACGACCTTGATCACATTAAAGGGTGACGCCGTCAGAATTTCCATGCAAAATTCTCTGGCTTATCATGAGTAATTTTCATATCCACCACTTTTGCCAAGCCATGACGCCGTCTGGACCAATTCCTGACGCCGTCAAAGGTAGTTTCCAGCATAATTTTGAGACTTTGCCGTTTTCTTCACTTTTATGCTCCAAAAACGTCCAAAATGCTTCCTTTTCCAGATTTCTTCTCAAAAGTACCTAAAATGACAAAAGGAACGATTTAGGGCAATATTTGATCAAATAAATACGATTTAGGGCTTAAATGACCCCCTAAAAGCGGTACACTTTTCGCTTCATCAAATACCCTTACACTTGAGATTTGCTTGTCCTCAAGCAAATGCGCTTTTATTCTAATCAAAATACAAGTTAGGGGTCATTTAAGGCTAATATAAAAGTAATTACAACAAATAGTCGTTCCACTTTAATCATAATAAGCACGGAGATTACATACTAGCACCTCACAAGTAGTGTTTAGATACTCACATCTCTCAAGTGTCATCAAAATAAATCTCATAAATGAAAACGGATAATATCTCTCACTACCTGTCATAGCAAATAGATTACCATAGGCTTGGGCAAGGATCAAAAACCTCCTCCACTAGGCGTAAGCACCTAAGATAAACTATCAAAGAGGGCTTTTACATGGGTTATAACGTTAGGTGTAGGGATATGATAAACACGGTTTTGTTGGATAAAGGATATTTTACTGGTGGCGAGTTAAAGATCTTGATTAATTACATGTACTATACAATGTTGCTAAGCCAAGACTCGACTCAATCTTAAGCTAAAAACAAAATAACAAAAACATAAAATAAACATAAAATGAAACGGGATGGTAGTCCGTATGTTTTTTTCTATTTTTCTTTTTCTCATTTTTTTTGTATTTTTCTTGATTTTTTCGATTTTTTTTTTTTTTTTTTTTTTTCATACATTCTTGCCCTACCATCCAAAATAATACATCATAGGGGCGTTGCATTCCCCTTACACATGAACTTTTACATAACTTTACAAATACTATTCTAATGACTCGAATTAAGATAATCGAAAAACTTGGAGTACTTTTAAAATATTTAGCACATATGGGGGTAATAAATGATGTTCTTCCCCATTACTCCATTACACTAGTACTTTACCCATGAGTCCCAATCGTCCCAAAATAATATGTACAAGGATATGACTCGACTTAGCAACCATGTAATCAATTAGATAATTAACTTGGGTTTAAACAAATGTTGTCACAATAATGCACTAAAAATGAGTGCATACAAGGTAGGCTAAGGCGATTTGGGTGTACATTTAAGTGGGGTGTAACAAATTCTTCCTTTAAGTAAAATGCTTAAAGGTCGAAACGAAAAGATAGGCTCTGAGGGGTGTACTAGGGGTTTCGTGTACTAAAAATGAGTACAACGCAAAGGGTGTGGGAGAATTAGTTGACCAATGTAGCCAAAGTAATTATAACAAAAACACAGGTGTAAAACAATGGGTTAATCCTAATGCCTCTTATCATGTAGGAAATCTAACTACACGAATGTAGTCTCACTTGTGGCCTCGGAATGGTCCTAACGCAAGTTCTAGAATCTAAGTGCTACCGGTACACACATCATAGCATAAATGCTTTTCCTACCAATTCTAGGGGCGAACCTCACATATTTGGGGTTGGAAAATTTTTTAGTGGTACGGTTTTTGTGCTAGTCATATAACTCCTATCCGTGAGACGCTCATTAAGATCAAAGTTTCATTCCTAAATGTTGTAAAAAAATTTAAATTTGGCGCTAAAATTGCCCTAACAGGTATTTCTCTCAGTTTTATTACACATTTACTATTAAACAAACAAAAATCAAGCGTAATAGCATTCTCTAATCGTACTTTTACCCCCCCTTACACTTAAGATGAACATTGTCCCCAATGTTCAAATAACAAGATGTAAAAGTAAATAAGGTAAAAGAATGAAATCAAATACTCCCCTGATTCGTTCGGTGGATAAAGAGGTAACATGGTTAGATCTTCTTCCAAGAGAATGTAGAAGCTCCAAGACTAATGCATCGTCAAAAGCTTGATTCCACAAACATCTCCTTGTCCAAAATAACCTGTTAATCCTGAGAAAACAAACAAGAAAAACCAAAGCATCAAACCGAACAAAGACAACTCACAACTAGGTGTAATTCCAGACATAGAAATAAAACAATTAAAGATATAATGCTTGCGGAATGAATGTTTTGCAGATTCCTGGAGTTTATAAGTTAGAGTTTTAATAAAAACTTTTTATGATTCCGGTAGAAAAACAAAACTTTCAAAAATTTCAGAAAATTAAAATCTGACGCCGTCATGTTGTAAGGCCTGACGCCGTCAGAAATGATCTGACAGAATTCTCATGTTAAGTTTCCGAAAAATTTCTGGAAAAAACCTATACCTTACTTCCTGGAATTCCTGCAAAACTTCATTATGACTTGATACAAGCATTTGACTCAAACAAATACTAATATGCATGCTTATATCTCATTGTTATCGTTCATGTTCAATCTTGTTCTTTAAAACAGATTTAAATTTCCCTTACACTTATCTTTTGCAAAATACCTTTATATGTAGTTAAGACGAAGTTAAAAACAAAAAAAAGCATTTTCACAATTTATATTTGAGACATGAACAGTAAACAAAAAGAATAAGAAATGCATACGGAAACAAATAAAATTAAATAAACAAACAATCAAACAAATAAAGCAAATAAAGCTTGGGTTGCCTCCCAATAAGCGCTTGTTTTTGTTCGAGTCACGAGCCTGACTCTACCCTTATTTAACAAAAATAGGGGAGGTTTTCCCTACACTTAGGATTAAGTGCGGGTGAAAGTAGCGATACACACCCTTAGGGTGTGAATATGCCACGTGAGGTGAAGGGGGTGAGTGAATGGCTTCCTTCATCCTAAAACTACCCGGATAATTTTGGTTGATGGGTGGGTCGGTTCCTCTTTTTTCTCCTAGATGTAAATCTAAGGATGAAAAGTTCTGTAAAGGTTGAGGTTCCAATTCATCAACACTAGGAAATTCCCTAGAACTATGAGTAAGGTTATCACTAAAAGTGTGCAAACCTATATCCTCTAGTTGTGCTTGGTCCAAGGGTTCTACCTCCATCGGGATTCCTAAAGTCTCTTCTACTTCTTCCGGGTAAGTCACGGGCGGTGTGGGTGCCTCAAATGATGGTTGAGTATTTTGTGGGCTTATGGTGTTTACCTCATCATTCCACGTGTCAAGATCACCTATATCCTCGTCAATTATTTTCTTAGGTAGTGATAATAACA
Organism: Artemisia tridentata subsp. tridentata; assembly: GCA_021014915.2. Lineage (NCBI taxonomy): Eukaryota > Viridiplantae > Streptophyta > Magnoliopsida > Asterales > Asteraceae > Artemisia > Artemisia tridentata. The sequence continues at coordinate 296,926,997 of CP139506.1, forward strand.
AACCTAGTGCTTCATCCAACTTATGGTTTATTGATACGGATCTATCCACAATTCCTTGGCAAACTAGGTCGCTTTTCCTATTAGCCTCACTAAAACAAGATCCTAAACATGGAGGTTGTTCATAAGAATCTATCCTAGGTGAAGGCTCATATGATTCATAAGTGTCTCTAAATGAGGTATTTTGAACTTCTTGGTGTTCTAGCCACTCAACCATATCTTGCAATCTTAGAAATCTAAGTGAAAAGTCCATTTGAAGCAAATTACAAACAAAATCACAAAGAAAAGATAGACTACGAGAAAGCTACAAAATAAAAAGAAAAAATCTCACTTGATAGGAATCTTGTGAGTAGACCTAATAAAAATAAAATTTCAACCTAAGCAATAACTACTCCCCGGCAGCGGTGCCAAAAACTTGATGCGTGGTTTTGCGACCTTACAACAGGTTTTACCTCTCGAGGGATCTCAAGAGGCTTACAACCCCACCAGGCAGTGTACCTGACCGATGTAGTATAGTGTAGTGGTAAGTACGGGGGATTGATCGTTCTCCACAGGGAATAGTGTCGTTAGGATTGAAAAACTACTCTAATAGGTCTAGGGGTGAGAGAAGATTCTTTTTTGTATTTTTATATTTTTATGAAAGCAAGTAAAATCTCGGGTTTGAAAGAGTGGGCAGAATTAGTTGCTAATCAACTAACCCAAATAACTACGAATGCAAATAAAATAAAATAACTGAAAATAAAAAGGTGGTAAAACTTGTGTGGAGAGAAATGTGTTTACTTAGATTTCCTTACTCCCTAACTATCTTTTACCGGTTGATTAGTGTGTATTAATCGCGTGGATGACGGGTGTATTCCTTAATTCCAATCGTGGGGTGGCGTACGTTCTTCCCCAACTCTACAAGCTCCTACTTCACTCCTATGTTGAGCCGGCTAGGAAGCTCCTAACATGGGATCACTAGAATTCGCTTGTGCATTAAATACAACCATAAAAACCTTAGTACGCATTGGTTCATGCTTCTTAAGACGTTCAAGCAAGTTACCGAATAGGAGGTTAGCGATTTTTCTTAAGCCTAACATAGATAAACAATCATCCAATACAACTAGTAACACACTAATAATCAATAATCAATAGTTAGGTTTCATTAGATCTAAGCAAACACAAAGAAAACCTAGCCTAGCATGTTAAACAAAAGACAAGAACAAGATAGAATCAAACAACACATAGACATATTGAATGATTAATTGATAACTTATCTTCAATGTAACTTGGAAGATCTTAAGGCAAAAAGCCTTGAAAAAGCTGCTAAAATCGTCTTAGGGTTTCCTCCCAAAAGGTTACACACAAAGTTCCACACTAATGACAAAAAATTGCAAAACTATATATAGAGTATAAGGGCTGACGGCGTCACGTTGTAGATTCTGACGCCGTCACCTCGCCGCTTTTAGGGTTCCCGGATGGCCTTCCTGACGCCGTCCCTCTTTAGACCTCCAAAATCCGTTCTGGCTTATCAAGGCTTGACGCCGTCAGAATATGGCTTGACGCCGTCCCACTTTAGCTTAAGCCGTGACGACCTTGATCACATTAAAGGGTGACGCCGTCAGAATTTCCATGCAAAATTCTCTGGCTTATCATGAGTAATTTTCATATCCACCACTGTTGCCAAGCCATGACGCCGTCTGGACCAATTCCTGACGCCGTCAAAGGTAGTTTCCAGCATAATTTTGAGACTTTGCCGTTTTCTTCACTTTTATGCTCCAAAAACGTCCAAAATGCTTCCTTTTCCAGATTTCTTCTCAAAAGTACCTAAAATGACAAAAGGAACGATTTAGGGGAATATTTGATCAAATAAATACGATTTAGGGCTTAAATGACCCCCTAAAAGCGGTACACTGTTCGCTTCATCAGTATCCTTAACAACACCGGACCCTCCGGGTTGATTAACCGGATCAGGGTGAGGTGGTGTTACTTCTTTAACTGTCACAGACCCACCGGGTTGATTAACCAGATCAACATAGGTCTGGGATCCCCCAGCTCCTTTATTCCGTTGTTCGAGTCTCATTTGCTCTTCATACCTTAACTTAGCTCGTCTTTCCTCATCAGCCTTGAGTGTCTTTCGACTTTCTTCCTTTGCCACCTGAGTATCATGTTCTTCTTTATAGAAAAGAATTTCTTCATCGATATCTGTCTCAGTGTCGGATTCCTCTTCAGCAATAATCTTTCCTCCCTCAGGTTCTGGCTTAGGAATTGTAACCGGAACTCTTTTTTTGACGAATTTAGGTGCGGAAGGTTTGATCTTCTTGGTTGCACTAGAAGCACTTTCAGTCTTACTGCTTCTTTTTGAACGAGTCTTAGTTGATCCAGACTCTTCATCATGCTTGGAAAACCTGACGTGACCTTGACTGAACGCACAATCATAATCTCTGTAAGTTTTAGTTTTCTTTACTTTTTCTGTTAACAGAGATTCTGGTAGTCTCATCCCTTGCTTTTGTGTGCTGTCTTTGAGAATGTAGACTGAACTGATAGTCGTGTCCATTTTATACAGACGCATGTCTCTGTCTTCAGGACGTGGAGCGATGTCTGTATTTTCGTCAAGTAGAAGACTGATGAGCATTTTGGTATACCAAACAAATGGGATTTTGGTTAACGATTTCTGATAGTGACTTTGGATCTGAAAAACAATGTATTCCCAGATAAGTTGTGCACAATCAATCTGTTTTTGATTGACCATACCCCAGAAGATTTGAAGATGTGACAAACGAGGGTGCTCGTGACCACTTTCCTTTCCTGAGACTGAACGGACTAGAATGTAGTATATGGTTCTCCAGGGTTGAGGGATGGACTTGGCGTTAACCTTTGAGATTTTCGTCAATGGTTTGTCCGGTTGCACATCGTAGCCAATGTCTACAAGGAATTTGAGGACTTCTTCTTCAGTGGGTGTAGGGTAGAATCTATTTACAGGTTCAGGTGCTTCTGGTAACATCAAGGCTTTGCGAAGGTAGTTTGGATTGACTTTAACTTCTTTACGATCCAGCTTGCATGTAAAATACCAGATCCGTGTGTGAGTGTATATATAAATATAGTATCGGATCCCCGTGATACTTGGGAATCAACTAGTCAACCTCTTAGGAAAAAGGTCAACATGCAAAACCCATGAATACGGTGTGAGATACCGGATAAGTGATTACCCGGGTCGTGTCCCAGCGAGGTGTGAATCGAGGATTGTGTTATCGGTTAGGAATTAAAATGCTTGATGATTGGATTTTGGATTTTTGATTTTGATTAAATATCCTACAATTACGGGAAGCATAAATAGGCTAAGGGAAACCTAAACATATAAATCTACAAAGCAAAATTAAGCACAAACTAATTAAACTAGAAAACGCGAATCGGGAAATCTAAAAACGAGCATAAACGTCAAATCTATGGAAATCTAATCCTACAAGTGCCAAATTATTTTTCCTAAGTTTTAAATGATAAAAGAAAATTTTAGAAAAAAGATTTGTATTTTTCTGACTTTTAAATTATTTATTATAAATTAAAAACTACAAGAAATTATTTAAATGATTTAAAAATAGTAAATGACTTTGGAAAAATATGAAATTTTGCAGAAAAATCTTAAATGATATTCTAAAGCTAGGAAAAATAAACTCAGAACTTAATTCAACCCTAATAAGCAGTTTAGGCAGATAAGCAGTTTCAAATAAGCTCAAAAATAAGCTAAACAGTACCAATGAACATCAAATTCTCAAATTCAGTTTAACTCATTAATTAAAACTTAAAACAACTCAATAAGATCAATGAAGTTCACAGAATAAGCCAATAAGCTTTAAGAACAATAACAATTATGTCCAGAAACAAATGCCCAATCAACTCAATTTAAGCTGCTGTAAGAGCTTGCCAAAAGCTCTTTGGGGAAAACCAAAAGCTGAATATCAAAGCTTGTAACACAGACTATTCTAAAACTTAAAATGCCCAATTTTTATGCACAATTGCTTAATCAATTATGGGCAAAAACAGATGCAAATGGAATTTAAATGTTGCAGGCTTTGAGCAGACTCAAGGGGGCTTTTTGCAGACCAAAAACAAGCTAGAGAATAAGCTTCAAAGTGAAAATGAAGCTCAGAACCTCAAAGATAGAACTGCAAACTATTAGCAAACTAAATTTCATGCAAATAAGTCAAGGGAATAAGCTGTTGAAGTCCAAACAAGAAGCTGGGATAGGCAATAATTGTACTATTTTTTTTTCTGTTGCAGCAGTATCACAAAAATGTACCCAACTCTTTCAAACCTAAATGATACACTACCAAGTTTTGCAATCTTACTAAACTTACTGATATACACCTAAAAATGCCAAAAGATGGGATCAAATAAGCTCCAGCTTATTAGAAGCTTATAAGGGCAGTTCTACTCCTAGAATTTTACCAATAGATGCAAAAACTCAAAAATGGATCAAAGAAGCTTAAATCTTTCTGAAACAGCTTAACAAGCTTAAATTAAGCTCAACCAATTCCAATCAAAATGCAGATGAACAGTCCATGGCTGTTTTGATCAAAAATGAGCTTAAACCAAACACACCTATAGAAACTGAAATTTTAATTTTTAAATTAAAGCAGGTTCAAATGGCAAAGGTTCTGAATCATAAGTAGTTAACTAACTACTAATACTTATAAAAAGCTATCCTTAAGACCAGATAAGCTCTAAATAAGCAATAAGCAGTTTTAGGGGTTTTTAGAACATTTCTAACTTTTTTAAGGACAACTCAATTCAAGCTGATAAACTTCTATCCTACTAATTCATACAAACATTAATAAGCTTGGAAACATGAAAATAGCCGAATAAGCACAAATTAAGCACTAGCACAGTAACAGTTGACTTTTGTTGACCAATTAAGAAACTCAGAATTTCATTAAATAAAAATAAGCATTACAATATTGAAAGGATAAAAATACAAGTACCTTAGAAATTTTTAGCTAAATAAATCCTAAGAAACAACTGAGGACTTCTAATCTATTTATATTAATCTAAAAAACTAAAGGTCTTCTGCTCTTGTGCTTGTTCTGTGAGGAGAAACACTTTGGAAACCCTTGTGTGCTTCTTGGGATGAAATCCCATTCATTGGATTAAGTTAGACATGATCACAGCCTTTAAACTCTTTTTGGTGCCCAAATTATCACATGGATTGCCAGCGTGGCATGGTATCTCGTGAAGTGGTGGATACATGTGACTAGTAGGGTGGAGCGTCTAGGAGGGGGGAGGTTGAGTGTGGCAGTGATAGTAGCAGAAGGCAATAATGGTGTTGGGTGTGCTTTTTGTTGGGCGGGAAAGGGGAAAGAAGGAGTTGACCGGGTCAACTGTGGGATTTAACTAAAAATGGCCGAGTTGTGGGTTTATTTTATTTTGGCTTGGGAAATGGTTTGGTTGGGTTGGGTTAAGGGATAGTGGCTGGTGGGTTTGTGGCTGGGTTTAATGGTTGGGTAAAAAGGGAATGGTTTAGTGGATTTAGGATTAGGATATGATTTGGTTTAAACCTTGAGGGACCATTTTTGTAAATACTGAAAATCCAAGGACTGAGGCTGCCAATTCTGAAAATAAATTCGAAGGACCATTTGTGTTATTTTGATATTTTGGGGTTGACTGTGACTTTTGACTTTGACTTTTGATCAAATGCACACTTGTTGTCGAGTCGATCCAAAAATGCTCGTTTTCGCTCCGTTTTCAATCCTTTGTACCTGAAACACATAAAAACACAAAACCAAGGATATCTGCAATATATTTGGGTGTTTTTGGTTATTTATGTGTCTTAAATGGGTGTAAAATGATGAGTATTTACACACTCATCAATCCCCCACACTAAGCTATTGCTAGTCCCTAGCAATCCGATCATATGAAGTAATGAAAGGAACCAAGTATACCCTGTTTCGACTTTTTATTCAATGCGAGAAATTTAAACTAGAACAAAATAGATAACATGCTTGATTTTCAAAAATGGTATCATGGAACGGGATTTACACAAACTGGGTGTCTCCAGGGAATTGATATCGTCATCCTCTTTTTAATACTCCCAACTAAGCTTAAACTCAATGTGCAAATGTTTTTGTAAAATGCCAAAGCTACTTATACTAATAATCTATGTAAGTCGAGACTTAACTTTTCACTCCCATATTTATTTAAGTTAGGTGAATGTGCTTGATTTTCAAAATTTTGATCACAAAAAATGACGTTTTTATAAAACTTTGACTAATAATAGCTGAAAGATAGATTTAAAATTCACAACCAGCAAGCTTCAAAATATATTGCATTTTGCAATATCATTCTATTTTATTTTCTCTTTTTTTTTTTTTTTTCATTTTTTCCATTTTTTTCATTTTTTTTTACTTAACTTTGTGCAATATAAACTAACGGAGTTTCACGGGAACCAAGACCTTAAACCTTCCTGGAATAAAGGATCCAAGGGCCGTTACAATGGAGAGTTCCAAGACCTTAACGCCTTTCAGAATTAAGGGTCCAAGGGCCGGTGTAAGAGGGTAGCCAAGACCTAAACGCCTTCCGGAAATAAGGATCCAAGGGCCGATCTTGCACCTTAGCTTTTTAGCACATTTATTTATTACTTAACTTTTTGAAACTTTCAAGCAACGTCTCACTTTCATTTTGCATTATTCTGACATATGCTTGTTCCGAAGTTTAAATAAAGCCTTGAACTATTATTTTTCAAAATCGTATGAAAAAATGATTTTGTGTGTTCAAAAGTTTGAAAATAAGCACTTATTAAGTCAGATTAGTTATCTCCTGGGAGGAAAAGCCATAGATTACTTATATAAGCTCTAAAGAGAACCAATTACTCTACGCCTAGCATTTTCATTTGCACAAATCGTAAAAACTTAGTCTAAACGTTAAGGAAGCAGCCAGATCAACACTCTAGCAGAGTCGGGATTCCCTTTGTTCTAACCTAATCAAGACTAAAACATAACACAATTTTTTATTTAAAAACGACAAAAATTTAAAAATTTTTAGTCAAAACGGGGGTACTAGGGCACTAGATGGTACAAATGTGACAAAATTCGAGAGAATCCCCCCCCCTACACTTAGAATTGAATATTGCCCTCAATATTCAAAGTACCGGCTATTATGCCGCCACTTAGAACGTAAAAAGGTAATACCACTAGCCAAGTGTGGAACAGAAATCTCCATTTTTCACAAAAAGGTTGAAAAGATATCCCTAGATAATCGTTAGCAACAAGATAGGATATTGGGCGGCTGGATTGAAAACAGGCGCGTCAATCAACGCTATCCAAGGGAAACCTGAAAATCAGAGCAAACAACACAAAAGCCAAGCACAGTGGGACTCCCCCACACTTAGTTGTTAGAAAATAGAAAGAAGTCAGAAACATGGGTTATCACCCATGTGGTGCTAATGTTTTTGTTAACCGAGTCACTAGCTTGACTCAACCCCGAATTCATTGGTCCATGGGGAAAGTTTGGAGATCCGAGACAACCATGGATGGTATGTCCCCTCCAAATTAATGCTTCAACCTATGACCATTCACCTTGAAGTTTGGTCCGTCGTTTTGAGATAACTCAACGGTACCATAAGGAAAAACTTTGGCAACGGTGAATGTTCCAGTCCAACGGGTTTTAAGCTTACCCAAGAATATCTTCAATCTAGAGTTAAAAAGAAGGACTCGATCACCAACGTTAAAAACGTGGTTCGTGATTTTGGAGTCATGGATCTTCTTTGTCTTTTCTTTGTAGATCAAAGAGTTCTCGTAGGCTTGATCACGAAGTTCATTTAATTCATTGAGTTGAACTTTGCGGTGATCACCCACGGACTTTAGGTCGAAGTTTGCATGCTTCAAGGCCCAATAAGCTTTGTGCTCGAGCTCGATCGGTAGATGGCACGCCTTTCCGTACACAAGCTTGTAAGGAGTACACCCGATGGGTGTTTTATAAGCTGTACGAAAGGCCCAAAGTGCATCATCCAATTTATCCGACCAAGATGCACGGTTTTCACCTACGGTCCTTTCCAAAATTCTTTTTAAACCACGGTTTGAAACTTCCACTTGTTTGTGGGTGATACGCGGTAGAAAGACGGTGAGTAATACCGTACTTAAGCATGACCTTTGCAAATTGGTCATTGCAAAAGTGCGTACCGCGATCACTAATGATAGCACGGGGAGTTCCAAACCGAGCAAAGAGAGTTTTCAAAAATTTACAAACTACTCGGGCGTCGTTGGTGGGGAGTGCTTTCGCTTCAACCCATTTAAACAAATAATCGACGGCCACGAGTATATACTTGTTCCCTCGTGAAGACGGGAACGGGCCCATAAAGTCAATGCCCCAAATGTCGAAGATTTCACAAACTTGAACGACGTTTTGTGGCATTTCATCTTTTTGAGAGATCTTCCCGTGACGTTAACAAGAGTCACAAGATTTGACTAAGTCATGGGCATCACGGTAGATTGTGGGCCAATATAACCCGGAATCAAACACCTTCTTGGTGGTGTAGTTGGCTCCATGATGTCCCCCCATGGGTCCATTGTGGCAAGCCTTAAGAAATTCAACGGCTTCTTGGTCGTGAACACACCGCCGGATGACTTGATCCGCACACACTGTAAACAAGTAGGGGTCGTCCCAAAAGTAATGCTTCACATCTTTGAAGAATTTGTTCTTTTGTTAGGACGACATCCCTTTCACAACAAAGTTACCCGCATGGTAATTTGCAAAATGGGCAAACCATGGGGTACTAGAATCACCACGAAAAGATGCCACGTTAAGTGTCTCGAGAGGAAATGTTTCATTTATTTCCTTTTTCTCGAGCACACTTTGGTGAGGATTCTCTAATTGGGACAAATGATCAGCAGAAAGGTTCTCGGCTCCTTTTTTTATCAAGGATGGTGATATCAAATTCTTGTAGGAGGAGAACCCAATGGAGCAATCTCGGCTTTGCATCTTGTTTTGCAAAGAGATATTTGAGAGCCGAGTGGTCCGTATACACTATGCTCTTAGACAAGATTAAGTATGGCCGAAACTTTTCGAAAGCATACACCACGGCTAATAATTCTTTTTCCGTCGTGGTGTAATGTGCTTGAGCTTCGGTCATAGTTTTGCTAGCATAGTGTATAGGCTGAAAATGTTTTGCTTTCCGTTGCCCCAAGACCGCACCTATGGCAAAATCACTTGCATCACACATAAGTTCAAAAGGTAGGTCCCAATCGGGGGCAACTAAGATCGGTGCTTCAGTAAGATTTTTCTTTAGAGTTTGAAAAGCTTCAATGCACTCTTGTGAGAAAATGAACGGAGTTTCCTTTTCAAGGAGACGAGTCATCGGCCGGGCGATTTTGGAGAAATATTGAATGAATCTTCGATAGAAACCGGCGTGACCAAGGAAACTCCGAATGCCCTTGACGGTAGTGGGATGAGGTAGTTTAGCGATAACATCAACTTTGGCTTTATCGACCTCAATCCCACTCTTAGAAATCTTATGGCCGAGGACAATGCCCTCTTTGACCATGAAATGACTTTTCTCCCAATTTAGACAAAGATTAGTGTCTTCACAACGTTGAAGCATTTTGTCCAAATGGGAGAGACATGTGGTGAAAGAATCCCCAAAGACCGAGAAATCATCCATAAAGACCTCCATAGTTTTCTCGATCATGTCGTGAAAAATGGCCAACATACACCTTTGGAACGTGCCCGGAGCATTACATAAGCCAAAAGGCATGCGTCGGTAGTGAAAGTGGTCTTTTCTTGGTCTTGCGGGTCAATGGGAATTTGGAAGTAACCCGAGAAACCGTCGAGGAAACAATAGTACTCGTTTCCCGCTAGTCTTTCGAGCATTTGGTCCATGAATGGAAGAGGGAAGTGGTCTTTACGGGTGGCGTCATTTAACTTTCGGTAGTCAATGCATACACGCCATCCCGTCACCAATCGAGTAGGAATCAACTCGTTCTCATCATTTGTAACAACGGTAATGCCACCTTTTTTAGGCACGCAATGAACGGGGCTCACCCAAGGACTATCCGAGATAGGGTAAATCAAGCCGGCATCAAGGAGTTTAAGAACTTCCTTTTTGATAACCTCATGAATTTTTGGATTAACCCTTCTTTGATGTTGAACCGTTAGTTTAAAGTCATCTTCAATTAAAATCTTGTGTGTAAAAAATTCCGGGTTAACACCCTTAATGTCGGAAAGTTTCCAAGCGATGGCTCGCTTGTGTGACTTTAAAACCTTTATGAGAGCAGTTTTCTTCTCATCATTTAAATCTTTAGCAATTATGACGGGTAATTTATCGGTACCATCCAAAAATGCATATTCGAGATGAGGCGGTAACTCCTTAAGTTCGGCCTCCGGATGATCATCAGAATTTTCAACAGATTTAATTTCCTCATTATGAAGTTCTATCGGAGGGAGGGATGATGGGTCTTCATTAAGTAACTTCTCAATTAGAAGAATGTCTCCCTCCATGTCAAATACACCATCATCAAATGGAGTTGAATCACAAGACAACCAAGCTTCAATCTCTTCCAAGATGAAGTCACCTCCCTCAAACGGAGTGAGAGTGGGGGAAGAGAGGGCATTGGTAGGATCAGATGAAGTGGGATTGCCACTTAGCACTTCTTGAAAGTATTCCTCGCATGTAGCATCAATGATATCAATTTGGTTAATTGACTCGCTATCACGCTTGAGAGGATATTTTGAAGTACTCTCAATATTAATGACCAATTTTTCATCACCGACTCTAAGAGTCATTTCACCTTCGTAGACGTCGATTAATGCACAAGCCGTTTTCAAGAATGGTGGTCCCAAGATAAGGGGGACACGAGGATCAGCATCAAAATCGACCACTACGAAGTCAGCAGGGAAATGGAACTTGCCTACTTTCACGAAGACATCTTCGGCAATACCTTTCGGAACAGTAACCGATCAATTTGCAAGCTCTAGTGTCATTCGTGTATCAGTAAGTTCCGGTAGAGAAAGCTTTGCCCATACGGAAAGAGGCATTAGATTGATGCTTGCGCCAAGATCGGCCAAGGCTAAGCATTCATCAAGCTTTTGGAAGTCACAAGGAATGAGAAATTTGCCGGGGTCTCCTAGTTTTTCGGGTAACTTCTTAAGAATCACCGCCGAACAATTCTCATTTAAGGGAGTCTTTGCCAATTCCAACAATTTTTCCTTATTGCTAAAGAGACACTTGAATGTTGAAGCAAACTTTGGCATGTAGAGAAGAGCATCCGCAAAACTAATATCGAAGTGTATCTTTTGAAAGATTTCAAGAAACTTCATCATTTGACTATTAGTTTTGTCACGGAGCTTCTGATCATTAAGCCTCGAAGGATAAGGAATCGAGGGCTTAGAATTTGTCTTCGGAACATCGGGTTCCGGAATTGGAGTATCGACGAGCGAAGGTTGGACATTTTGCGGTACTTTGTGGGCTAGTAGTTTGCACTTTGTCCTTTGTCACCTTGGTTTCTCGTGCCACTTCCTTCACCGGAGAAGGAGTAGGAATCGAGGGTCCATCATATGCTTTACCACTTCGGGTGGTAATAGCTTTCAACTCACCCTTCGGGTTTGGAATGGTATTTCCCGGGAGGGTTCCCGAAGTTGAAGGTTGATTCAATTGGCACATGAGACTAGCAAACATGTTCTCAATTTTACTTTGAGATTGATCAATCTTTTGATTTGTATTCTTAAGTTCATTTTTAAGTTCATGACCTTTCTTCAAAATTGAAGTTTGAAAATCATTCTTCAAGGTGGTGATTTGATTTTGCATTGACCTCACATTTGCTTCATTCGACTTGATGTAATTAACAAGTTCGTTTAAGGGAGCAATTGGGGCTTGGTAATTCGAAGCTTGAAAGCCTTGATTGAAATTACCACCTTGATTTGGGTATTGATTGATCGGGGCTTGAAATTGATTTTGAACATTTTGCCCTCTTGGTTGGTTTTGATTGAATCTATTTGGATTGTTGGGTTGAGAAAATCCGGGTGGTCCATTTTGATGGCTAGCACGATAGTTCGGGTCAACTTGAGGATGGTATTGGTTACCTCCTTGGTTGTAAGACCCGGCTACCGCATTAACATCACACCGACTACCATCGGTGGCAGTACAATTGTAGTATGCATGAGGACCACCACAAGTGACACAAATTTCTTCCACCGCTTTGACTTGAGTGGGTGAAGAAGTTTGTGGGGAAGATTGTTTCTTTTGCTTGGAGAGAACCAAAGCTTGAATAGCCTCCGTGAGTTTGTCAATCTTAGCATCGGTGCTAGAAGAACTCACGGGAGATGAAGTAGAAGGTGAAGCATTAACTTGGGAAACAACCAGTTTGCTTCATGTAGTGCGGAACTTAGACTTATTCTCAATGATGGCTAAAGCATCTTTAGTAGTCCGATACAAGAGATTACCACAGGCGGCGGCATTTAGAGAGTCTTGATCGGAATTGTTCAAACCATTATAGAAGGTATCGAGTTGATGTAACTCGGAGAAACCATGGTGAGGACATTTGCGAAGTAATTCTTTAAAACGATCCCACGCTTCACTAAAGGATTCATCAAATTTTTGAGTGAATTTGGTGATTTCATTTTTAAGGCTTGTGGTTTTTTATGGCGGAAAGAATTCATTCACAAATTTCGACACCAAATCTTCCCATGTTTCAATAGAATGAGGGGGTTGTTTTTCGAGCCAAATTCGGGCGGCCCCCTCGAGAGGAAAAGGAAAAAGAAGCAATTTGATTGCCTCTTGAGGAACATTTCGGTATTTGATGGTAGAGGTGATCTTGTTAAACCATCGAATGTGGGAATGAGGATCGTCCCTGTCAAATCCGAAATATTGACTCGCGATTACTAAGGATAGCAACCCGGACTTAAGCTCAAAGCTATCGGCAACGATTGCCAAAATAACAATAGCATCTCCGTAACCCTCGGTGGGTGCTTGGAGAAGCTCACACGCGGTACGTTCCTCCGCCATTGTGACAATGGGAGGAACGGGGTTAGGAATAGCACGAACTTCGGGTTCGGCTATTGAGGTGGAATGCCTACGATTACGTCTCCGATTACGTCTTCTCGGGGTATGCACGAGTTCACGTAAAGGACTTGTTGATGGAGAAGAACGAGTGCGCATGTACTAAAAACAATTCAATTAAAACAAGACCGAGGCAAAACACAAGTGAAGTTAAACCTTAAATCAAACAAGTGTACGGTAGCTCTTTGAAAGAAAAACGCAAAGGGTGGCGGAGGAGCAAAGGTGGGCAATAAATGCTCCTTAAAAACCCGCTCCTTTCGGTTCGTCAATTTAATGACAAACCTCTTGAAACCTCCTTTATAGTTTGTTAATCAATCAAAGGTGAGCCGAATTCGCAAGCGACATAAAGGCAAGTTTTATATCTTTTGTTTGGGAACTTATTATGATAATACTCCAAGTTGAGGAATATTATATTGAGATTGCTTTTATCTTTTATTTAACACAATAAAACGGAAAATGTTTTTGGGTTTTTGTTTTTATATGATAATATATATACAAAAGAAAAAGAAAAATATTTTTGTATTTTATGGGGTTTATGGAAAACGGGAACTTCACAAGGAAGGATCTCAAGTCACTAATCGTTAAAACCTTTAACAATATTGTCGCAACACAACCTCCCCGGCAGCGGCGCCAAAAATTTGATCCGTGTGTGAGTATATATATAAATATAGTATCGGATCCCCGTGATACTTGGGAATCAACTAGTCAACCTCTTAGGAAAAAGGTCAACATGCAAAACCCGTGAATACGGTGTGAGATACAGGATAAGTGATTACCCAGGTCGTGTCCTAGCGAGGTGTGAATCGAGGATTTTGTTATCGGTTAGGAATTAAAATGGTTAATGATTGGATTTTGGATTTTTGATTTTGATTAAATATCCTACAATTACGGGAAGCATAAATAGGCTAAGGGAAACCTAAACATATAAATCTACAAAGCAAAATTAAGCACAAACTAATTAAACTAGAAAACGCGAATCGGGAAATCTAAAAACGAGCATAAACGTCAAATCTATGGAAATCTAATCCTACAAGTACCAAATTATTTTTCCTAAGTTCTAAATGATAAAATAAAATTTTAGAAAAAATATTTGTATTTTTCTGACTTTTAAATTATTTATTATAAATTAAAAACTACAAGAAATTATTTAAATGATTTAAAAATAGTAAATGACTTTGGAAAAATATGAAATTTTGCAGAAAAATCTTAAATGATATTCTAAAGCTAGGAAAAATAAACTCAGAACTTAATTCAACCCTAATAAGCAGTTTAGGCAGATAAGCAGTTTCAAATAAGCTCAAAAATAAGCTAAACAGTACTAATGAACATCAAATTCTCAAATTCAGTTTAACTCATTAATTAAAAATTTAAACAACTCAATAAGATCAATGAAGTTCACAGAATAAGCCAATAAGCTTTAAGAACAGTAACAATTATGTCCAGAAACAAATGCCCAATCAGCTCACTTTAAGCTGCTGTAAGAGCTTGCCAAAAACTCTTTGGGGAAAACCAAAAGCTGAATATCAAAGCTTGTACCACAGACTATTCTAAAACATAAAATGACCAATTTTTATGCACAATTGCTTAATCAATCATGGGCAAAAACATATGCAAATGGAACTTAAAATGTTGCAGGCTTTGAGCAGACTCAAGGGGGCTTTTTGCAGACCAAAAACAAGCTAGAGAATAAGCTTCAAAGTGAAAATGAAGCTCAGAACCTCAAAGATAGAACTAAAAACTATTAGCAAACTAAATTTCATGCAAATAAGTCAAGGGAATAAGCTGTTGAAATTCAAACAAGAAGCTGGGATAGGCAATAATTGTACTTTTTTTTTCTGTTGCAGCAGTATCACAAAAATGTTCCCAACTCTTTCAAACCTAAATGATACACTACCAAGTTTTGCAATCTTACTAAACTTACTGATATACACCTAAAAATGCCAAAAGATGGGATCAAATAAGCTCCAGCTTATTAGAAGCTTATAAGGGCAGTTCTACTCCTAGAATTTTACCAATAGATGCAAAAACTCAAAAATGGATCAAAGAAGCTTAAATCTTTCTGAAACAGCTTAACAAGCTTAGATTAAGCTCAACCAATTCCAATCAAAATGCAGATGAACAGTCCATGGCTGTTTTGATAAAAAATGAGCTTAAACCAAACACACCTATAAAAACTGAAATTTTAATTTTTAAATTAAAGAAGGTTCAAATGGCAAAGGTTCTGAATCATAAGTACTTAACTAACTACTAATACTTATAAAAAGCTTTCCTTAAGACCAGATAAGCTCTAAATAAGCAATAAGCAGTTTTAGGGGTTTTTAGAACATTTCTAACTTTTTTAAGGACAACTCAATTCGAGCTGATAAACTTCTATCCTACTAATTCATACAAACATTAATAAGCTTGGAAACATGAAAATAGCTGAATAAGCAAAAATTAAGCACTAGCACAGTAACAGTTGACTTTTGTTGAGCAATTAAGAAACTCAGAATTTCATTAAATAAAAATAAGCATTACAATACTGAAAGGATAAAAATACAAGTACCTTAGAAATTTTTAGCTAAATAAATCCTAAGAAACAACTGAGAACTTCTAATCTATTTATACTAATCTAAAAAACTAAAGGTCTTCTGCTCTTGTGCTTGTTCTGTGAGGAGAAACACTTTGGAAACCCTTGTGTGCTTCTTGGGATGAAATCCCATTCGTTGGATAAAGTTAGACATGATCACAGCCTTTAATCTCTTTTTGGCACCCAAATTATCACATGGATTGCCAGCGTGGCATGGTATCTCGTGAAGTGATGGATAAATGTGACTAGTAGGGTGGAGTGTCTAGGAGGGGGGAGGTTGAGTGTGGCAGTGATAGTAGCAGAAGGCAATGATGGTGTTGGGTGTGCTTTTTGTTGGGCGGGAAAGGGGAAAGACGGAGTTGACCGGGTCAACTGTGGGATTTAACTAAAAATGGTTGGGTTGTGGGTTTATTTTATTTGGGCTTGGGAAATGGTTTGGTTGGGTTGGGTTAAGGGATAGTGGCTGGTGGGTTTGTGGCTGGGTTTAATGGTTGGGTAAAAAGGGAATGGTTTAGTGGATTTAGGATTAGGATATGAATTGGTTTAAACCTTGAGGGACCATTTTTGTAAATACTAAAAATCCAAGGACTGAGGCTGCCAATTCTGAAATTAAATTCCACGGACCATTTGTGTTATTTTGATATTTTGGGGTTGACTGTGACTTTTGACTTTGACTTTTGATCAAATGCACACTTGTTGTCGAGTCGATCCAAAAATGCTCGTTTTCGCTCCGTTTTCAATCCTTTGTACCTGAAACACATAAAAACACAAAACCAAGGATATCTGCAGTATATTTGGGTGTTTTTGGTTATTTTTGTGTCTTAAATGGGTGTAAAATGATGAGTATTTACACACTCTTCAATACCTTTCTCCCATGTTCAGCTTTATAGTATTCCAAATTTGATGAATGTATAATTCAGGAATACTTTATGATATGTCTAGCAAGCTCCTGCACTTGTGTCTCTTGAGTACCTCTATCGCAATTTGACAGCTAGGTTCAGCACACTTGATTCTTTCAAATTTTACCCTTGCGTTGTTGTTGCCAATCTCCGCCTTATAGCCTTGTGGTAAAACATCAGATTTTGTAAGCATTGGGAGTGGTTGTTGTTGTGGTGCAGCCATTTGAGATTTTTGAAACATCATTCAAGCACAGATATGCAGGATACATGATAGTTAGAAAATAGTTAAACTTAATGTTTCACATGTGATCCTTTTGTTACTTAGATTGATTTTACAGGTTTAAACATAGCATTTTGTTTCAACAAGCAATTTCTACAATTTTCAACTTATATGAATTTCAACAGTTATCGAATTATACAATTTTACCATTTTTACCAATTTCTATAGAATTTGTCCAATTTCGATAGAATTGGCAATTTCTATGGAATTTGTCCATTTGCGATAGAAATGACATTTGCGACAGAAATGACATTTGCGAAAGAAATGGCATTTGCGATAGAAATGACATTTGCGATAGCAATGGCATTTTGCGATAGAAATGGCATTTGCGATAATAATGTCATTTGCGATAGAAATGACAATTTCGATAGAAATGACAATTTCGATAGAAATGACAATCTCTTATACAAGAAAATTTGATAACTACTGTAGACGTACTTCATTCTTGTTTCTTTATCAAAATTTGGTTTTCCTGTATAATTAATGCAATTCACAAGTTTATTATTTGCTCATTAAACCTTGTAGATCAAACTAAATCATAACAGCTAGCAATTTCGATAATTCTTGTTCATTAGATTATCGCAATTTCTCAAAACTTGTTAACTGTTTGCACAATTTGTTCCAATCTCTTGACATGATGTTCCTGAGTCTTATGACCAAGTCTTAAGATATTTTAACCATAGATTCAAAAGTTAGACCTTATACATGTTCTTCATAAACCCTAGTTATCTAAATTACATCAGATGTGTTTCTGGGTTCAATCTAAAGGTTAAAACATGCAATTAGACTTATAAGAACTCTATTCCAACTGCTTAATTATATTACAACACACTCATACGTTTTTCCCCAAATCGACTTATAAACCCTAAAATTCGATCCTTCAACAAATTCGTTTCTGGGTTTAATTAAGCACATGCAACATGTTAAGGAACTAATTAGGACCAAATACCACCAAACAATTGCAACTTTAACACTTAGAATCAAGAAACTCGATTACGCTTAAACCCTAGAGTTTTAAAGTTCAATTTTGCAAAATTTAACCGTTGGATCGTTAATTCCTTCAAAACCGTTGTTTATAATCATGCAATAAATATTTATTCACTCACAGATTTAACAAAACTCGATCAGATTTGTTGGTTGGATTTTAGCCGTTGATGATGGTGGGTGTAAGAGTAAATGTGGTGGTTGATATTTCTGACAGTTGTTATGGTGCAGTAAATGCATTTTAACCCTTTTTGTTAAAAGTTTTTCATATTTCCTATTTTTGTCACATTTAGTCCTCTAACTCTATTATCTAGCATACTAAGCCCCCACTCACAATTTAGTTAACTAGACTTAACATGAGATTGGCACTTAACAACTTTAATACTCCCCCTCGACTTATGAGTAATTGAAAAATATTTTTAAGATCAAGGAGGGTATTTCTCAGATGATTTTACCATCATTTTATGAAGCAAAAATTTTGAAGAAATTATGCAAGTACAAATTTAAAAAATAATTAAAATTCTTTTTTCCTTCTCCCCCTCAACACTTGTCAGAAATGTGTTGAAATGAACAATGTGTTGATGAAGATTTTGTACTTGCATTTTTTTTTTTTTTTGGATAAAGAGAAAAATATTTAAAGGGAAAAATCTTTTTGTGTTTTTCATAAAATTATTTACAAAGATAGTTTTGATGTTTGACTCGGTTAATAGGTTTTAAGAAAATTTTCCATGTCATCTGGGGTCACACATCTTATACCAATCTGGTGAACTAATTCCACAAATCTTGCATGAGGCAAGGCTTTGGTGAATAAGTCAGCCAGTTGGTATTCTGTACCCACGAAATAAAGTTCAATTTTACCCTGTTCCACATGCTCTTTGATGAAGTGATAACGTAGAGCAATATGCTTGGATTTTGAATGCTGAACTATGTTTCACGAGATAGCAATGGCACTCTTGGAATCGCAGTACATTGGAATCTTGTTGAAGATGTAACCATAGTCCATCAGTTGGGATCTCATCAAGATGACTTGAGCACAACATGCTGACATGGCCACATATTCAGATTCCGTTGATGACAGTGATGTATAGTCCTGCTTCTTTGATTGCCAAGATATGAGCTTGTCACCCAAAAATTGCACTCCCCAGATGTACTTTTCCTTGTGTCTAAGCATCCTGCATGATCAGCGTCTGAAAAGGAAATTAGTTCAAAACCAGAATCCTTCGGATACCAGATCCCCAAGTGAATGGTTCCCTTCATGTATCGAAGGATTCTCTTAACCGCAGAAAGGTGACTTTCAGTTGGTCTCGACTGTTAACGGGAGCAAAGATATGTGGAAAAAACAATATCGGGTCGGCTGGCTGTGAGATACATGAGAGACCCAATCATACTACGGTATTTGGTAGGATCAATGGGTGTCCCATGTAGATCAGCATCCATCTTAGGAGATGATGTAGACATTGGTGTATTATAGGTGTCACAGCTTGTCATGCCACGCTTTTTCAAAATTTCTTGAGCATATTTGGACTGGTTTAAGAAAATACCCCGGGGTGATTGATGAACTTGCAGTCCTAAGAAGAACTTGAGTTCACCCATCATGGAAATCTCAAAGTTTTGTTTCATTAATTTAGCAAAAGCGTTTGAATACTTTTTATGGGTAGACCCAAAAATGATGTCATCCACATAAATTTGAACTATTAAAATTTCCTCCCCGTGTTTTTGTATAAATAAAGTTGGGTTAACTGATCCTTTAGTGAAATGATTAGCCAGTAAGAATGCAGATAGTTTATTGTACCGTTCCCTCGGGGCTTCTTTAAGGCCGTAGATGGCTTTCTTGAGCCGGTAGACATGATTTGGATGATCTGGGTCAACGAAGCCCTCTAGTTGTGTGATGTACACCTCTTTACGGAGTTGACCATTCAGAAATGTCGTCTTCACGTCCATTTGGTATACAGTGATATTCTTGTGAGCTGCATACGCAAAAAAAATTCGAACGGCCTCAAGTCTTGCCACTGGAGTGAAAGATTCCTCAAAGTCGATTCCTTCCTCTTGACTGAAACCTTTAGCAACCAATCGAGATTTGTTACGAATAACCGTGCCATCAGCATCCAACTTGTTCTTCTAGATCCATTTCAGCCCGACGACGTATACCCCATCTGGTCTTTCTACCAATTTCCAAACTTCCAACAACTTGAATTGATCAAGTTCCCCTTTCATCGACTAAATCCAATTGTCATAAGTAAGGGCTTCTTTAATGTTTTTCAGTTTTGCTTGACAAACGGTGAGTGCATAAATTCAGGTTTCACCGTCTATGTAGAGTCTCTTACGTGTCATGACTGGGTTGTATGGGTTGCCAATCACATTCACAAGAGGGTGATCCTTAGTCCACTTGTGGGTTGAAGGGAAGTGTTGAAAATTTTGGTGCATATTTGACGGATCTAAATTGCTCTTTGATGACTCGGCAATATCTAGAATGGTGGGAGCCGGAGTGAATGGATTGAAGAATGCGTTTCTGTCATAATTTGCGGGTGTTGGTACTTCAGAAGATAGAGAGGGATCATCAGCTGCAATCGCAGTATTTGAAGTTGTTTGTTCTACTGATGATGATGTTTCTATTGGTGGTGCATCTTCAGCAACTGCTGTTGTAGTAGTTACTATTGTATCAGGTGCTTGATTGTTGACGGGTTGTGCAGCGGAACTGGTGGATACTTCAGACGCACGACTGAAGAGAGAATCATCAAATAGCGGAGCAAACAAATCTTCCAAGTCCTTGCGGTTGAGAGAAAGAGGTACAGCTGATTAATCAGGGAAGTTTAGACGGTTAGAATTGGGTCCTAAGCTGTTTTGCTCAGAAGCCATATCCGTGAGTTCATCAAAATGAGCGTGTATGGTCTCTTGAATTTCCCGGGTTCGACAGTTCCAGATTCGAAATCCTTTCGAATTTTCACAGTAGCCAACAAAAATCCCTATATCAGCTTTGGCTTTTAACTTTCCAAGGTCATCACGATCATTATTTGGGTAGCAAAGAGCCCCAAATACATGCAAGCAATTTATGTTTGGTTTTCTTTGGTGAACAAGTTCATATGGGGTTTTGTTGTGCCTTTTAGTGATCATACATCAGTTTTGGGTGTAGCAGGCGGTGGAGACAGCTTCAGCCCAGAGGTAATCCGGTAATTGAGCATTTATCAACATCGTTCTTGCGGCTTCCACTAACGTTCGATTTCGTCTTTCGACCACTCCGTTTTGTTCTGGGCTGCGTGCAATTGATGTTTGATGTTCAATTCCAACTTTCACAAAGAACTCACGAAGAGTGTGATTCTTAAATTCGGTTCCGTTGTCTGTTCGAACTTTTCTGACGGTGTTGCAGAGCTGAACCTGAATTTTGGTGAGAAAGGTGATGATCATCGACGGAGCTTGATCTTTTGTGCGAAGAAAATATACCCAAGTCCATCTCGAAAAGTCATCTACGATTACCAATATATACCGCTTCCCATTGATTGTCTGAACACGCGTTGGGCCACAAAGATCCATATGAAGAAGTTGGAGTACTCTTCCCTTGTTCACAAGCTGAGCAAAGGTGATCTTTGGCATATCGGAATCTTGGAAGACCGTCTACTAACTTATGACGAGCAAGCTCGGTCATTGTTTTGAAATTCAGGTGAGACAAACGTTTATGCCATAGCCATGCTTTTGTATAGTGAGCCTTGGAGAGTAAGCAAATTGGAGAAGATGCGGTCATGTCTGACAAGGAAATGGTATAAAGACTCGTTTCGCGTTTTCCTGTCATAAGGTCGTTTCCCTTTAGGTCACGAACAAAGCATGTTTTCTCCCTAAGTGCAACTTCCAAGTCCCCATCACAAAACTGCCTGACCGAGAACAGGTTATGTCGAAGGATGTCAACGTAGTATACACGGCTTATTTTGATGTTCCCGTTGACATAATCCCCATATCCCATTATAGCGGCAAAAATGATCATTCCCGAACCTGACAGTTCCTATGAACTTTACGACAAAGTTTACTAGAAGTTTTAAGTTGCCTATCATGTGTCGAGAACATCCTCTATCAAGAATCCATAGTACAATTTGAATCACCTACATCACAAGAAGACAATGCAGATGGAGAGACAGTAACAGTGGAACCCGTTGGGTTAGTAACATAGTTTTTAAGCATCTTTGGTACCCAAGTAAAACTAGGTTTATGTTGTAGCCAACGCTGCCATGTCCAGCTAGATTCTGCTCTCTTCCTAGTGAATGCACTTGCTGATTGAATTGTTCTAGGTCCAAATATGGTCTTGTCAACGGTGCTCTTAGAAACTACTTTTGGCGTTTTTTGTAATACCCGAAATTTCAAAACAAGCAAATAGACTAAAACCAATATAAGAAACCCCACAAAAAGAAGAGGAAAAAATATATATATAATAACAAGACCTTTTGACCACTTCACACCAAAAAGAAACGCATAACTAATATTTGGAAAACACAATCAATCAAATTAATTCACTTTATGTTTTGCCTTATATATGTCACACGCTCCGCCTAAAAACTTGGGACATAACACATTTTTTTTCCAATAAACCGTATATTGCCTTCTCCATTCTCCCCACACCGAATCAGAAACTCAAACAAGAAGACCATGTTCTCTCTTCAAGGTTCGGATACAGCCATGCATACCTTTATTCTCATCTATTATTCCATCATGGTCGACTACTTGGCTGCACCATAAACTCCTATATCACGCTCACTCTTCAAGACCAGCCTCACATACAGCCCTAAACAAGTTCCAAACCGTGTTGTTATCCCTACAAGAGACAAGAGTCGAAGGTGAGTTGGGGGCTGTGATCGTGGCTACGTTTGTGTCGAGTTTGGGTCACAACTACTCGAGTGTTGATAGGGCTGCGTTCGGGGTTCAGCCATTCATATTATATGGGTTGGATTTCGAGTATGATTATGAAGCTTACGTTCACAGATACTCAAAGGTGTTTGGGTGATTTTGGCTCGCTATCAAGTTGTAAGCGGGAGGTTGTTCGTGGTTGAGGTTGGGTCTCGAATCACACATTGGCACACAATCGTAGTAGTGCTAGTATTCGGGTTCGGTTTCGCTCTATTGCCGTTCGAAGGTATATCTTATACTACAGATACTATATATAATCGACATTTCAATACTTGGTTATAAAATATTGTTATGGTTAACACTTGTAAGTATTAACATAAAACACACCGTAATCATTATTAATAAATGACGTGAAGAAACTTGGAAACAAGAATTGGAACAAGTAACATATAATGCGAATTGATTTCAGTATTAGTCCATACGAAGAAGAGGAATAACATGCATGAACAGACATTATCATAATTAAAGTAGTATCCAAAAGGTGAAAGTGGATGCGTGTGTTGTCAAGATCATGAGTCTAAGTCTAATTATTGTGTTGTTTTTGTATCAACCTTATTGTAGTCTAGTCACGTGTTAATAGCTTGAGATGATTATATATACATGTTATAACTAAAATAAAAGGGGTCTAGACGTGTGAATATTTATCGTATGAGATTTTATAAGAAGTTGTGAATAGAATCTATATATGGTTTAGTATTAAGATTTGTTGCCTCGTTAAAACATGATTAAACTTTGGTCGCATTGGTGTGGCGTGTGTGTGAATGGGTGTGATATGGTGCATGTAATGTTAACATATTTTGGTCGTCGCGGTCTAGGATTAATGTCAAAGATACGTTAATAAATTATGAACGACGGGGTCTAAAATTATCATATTAATATAAAATTATAGAATAAACTTTAAAATAATTTTATTTGACATTTTTAATATTTAAACTTGATAATTTACATTTTGACCCTAAAACTTTACTAGATTGACATAATTAACCCTAAACTATTATAATGGTCATTGTAACCCTTAAATATTATTAATTGTCAATTGTAACCTTAAGATATTAAAATTACTAATTCGGGAAAGTTACTAAATATGGAAACTTACTAAAATGGCAAGTTACTAAAAATAGAAAGAAATCCCAAATGAGAAAATCTGATTAAAATGGGCTTATAAGTAATTCGTCATTCGTGTAGATTCTGCAAAGAGGGAGTAGCTTCGGTCTCTGTTTTCTTTTCTGATTGTTATGCTCTGCTAAGGTACAGATATTCTGACCTTCTCACAGGTTTCTCATGAACTCTTCTTCTTGTCCTTCTTACTTGCTTGAACCTTGCTATGCTCCCCTTGATTTGTGAACATTACTATGTTTCCCCCTTGTATTGTGAACCTTTGATATGACCCACTTGATTTGAACCTTGCTTTGAACCCTTGCCTTGATTTCTTGGGTTGAACCTTGCCATGTTCCCTTGAAACTTGACATACTTCGTTCATCACCTTTGACCTGAATATTCAAATCCTTGGACACCTAGAAGATTTACTTGATATTAAAACTGGATGTGGAAACTTTCTTAATTATATATGAACATGTTTTGAGAAAAGCTATTTTAAAATGACGCGATACCATTTTTAAATGTAATTCTACTAAAGTTTTATGAAAATAACTTTTAAGAACTATCTTTATGAAAAACTGTTTTGAAAGACCATTGTTGTGAAAACTATTTTGAAAGATCATTTTTACTAAAACCATTATTAAAGGATTTCTTTTAAATGAAATTTTAAATTGAACCTTTGCTATGATCTCTTGTCTTGAACCTTGAATTGAACCTTGATATACTTAAATTGGAAACTTGACTTGAACCTTGATACACTTGAATTGGAAACTTGACTTGAACCACTTGAAATGGGAAATTTGACTTGAACAACTTGATATGGAACTTGAACTTGAACTTGGAACTTTAATTTGATACTTGATACTTGACCCTTGACCCACAGTTTGAGATTACGAGCCATAACTAGGCATGAGGGTTTCATGTCCATGTCATTGATGCACCGATGGCATGACTCTAGGGCAGGAGAGTGATAACCTGTCCCGTCCCTGACTTGATTTGATTGTTACGTAGAGGCAGACTTTGGCCACCTGGGGCGTATGGATGCATCCTAGATTTGACTTGACTTGACTTGTTTATATTACTTATTATACTTGGTGACTGATGGTGTGTGCGATACACGTCTTTCACATCTTGGGAGCTCATGACTCCACCCCTTGGAGGTATCCCCTCATATTGTACTTGGTACCGAGGTCTCCCCTCCGTACACCTTGCTACTTGATTTCTTGACTTGACTTGGGCTCGTAGTGGATTACTTTTTCCTTTACCTTATAACCTTGTACTTAGTATCCCGAGGTCACCCCTCCGGATTCATACTTGACCTGACACTTGACTTAATACTTGACTTGACTTGATTTGACTTGGGCTCGGGTTGGGATTATTGTTCCCTTTACTCTTATCTATTGTAACTAGTTCTTAACTCTTGATATATCTGCTTAACCTTTTATTTTTCCTTCTTTCCTAACTCTTGTTATACCTTGCATTGTTTCACTTACTCCACCATTCCATTATTACTGCTTGCTACCTTTATATCTGTTCACTGGGCTTTTTAAGCTCAGCCGCATTTCTTTTCCTGCGGCATGTTTTAGTTTGGAAGCTGGGTATGAGTGGAGAGTACCTTGGACTTAGAAGACCTTGATAGCTATTTATAAATAGAGATGACTAGAAGAGCTTATATTCAGACTTAGTAATTATTGTATTCTTCATTGTAACCTTGTGTCTTTAGATTTTCCATTGTAACCATTTGAAATTCAATTGTATTATTTATGTCATGTGCTTGTGTTTGTCTGATATGAAACCATTATTGGGACATTTCTACCCTCGTTGGGTTGGGGTGTTACAATTTATGGTATCAGAGCGACAGGCTGCGACTCGTAATACATTTACCCTTGACCTGTGAGTTTTGGACCATGTGGCTTCCACTGTAAGAACATAGGAGAACACTTGAGAACTTCCTTTAGGATTTCTTAATATGTACTTAAGTTTGACCAGTGAAGAATGGGTAGACTATAAGGCATTTGCTTAAGTTTAATTGCTTCCGCATCACTCTGATTCGTGCCTTGCTTTTGGTTAAAGCCTATTGAGATCACTCTTGGAAATTGAAAGCTTATACCTTGCACCACCTAAGATTTGAAACCTAAATAAATCTTGAAGGCATTGAGAATTGCATAGTAATTGTCTGACACTAATTGATCCTCATCTTCAGATTCCGACTCTGACCTGTGATCCTTTGTTAATCATTTTGATGTTTCTTCGGGCATCCCGAGAATCTCCATGGCGATGACGTACATGATACATTCTGTTACTTGTCTCTTGCTTTTGATAAGCATCTATGAATCTTTCGACGCTATTTGATTTTGTCTTACCCATCTCTGTCCCTATGAGAAGTCTTGTGGTGTTTAACCACGAGTATAAGAACGTTTCCCTCTCACTTTGAATGATAAGATTTGCTTTGTTGATCTGTCTTTCTTTGGATAGTTAACCTTGATTTTATTCTGATAAAGGATTGGTTGATTGAGCATTCAAAATATTGACAACTATCCTCCTATGTCTCACCTTTGGCGTTTGAAACAATTTTGAACTCCCTACCATGATTATCGATTGATAAACTCTTTGTTCTGGAGACTCTTGTGTTATTTTCGCGGTTATGAAGTTTTCCTAGAAACCATTTCGTACACCAATAAATGAACCTTATCTTGAGAGTTAATTGGCACCCTGAGCTTTCTGAATATGATTCTTGCTTGAACCACCAAGTTTTCCACCAGAGTATGAAGTAGGATTTGACATGATACTGAGAGATTGTCTAGCCAGCAAGCGAAGATGTCTTTCAGATCATACAAGTTTGATTTGAGCAACCGGGAAGAGCAGCAACCGAAGACCAGGAAATGAGTTAACTTAAGTGTATCTTCTGGGCGTGTTTCAGTTTCGTTCGCGATAAAGAAGGATGGTGACAGGGGATATGTATTAATTACTGGAAGCTGAACCGTATAGCTGTTAGGAACCGTTATCTCTCCACACTAAAACGACTATGTATCTGTTCAATTTCAGAGCGCGAAGTTTCCTTCAGATGAAAGTATAAATTGAGGATATTCTTGGAACCGCTTTCCGTATTCGTAACGACTGCTATTACAGTTAGTGACGCTGATAGTATTAGCTAAAGCTCTAACTGTTTTGTGAAATTGATAAATAATATTTTCTCGTGAGTACTTGGGCAAATGGTCATTGTATGACTTAATAGTACATTCGGAGACGAGGAAGAGCATGAAAATCATTTTTGCACCTTGTTAGAAATTTGACGATCATTCGTACATTCTGGGAGGTTGGTATTTGTTGAGGCAACTAGAAGCATTACTTCACTGCATGACCTGGAGTGGACAACAACGGCGGCTACCTTGAAGAGTAAAGACATTCCTTACAAGACAGAAGTGTTGGCGATGCAGAAGAAGAAAATCTAGTCAAGATGGCGAACCTGGAGCTGATGAAGACATGCAGTCTAACTTCCCTATTCATCTTGGTTGTACTAAGATGAATCGAGAGTGGAAGCAGACTGGATGATGAAGGGATTTGAAGATCGTGCCAGGAATTCACATTACTCCATCACATTCCAAGAAGAACTACAGAAGGCTTGATGAACCAGACACAAGTTCACGATTTTGTTTCACTTTCAGATTGATGGACAAACGAATACAGTTAACCGGACTTGAAGAGATTAAATGTTTTGAATGAACGGATTTTTGAAACAGACCTTTCATGGTTGGAAGAATTGATCATGTGAAGACCGAAGATTTTGACGACTAACTTTCACTTCCATTGACTCACTTAAGCTTCGTATATAGTAATAATATCCTCTAATGAGTTAAGTTCCCTAGAAGCATTTCAGTTCCGTGTTTAATTTTTCGTATGTTGGATGATAGTTTTGTTTTGGGAATTTTGGCGAATTGTGGAAGATCTGATGCTTGTGGACGGGATACCTTACTTCTGCTAGGCAATCTGGGATTTCGATACTCTTGCAAGTAATCTTGTTTTCGCTCTTGACTATGACATTGATTTGGATGACCTCTGAGACTGTAGAAGTACTAGGTGGATTAAGATAGGTTGTTTTGCTCACGACTCGAGATAAAGTATGATCATCATGAAGGCATATTTATGTGGTACTAGTATTACGACGCCTGATCAACGTGATAATACTTACACCATATAACGTGCACTCATTGTGGCCATAGGAAATCTTGGGGAGTGCCTTAGAAGTTTAGAATTTGATTTCAGTTGGTTTATCCATGATTAGTGAGACTTTAGGTTCATTTCTGCCTATGCGTATACCTTGCCTTCGTTCATTAGATATCTGGATGAGTTTGGACTCTCGTTTTGCATTCTGTTGACCTCAGTTATAAATCTTGAACTCCTTGTAGAGCTCTCTACTGTTGATACAGTTAATTTGATTTGAAATCTTGTTCGCATTCCATACGAACTTTCCAGAAGATTCACCTATCGTCCATTTGGTATTGCATGGACCTTTTGATCAGAATCAACCTATTTTGTCTCCTTCTGATGAATTTGAAACCACCTTGTTTTGATTGAGTCATGAGAAACTTTTGGTTTGAAGATCCTTTTTGGAAGAACCTCCCCGGGTGTGAGGATGTTTCTAACTATCTTTGGCGATTTGCTACGATTTCGTCTAACCTTGCGACATCAAATTTCGAGGACGAAAAATTTCTTTTAGAGGGGAAGAAGTTGTAATACCCAAAATTTCAAAACATGCAAATAGACTAAAACCAATATAAGAAACCCCACAAAAAGAAGAGGAAAAAATATATATATAATAACAAGACCTTTTGACCACTTCACACCAAAAAGAAACGCATAACTAATATTTGGAAAACACAATCAATCAAATTAATTCACTTTATGTTTTGCCTTATATATGTCACACGCTCCGCCTAAAAACTTGGGACATAACACATTTTTTTTCCAATAAACCGTATATTGCCTTCTCCATTCTCCCCACACCGAATCACAAACTCAAACAAGAAGACCATGTTCTCTCTTCAAGGTTCGGATACAACCATGCATACCTTTATTCTCATCAATTATTCCATCATGGTCGACTACTTGGCTGCACCATAAACTCCTATATCACGCTCACTCTTCAAGACCAGCCTCACATACAACCCTAAACAAGTTCCAAACCGTGTTGTTATCCCTACAAGAGACAAGTGTCGAAGGTGAGTTGGGGGATGTGATCGTGGCTACGTTTGTGTCGAGTTTGGGTCACAACTACTCGAGTGTTGATAGGGCTGCGTTCGGGGTTCAGCCATTCATATTATATGGGTTGGATTTCAAGTATGATTATGAAGCTCACGTTCACAGATACTCAAAGGTGTTTGGGTGATTTTGGGTTGCTATCAAGTTGTAAGCGGGAGGTTGTTCGTGGTTGAGGTTGGGTCTCGAATCACACATTGGCACACAATCGTAGTAGTGCTAGTATTCGGGTTCGGTTTCGCTCTATTGCCGTTCGAAGGTATATCTTATACTACAGATACTATATATAATCGACATTTCAATACTTGGTTATAAAATATTGTTATGGTTAACACTTGTAAGTATTAACATAAAACACACCGTAATCATTATTAATAAATGACGTGAAGAAACTTGGAAACAAGAATTGGAACAAGTAACATATAATGCGAATCGATTTCAGTATTAGTCCATACGAAGAAGAGGAATAACATGCATGAACAGACATTATCATAATTAAAGTAGTATCCAAAAGGTGAAAGTGGATGCGTGTGTTGTCAAGATCCTGAGTCTAAGTCTAATTATTGTGTTGTTTTTGTATCAACCTTATTGTAGTCTAGTCACATGTTAATAGCTTGAGATGATTATATATACATGTTATAACTAAAATAAAAGGGGTCTAGACGTGTGAATATTTATCGTATGAGATTTTATAAGAAGTTGTGAATAGAATCTATATATGGTTTAGTGTTAAGATTTGTTGCCTCGTTAAAACATGATTAAACTTTGGTCGCATTGGTGTGGCGTGTGTGTGAATGGGTGTGATATGGTGCATGTAATATTAACATATTTTGGTCGTCGCGGTCTAGGATTAATGTCAAAGATACGTTAATAAATTATGAACGACGGGGTCTAAAATTATCATATTAATATAAAATTATAGAATAAACTTTAAAATAATTTTATTTGACATTTTTAATATTCAAACTTGATAATTTACATTTTGACCCTAAAACTTTACTAGATTGACATAATTAACCCTAAACTATTATAATGTCATTGTAACCCTTAAATATTATTAATTTTCAATTGTAACCTTAAGATATTAAAATTACTAATTCGGGAAAGTTACTAAATATGGAAACTTACTAAAATGGCAAGTTACTTAATATAGAAAGAAATCCCAAATGAGAAAATCTGATTAAAATGGGCTTATAAGTAATTCGTCATTCGTGTAGATTCTGCAAAGAGGGAGTAGCTTCGGTCTCTGTTTTCTTTTTGTCATTGTTATGCTCTGCTAAGGTACAGATATTCTGACCTTCTCACAGGTTTCTCATGAACGCTTCCTCTTGTCCTTCTTACTTGCTTGAACCTTGCTATGCTCCCCTTGATTTGTGAAAATTACTATGTTTCCCCCTTGTATTGTGAACCTTTGATATGACCCACTTGATTTGAACCTTGCTTTGAACCCTTGCCTTGATTTCTTGGGTAGAACCTTGCCATGTTCCCTTGATACTTGACATACTTCGTTCATCACCTTTGACCTGAATATTCAAATCCTTGGACACCTAGAAGATTTACTTGATATTAAAACTGGATGTGGAAACTTTCTTAATTATATATGAACATGTTTTGAGAAAAGCTATTTTGAAACGATGCGAAACCACTTTTAAATGTAATTCTACTAAAGTTTTATGAAAATAACTTTTAAGAACTATCTTTATGAAAAATTGTTTTGGAAGACCATTGTTGTGAAAACTATTTTGTAAGATCATTTTTACTAAAATCATTATTAAAGGATTTCTTTTAAATGAACTTTTAAATTGAACCTTTGCTATGATCTCTTGTCTTGAACCTTGACTTGAACCTTGATATACTTAAATTGGAAACTTGACTTGAACCTTGATACACTTGAATTGGAAACTTGACTTGAACCACTTGAAATGGGAAATTTGACTTGAACAACTTGATATGGAACTTGAACTTGAACTTGGAACTTGAATTTGATACTTGATACTTGACCCTTGACCCACAGTTTGAGATTATGAGCCATAACTAGGCATGAGGGTTTCATGTCCATGTCATTGATGCACCGATGGCATGACTCTAGGGCAGGAGAGTGATGACCTGTCCCGTCCCTGACTTGATTTGATTGTTACGTAGAGGCAGACTTTGGCTACCTGGGGCGTATGGATGCATCCTAGATTTGACTTGAATTGACTTGTTTATATTACTTATTATACTTGGTGACTGATGGTGTGCGCGATACACGTCTTTCACATCTTGGGAGCTCATGACTCCACCCCTTGGAGGTATCCCCTCATATTGTACTTGGTACCGAGGTCTCCCCTCCGTACACCTTGCTACTTGATTTCTTGACTTGACTTGGGCTCGTAGTGGATTACTTTTTCCTTTACCTTATAACCTTGTACTTAGTATCCCGAGGTCACCCCTCCGGATACATACTTGACCTGACACTTGACTTAATACTTGACTTGATTTGATTTGACTTGTGCTCGGGTTGGGATTATTGTTCCCTTTACTCTTATCTATTGTAACTAGTTCTTAACTCTTGATATATCTGCTTAACCTTTTATTTTTCCTTCTTTCCTAACTCTTGTTATACCTTGCATTGTTTCACTTACTCCACCATTCCATTATTACTGCTTGCTACCTTTATATCTGTTCACTGGGCTTTTTAAGCTCAGCCGCATTTCTTTTCCTGCGGCAGGTTTTAGTTTGGAAGCTGGGTATGAGTGGAGAGTACCTTGGACTTAGAAGACCTTGATAGCTATTTATAAATAGAGATGACTAGAAGAGCTTATATTCAGACTTAGTAATTATTGTATTCTTCATTCTAACCTTATATATTTAGATTTTCCATTGTAACCATTTGAAATTCAATTGTATTATTTATGTCATGTGCTTGTGTTTGTTCTGATATGAAACCATTATTGTAACATTTCTACCCTCGTCGGGTTGGGGTGTTACAGTTTTCCTAAAATGGACTTAGCAGCGGTAGTGAGCCTAGATAAATGCCATTAGTATGTTTCTGTGTACGAGATAAAAGGGTTTTTGCAACACATTTTTGATGATTACCAGACAAAATACTAGTACGACAAAACACACAATAAGCATCAACCATAACATCATTCAAAACATTCATAGTTTTAGCATTCGTTACATCATCATTAGAATTACACGTTCTAAAGCTTGATTCTATTTTAGACATAATATGCGTCTTATTCATATTCCTATTGTGAACTTCTACTTCTTGAACTTTAGGTAAGCTGCTCTTAGGTTTCCAGATAATAGTCTTCTTGTTACTCTTTTTGGTCTTGGATCTGCTAACCTTAGGAGGGCTGCCTAGTCCTGTAGAAGTTGAAGCATGAATATTAGAGGTCTGTGGAGATGCTTTCTTAGTTTTCTCATAAACTAGATACATGCCTGGTGCAATCACATTCTTTTGTACCCATTTCCCTTTTTCAGAAATTTAATGTTTTAAAACAACATTTTCTTTTTTAATATTTTGAATTTTGAACGTATGACTGTTTTGAGAGGACAATGATTCTTTTTGGCTTTGTAATTTTAACTCAAAGTTAAGACTCTGAGTCTGACACCATTGCAATTTTTTGTTGAGTTGAAAAACTTCTTTTGAGAATTTGTTTCTCACATGATCATTGACTTTTCTAAGTCTCTCATTTTCTCGTTTCACATTATCAATCTCAAGTTGCAACTTCTCAGTATCAACAGTATGGTTATCAACAAGCATTTCATTACATGACAAATAAATGGAATTCATAATCACATATATCACATCAGACCATAGAACATTCTCCAAGAGTCGATCTGCTTCGTTTTCCAAAGCTTTCTTTTGACATTTTTGTTTCAAGATCTTGTTTTCTTTTGCTTCTAAAATGTTCATCATTGATGCAACCTCTGTTTGAAGTTCCTGTTCCCAATGTGTAGCATAGAGTCGCAGGTGTTGAACGTGTGGTAAAAGTTGCTTTTGAAAAAATTTTCTCTTTTCTTTCTCATAGGGAGAGAGAAAAGTAGAGACTTTGATTTCTGAGTTTCGTTCAATTGCATCTTCCAAAAGTTTTATGTCTTCCATGAATGTATTAAAATATCTAAGGACACGACATTGTTTTGGCATTTGGGTAATCACACCTGGATTTTGTAAAGGGCCATTAACTTGTGCTACTTTGGTCACTGGAACAACTTCAGAAGTTTCATTCTTTTCAATTAAAGACCATGTTTGTTCTGATTTATCTTTTTGAGATACGAAAGTTTCACTAATATGAGGTACTCTTGAGTAGTCATAAGGTTTATTAAAGTGGACATTACTCATTTTAGATCGACTCTCGTCCTCTTGTTCCATTTCCTCTTCATTATTATACTCAACAACACGCATGAAAGAATCATCAAATAAATGCTCTGCACTGTATAACTTTGGATTTTCCTTGAGTGCTTTATGTAAAAAAACGTGGTTGATCACTCCCAATTGCAAAGCCATATCCTTGGGGATTTGGTTTGACAGTTAATTTTTGAATAGTGGTTACAGATTTCCTCAAGGTAAGAATCAACTCGTTTCCTGGAAACTTGTTTTTGTTCAAGAAGATTATCTTTACAGGTTGACAACTCTGTTTTTGTTTTAGAAAGTTCAGAGTGTAAGATGTCAACTTGTTTTTGAAAATCTAATCTTTCTTGTTCTTTTTGAGAAAGTAATTCATTTTTGGAAACTGTTAACTCACGTACTTGATGTTCTAAATCTTTTATTTTCACATATGATTGTTGGAATGCAACCTCAAAGCTTTACTCCCATTTTTATTTATTTTCATAATTTAAAAGTTGTAGTTTGTAGCACTCAAGATCCTTAGTTAACAATGCAACTATTTCTTTAAGATTTCTGTTTATTTCATTGCACTTATCAATTTGGGATTTTTGTGCATCTAATTGTGTTTGGGTGGTCAACAGCAAGGTCATGAGCTCTGGATCTGTATCATGCAAAAGATCATCTTGTTCAATGTGGTCATGGTTATCATCATCGAGAGGATCATCAAATGAAACAACGGGGTTAATTTCATCTTCATCAAATGTAACTACGGTGTTTATTTGGTCATCGTCTTGAGGGGATAACAATGAGTCATTATGAGCAACATTTTCTTCAGTAGATGCAGATGCAGAGGGTGATACAATTTCATGAATGAGACATTCAGATTCAGGTACCTGAGACAAGCCGTCCGTATCATACACCAGGCCTGTTTCACCCATATGCATTTCTTGCATGTTAGCCATCAACATTACAGCTGCATTTGCCTCCAGATCTTCCATGTCATCGTCCGAGTATGCATTGGCCATAAAGTTGTGCTCCTTCTCAGTCAAAGTGCCACCAGCTTCATCTTTCAGTGACAGAAGAAGAGCTTCTTTTTTATAAACACTGCCTCTGGTTCTTGGCTTTGGGCAAGCATTAGCTAGATAACCTTTTCCTCCACAATTATAGCATTTGATCATGGTGTTACCAATCCTCGAATTCCCAGTCTCAACAAGTTCTGCCCTCCTCTATGTGTTACCAACGTTATTTCGAAGATTCCCAGCTGAGTTAAACCTTTGTCCCCCAGAATTCCCCATATAACTGCCCGAGCCATATCTTCTTGAAGCCCTGTTTTGAATTTCAACCCTGCCATCATGAACAACTGCCTGATTCCTTGTGTTTGATGAAGACCTTAGACGGTTGTTGGATTTGTTTGAGAATTTGCTGAAGGCTCTAGCAATCAACACAAATTATTCGTTCAATGAGTTAAAGGCAGCATCTCCATCGTTGTTGTCATTTGTATAGAACATTGAATCGGTGTTGTCATATGAAACCAGTTGATTATCAGCTTGTTGAGGTGTTGCTTCGTATGGAACGAGTTGAATGGATGAGGTTTGTGAGGGATAAGGTGAAGAATGTTGTGGTTGAACATAACTCTGATTTGGTTGTGGTGCAAAGTGAGACTGAGCAATTAAATCAAGAGAATTTGAAGTTGATGATGGTGAGTAACCTCCTCTTGCTCCTCTGTGTTTTTCAAATTCCGATTGGTGATGTTTCAAATAATCATACAACAACCCATACGAGGCATTGTGTAGATTCTTGGCTTGGCATACAAAAGTGACATACTTCTGCCAATCGGGTCCAGGACAGCTCAGAAACTTAGTATTCACAGCAATCCTTCGGAGTACAATGCTGTGATGGTCCAAGTCATTGATTATGTTGGTAAACCTGTGGTAGTACGACTCTAAAGATTCCCCGGCCTCAATCATAAACATAGTATATTCTAGATAAAGCTTAGATTCCATATCTTCCTGATTCAACTATGTTCCTTCCATGAGAAGATGTACATGTTCCCACATGTATTTCGCAGTTTTCTGTGCATCGATACTTCGAAAGATGGGATTTGGAATTCCTTGAAGTATGTAAGACATGGCAAGTTCATTTTCTTCTTTCTGAAGGACTTGTTCTGTTGTGAGTTGAGAAACAGGAACAGGGGTCACAGTTGCTTCTCTTGGAGGAATTGCAGTGGATATGGGCCTTCAATGATTACCTTCTTTAAGTAGTTTCCATGGGGTTTCTTTAACTCAATAAACCGAAGAAATTGACTTGACCACTGTACATAATTCCCTGGTGTTAACATTGGGGGTGTATCCAAAGATCCTGCTTCATGTCTGGATTGTTGATTGCTGATAGCTTCGCACATCTGGTCAAACCAGTGGGGTTGTTTTGGTAGGAGTTGGTAAGTCTGCATTTGTTGTTGATGAATGATTTGTTGC
This sequence comes from Artemisia tridentata subsp. tridentata, assembly GCA_021014915.2. Lineage (NCBI taxonomy): Eukaryota > Viridiplantae > Streptophyta > Magnoliopsida > Asterales > Asteraceae > Artemisia > Artemisia tridentata. Next base: position 296,962,777 of record CP139506.1, read on the forward strand.
TGAGGGACTTGTTGTTGAGGGAAAAATTGATGTTGCACGGAAGCTTGTTGTTGATAATATTGTGGTTGATGAAATTGTTGTTGCTGATGATATTGTTGTTGTTGACACTACTGTTGCTGATTGTAAAAGTAGTTGTGATTTGGTGGTTGAGACATTCTTGTGATTTTGTGGATCTTGTAGACAATTAAGATGTGTGTTATGAGTTGTGAAGTTTGGTTTTGGTTAAGTGGTGTTCTTGTTCAATTCCTTTAGAATACTGTTCACAGTTCCAATTTCGATAACACTATTTACACTGCCAATTGTGATAAGGTTCTGAATTGCGATAACTTCAGCAATTTCGATAGAATTGGTAATTTCGATAGCTTATCGAATTTACACATTCCTATGATTTTCTCAAGATCTTATACAAGATATGAGATTTGCCTCCAAGTCGAAGTATTTTCACAAACTTATACAAGCAAGGAAAATACTGAACGTCAATTTTGATAAACCCTTAAGCTGCTGAATTTCGATAAACCCTTATACATGGAATTGCGATAAACCCTTGCTGACAATTTCGATAAACCCTAGCAATGACAATTGCGATAAACCCTCTTTTTCACCAATTTCGATAAAACGCTAACTTTTACAAATCACTTTTACGTCTAGAAAACGATGTTTTAACCGAATGTTTTTGGTTCAAAACGTTTAATAACACGTAAATATTAAGAAAGTTCCAAACTTTAACATCTAAACCAAACTTTGGTGAATTTCGATAACTTGCAACAAATGAAAACTAGTGTAAATCGACTAAATTTCGAACAAGAACTAAGCTTTCGACTATGAATCTACTCTCTATTCACTATAATGATCTTTTTACTTTACAAGTGCGAAGATTAGTGAAAGAAAAGAGACTTTTTGTCGCAAATAACCACAAAAACCAATCGTACAGTACTTAACCAAACGTAAAACTAATAAATAACGATGTAATCTACTCAAAAACACACAATAATTATCTTCTAGCGAATGATACCACTTGATAGGTCCTAGTTTAGATTTAACAACTATTAAACAATAACTATAGATCGAATAGTAAAGTAATAACGAGAGAGATGAGAGTGAAAGATGAAGAGAAGGTTGATCAATAATTCATATGATTTAGTGACAATGGTTCGGTACAAAGAACTAATAACCAACATAGAGAATGAATGCATGTGTCTTCTATTTATATAAGAAAACTAGGGCGACACATGCATGATTCTTTCTAGAAACAATTAAGATAAAGATCACGGCCCATGGGCTTCTTAGTGAGCCGTGACTATTCATACAAACATAAAGCCCAAATCTAGCAACCTATTTAACTTAAATGACCAAGACTTGAATAGTTATGAAACGTGTTACCAACATTAAGCTTCGTCAATTCATTGGTTATATCTGAGTCGAGGTCTTTTGAGATTCAACTACGATCTTAAAATGTTTTGATCACATTTTAATCACGTCTTCTCCCCCTCAAAAATAGCATATCGTGATATTTTTGATATCAACTGATTAATAGAAAAGCTTTTGGAGAGATAGACGAATTTGTTTTTGCATGAAATCGGAACATTTTTTGTTTTTATAATTACGAGTCCTGATCTAAAATAATCAGAAGTCATCATTTTAGCCCGGGTTTCATACTTAAGTATATAAAAGCCATAGTGAAGAAATTTTGAGAAACGACTTGTTTTAGAAAACATTTTAGAAAACTCTTGCTCAAGCATCTGTACATGGCTGTATCATTGTTAAATGAAATTTCTAGATACATACATAATATTGATTATACGAGAGACATGTCGCGAGAATAATATTTTCGGTTTTTTGATTTTATATATGGTTTTTGTATTTTTGAAAATTTTATATTTTTATATTTAGTTTTTGCTGGTTTTTCAAATTTTGTATTTTGATTTTCAAAAAATATTTACAGCGAAGCTATTTTGAAAATAATTTCAAGAAGATTAAAGAAGACGTTCTAGTTCCTCAGGAGTTAGGCTTCGCATGCCAATTCGATAATTTCAACAATTTCGATAACTTCAGCAATTTCGATAGCTTATCGAATTTACAAATTCCTATGATTTTCTCAAGATCTTATATAAGATATGAGATTTGCCTCCAGGTCGAAGAATTTTCACAAACTTATACAAGCAAGGAAAATACTGAACGTCAATTTCGATAAACCCTTAAGCTGCTGAATTTCGATAAACCCTTATACATGGAATTGCGATAAACCCTTGCTGACAATTTCGATAAACCCTAGCAATGACAATTGCGATAAACCCTCTTTTTCACCAATTTCGATAAAATGCTAACTTTTACAAATCACTTTTACGTCTAGAAAACGATGTTTTAACCGAATGTTTTTAGTTCAAAACGTTTAATAACACGTAAATATTAAGAAAGTTCCAAACTTTTACATCTAAACCAAACTTTGGTGAATTTCGATAACTTGCAACAAATGAAAACTAGTGTAAATCGACTAAATTTCGAAAAAGAACTAAGCTTTCGACTATGAATCTACTCTCTATTCACTATAATGATCTTTTCACTTTACAAGTGCGAAGATTAGTGAATGAAAAGAGACTTTTTGTCGCAAATGTTGATGCAAATAATGTTCTAAAAACTTTATTTATATCTTTCGATTACTTCACGTTTTGAGGATGAAAAAATGTAAAATCACGATACGTTAAAATTAACGTAAACAAGTCTTAAATCGGAAGATCCCATTTCTACGCAAATCATTCTTGAACAAAGTTACAACTTGATCTAGTGATCAAAGAAGTGAATTTATGTTTTGAAAATTCACATTTTAAATGGGACAAAACATTTTTTTAAAAAATACACATGACAAATTATTTTTGAAATATTAAGAAATGTTTTTATGGAAAAATTAGTTTGAAAATCACAACAGCTATTTTCCCCCCAAAATCAGCTCCAACCTTCCCCAAATAAGTTTTCACCACAAAAGACAAAATTTGGAGCGTCCTAGTCTACCACGGCTCCACGGTACCGTTAAATTTAACGGAGCCGTGGGGTATTTAACGGATCCGTCCGTACAAAATTTTCTGTAACGTTCAGATTTTCTTTGCCTATAAATACCCACCCCTTTCACTGTTTTTAGGCATCCTTTCACACACAAAACTTTCTGAGTTGAATACTCTCTTCACACTTTCTTTCTTAGATCATTTAGGTTAGTTTTTCTTTTGTTCAAGAGTGATCCAATCATCCTTCAAGTGATCCTCTTCATTCCTCTTCATTTGCAAGAGAAGAACACAAGTATCCAAGTTGATACAAGGTGTTATCATTCCTCTTCATTAGCAAGAGAAGAACACAAGTATCCAAGTAGATTCAAGGTGTTATCATTCCTCTTCATTAGCAAGAGAAGAACACAAGTATCCAAGTAGATACAAGGTGTTGTCATCCTTCTTCATTAGCAAGAGAAGAACTCAAGATCTTCAAGAAGACAAGAGTTGTAGTGGGTAGGTATTGTAACACTTGTTACATCCTTGTTGTATCTTAGCATACATCAAGATTATCTTTCTTTTGTGAGAGTGTGAGTGAAGATCATTGTGATCTTAAGAGATAGTGAAGATCTCTTGAAGCCATTGGGCTTGTGTGTGAGTAGTCCAAGGATCTAGAGTAGTTAGATTGAGTAGAGTGAAGTGAGAGTTGATCTTAGTGATCGTGTTGAGATCGTGGTGATCTCTTGTAGCCATTAGGGCTTGTGTGATTGGTCACGTGGACCTTGGTAGATTGGTGCTAGCTAAGATTAACACTCGACATTTAGCTTAGTGTTGGTAATAGGATAAGCGACGTGTACGGTTTTCTCCGCCTGAAGGGAGGTTGTTGACATAGTGCTTGAAACTCTCGAGTGTGGTACTCGGGGAGTGGAGTGGGGTGAAGAAGAGCTTCGTAGCCGAACCACTATAAATCCTTTGTCTCGGTTTGATCTTTCCAACTCTACTCTTTACTTTCATTATTTTATATTTGTTAGTTTAGTGTGTAGTTCATATTGGTGTTGATTGATTACATATAGAGTTCGAATCAATGTTTCCAATAACCAACTTTTAAAACAACTTTTTTAAAAGAATTTTAAATCGGTAAACTATTCAATCCCCCTTCTAGTTTCCCACAATTGGTATCAGAAGCTAGGTCAGTCAAGATTTTAAAGTATATTGTATTTTAAAACTTGAATCGATCAATGGATTCCGACAAATATCTAGAAGGGCAATCTATGCAAAGACCACCACTTTTCGAAACCGATTGTTTTATTTATTGGAAAACAAGATTCGAAACGTATGTGAAATCAAAAGACATTGATCTTTGGCATGTTATTACCGAGGGTGACTTTCAACCAAATCAAATGAATCCGGAAACTAAAAAGGATGAAATAGTTTCTTATGATAAACAAAGTGATGAACTTAAAAGGAAATTAGCCAAAAATAATGAGGCTAAAATGATGATTTATAATGCTTTGCCTAAAAAGGAATTTGAAAGAATTTTCATGTGTAATACGGCAAAAGATATTTGGAAAACTTTGTTAGTCACTCACCAAGGTAATAACCAAGTCAAAGAGAACAAGGTAGATCTTCTTGTTCAACAATATGAACAATTTTCCATTACGGAAGATGAATCTATAGATAATGCTTTTGCTAGATTCAATACTATTATTACTAGTCTTAAAGCTCTTGATGAAGGTTACTCTGGCAAGAATTATGTTAGGAAGTTCCTTAGGGCACTACATCCTAAATGGAGAGCAAAGGTTTCCGCCATTGAAGAGTCAAAGGACTTGGCGATGTTGTCACTTGATGAACTTATAGGAAACTTGAAAGTTCACGAGATGATAATTAAGAAAGACTCCGATATAGTCAAAGGCAAAAGCGAGAGAGTTAGATCTCTAGCATTGAAAGCCAAGAAGGAGTCTAGTGATGAGAAAAGTTCAAGTTCCGATAGTGAAGATGAGGAATATGCATTAGCGGTTAGGGACTTTAAAAAGTTCTTTAGGAGAAGAGGTAGGTTCGTTAGGCAACCTCGTGATGAGAAGAAGACATCACAAAAGAACCATGCTGAAAAGAAAGGGACAAGTGATAGGAAATGCTTTAGATGCGGAGATCCTAATCACCTCATAGGAGAGTGTCCCAAGCCACCAAAAGTCAACAACCAATGAGCTCTCATAGGAGGCTCATGGAGCGATAGCGGTGATGATGAAGAAAAGAAGCCCAAGGACGAAACATGTCTAATGGCTCATGCTTCTAATGAGGTACGTTACGACTACCCTAATTTCATAGATGATAACTCGTCAATAGATGATAACATACTACATGACGAACATAATAATCTATGCAAAATCGTTTCAAAAATGTTAAGTAGAAACAAATCACTAAAGTCAAAATTGCATGAACTCGAAATGAAAATCTTAGAACTAAAGGAACAAGTCAAAGGACTTGAAAGAAACAAAGAAATAGACGTAGTATGTGAGTCATGCATAAGTCTTCGATTAGAAAATGAAAAACTTAAGGAAAATGCAATTAGGATAACTAGGTTCAAAAAGAATACAGAAAATGTTTCGACAGATAAAACAAATCTTGAAAAATCTTTCAAACCTACTGATTTTGTCAAATCCCATGACGGCACCATTAAAGGTACCAACGGTACCATTAATTTTAATGGAACTGTGGTACCGTCTGGTGCTGGGGACAGAACTGAGTCGAATCTCAAAAACAAATCAAGTCCTAAACCAACTCACATAGTTGTTTATGGCACAAAGGTCTCAATTGCTAGTATAGAGGAAGTTAAGAGATTTTACAAACCCATGTCAAAACCCAAACCTGGATTTGTAAAACCTAACACAAGGCCTAAAACTCCTCTACCTAGAAAAACAAACACTCCCAAACCTCGGTCAAGAACTCCTTTACCGAGACGTAACTATAGAAGACAAAGCTTTCCAAGTAACTATCCCGTAACTTGGAATGACTGTCAACTGCAAAGTTACTTGCCATGGGAAATTTGTCCTCTATTTCAACATCCTAACCACATGCAAGAAATGCATGGGATGTTTAACGCTAACCACTTTGGACCCATGAGATATTGGGGACCAAATGTTTGAATGTTTGTCTCATGAAATAGATATGCTTAAGAATTGACTTGGAGCCTGATGAATGGTTCAAGGATAGTGGATGCACTAACCACATGACGGGCAACCGAAGTTTATTCTCATCATACAAGGCATACAACGGAGGTAATGTCACTTTCGGTAGCAAACTTAAGGGCAACATTATAGGCAAAGGTACAATTACTCAAGACTCTCTCATTATTAGAAATGTTGAGCACGTAGATAACTTAGGTTTTAACTTACTTAGCATTAGTCAAATGGTAGATAATAAGTGTAGAGTCATATTCTCTGAAGAGGGTAGTGAGATCATTAAGAATGGGAAAACCATAGGCAAAGGAGTTAGGAAAAACGGCTTATTTGTCATGAAGATAGGAAATAAGCCTGAAGATAAGATTTGTCTAGCAACTATAGATGATCATACCACTCTGTGGCATAGGAGACTAGGTCATGCCAATATGTGTCTTATACAATCATTGGCATCTAAGGAACTAGTTAGAAACCTACCTAAGATTAAGTTCGACTCACACTTTTGTGACGCTTGTAAAGTTGGAAAACAATCTCATTCTAGTCACAAAACTAAGAATATGGTCTCGACCTCTAGATGCCTAGAACTACTTCACATGGACTTATTCGGTCCATCCGCCATACGGAGCTATGGAGGAAATCTCTACACCTTAGTAATAGTTGATGACAACTCTAGGTATACTTGGACTAGATTTTTGAAGAATAAGACTCAAGCCTTTGAGGAATTTGAAATCTTTAGTAAGAAAGTCCAAAATCAACTAGGATGTAAAATAGTTTCTATTAGGACGGATCATGGTCGGGAATTTGATAATGAAGTGCAATTTGGAGTATATTGTGATGCTAATGGTATTACTCACAATTTCTCGGCTCCACGCACTCCTCAATCAAATGGGGTAGTTGAGCGGAAAAATCGTACTCTACAAGAAATGAGTAGAACGATGTTGAATGAACAATCAATTCCGCAAAAGTTTTGGTGTAATGCGGTGGACACATCAACTTACATTCTAAATAGGATTCTAATTAGACCTATCCTAGGAAAAACCCCATATGAAATCATGAAAGGAAGAAAACCTTCTCTTGATTACTTTAGAGTGTTTGGAAGCAAATGCTTCATACTAAACACTAAAGATTACCTCACCAAGTTTGACCCAAAGTCTTACGAAGGTGTATTCCTAGGTTACTCCCAAAATAGTAAAGCCTACGTTGTCCTAAATAGAGAAACCTCGAAAGTCGAAGAATCACTCAACGTGACATTCGATGAAAGTCCTCCACAATCTAAGACATCCCCTTTGGTTGATGATGACTTAGATGAGGATGAAGCCATTAAGGTTAATGGCAAGAAAACCCTAGAAGATGACATTGAGGATGAAATAGTTGAAGTTGAAGAAATTGTCAACATTAAGGAATCCAAAAACCATCCTATTGAAAATGTCATAGGTAACCTAAACCAAAGAACCCTTAGGTCACAAGCACAAAACAAAAGTAACTTCTTTTGTTTCATATCTACCGAAGAACCTAAGAATGTAGGTGAAGCAATTAAGGATGAAAGTTGGATAGTTGCCATGCAGGAGGAACTAAATCAATTCACCGCAAACCAAGTTTGGGATTTAGTACCTCTTCCCAGAAATCAAACTATCATAGGAACTAAATGGGTGTTTAGAAACAAACTCGACGAAAATGGCGTCGTAGTTAGGAATAAGGCAAGGTTGGTAGCACAAGGCTACAACCAACAAGAGGGAATAGACTATGATGAATCCTATGCACCCGTAGCTAGATTAGAATCAATTAGAATACTCCTCGCCTATGCATGTGCCTTAGACTTTAAGCTATACCAAATGGACGTGAAGAGTGCGTTCCTTAATGGTTATATCAACGAGGAGGTGTATGTTGCGCAACCTCCGGGATTCGTTGATTTTGAATGTCCGAATCATGTTTATAAACTCAAGAAAGCACTCTGTGGTCTTAAACAAGCTCCTAAAGCTTGGTATGATAGACTAAAAGCCTTCTTGATTGAACATGAATATACCATGGGAAAGGTTGATAACATACTCTTCGCAAAGAAAAGAAATTCACATCTCATCATTGTTTAAATATATGTCGACGACATTATATTCGGATCAACTTGTCAAGAGATGTGCGATGATTTCTCAAAAATCATGCACGACGAGTTTGAGATGAGCATGATGGGTGAATTAAATTTCTTCCTTGGTTTACAAATTAATCAAATGGAAGATGGCATCTTCTTTAATCAAGCTAAGTATAGTAAAGAGATGCTTAAGAAGTTTAGTTTAGAAGAGTCTAAGCCCATGAAAACTCCCATGTCCACGGAAATAAAACTCACGAAAGATGAAGAAGGTGAGTCCGTGGATGGCACTTAGTATAGAGGTATGATAGGAATTTTACTATACCTCACGGCAAGTAGGCCCGACATCATGTTTAGTGTCTGCCTTTGTGCTTGCTTCCAAGAGGATCCCAAAACCTCTCACCTTGAAGCGGTTAAGCGTATCTTCCGATACATTAAAGGCACTATACACTTGGGATTACTTTATCCCAAGGGGACCGGTGTAGAAACTGTTGTCTATGCCGACTCTGATCATGCGGGAGATTATGTGGATCGAAAGAGTACGAGTGGCGTTTGTACCTTCATGGGTTGTTGTATAACTTCTTGGTTCTCCAAGAAACAAACGGCTCTTGCTATCTCCACGACCGAAGCCGAGTACGTAAGCGCCGGAAAGGCATGTCAACAAGCACTATGGATGAAACAAGCTCTTATAGACTATGACATCCATCTGGATGACGTTCCCATTATGTGCGATAATAAAGGTGCTATTGACTTGGGCAAAAACCCCGTTCAACACTCCCGTACCAAACACATCGAAATCCGCTACCACTTCCTTCGTGATAATGTTCAAAAAGGAAACATTTCCATTGCGAAAGTTCCTTCTCAGGACAACATCGCAGACATCCTAACCAAACCTCTCAAACGAGAATCCTTTAATTATCTCCGTCTAGGTCTAGGAATGATGGAACATATTCCATAAGTCTCATGACTCTTGAAGTCATCTCGTGAGTCTCGTGTAGTTTAGTTTAGGTCTCCCAAGTCAAAAGAATTTGTTGGGTACAAATTCTTTCCTCGTGACAATAGGTCTCACTAAAACAGCGAGACTTGTTCGTCAAAAATCAAAATGGGACAGAAAACAGTCCCAGCAGATCACGGCTCCACTAAATGTGGCACGACACCGTTAAAGTTAACGGTACCATGGAACCGTGCATCTGGAACATTCCGTATTTCAGTTCCCCTTTTTCCACACTACTCATTCCAAACCCTCATAACCTCAGCAACTGCTGTCATAACTTTACCTCACACCCAACACTTAATTACATCCCTTCAAGATCATATTCAAGACATTGAGTTTCAAGATCCTAAATCATTCTCACCCTTTTTCAACAAAAATTGTAAGTCACCTTACTCCAATTTTTTTTTAATTTTGGGTCTAGGGTTTATGCATTGATGAAAATTGAATTGGGGTTTTTCAATTCTTTCTAGGAAATTTTCAATTCGAAGTCATCAACACCAAAACATTTCAAAATCTTTGGTACCAAAAACATTGAGGTTACCAAAACACCCCAATTCCATCATTTTCAAAATCTCACGAAACTAGAACCATGAAATTGTTCTTTTCATGTGTTGTTGATGCAAACTAAAAACATCTTTTCATGCATACATGATCTCACGAATATTGATCGAATTACATAATCAATATGTATTTTTTCGACATATTTGTTTGAGCAAAAGTAAAATTAGGAGTGTTAGGGTCAACTCATTATTTTTTTTTGTCGAGATTACCGCACCTCCACATAGTTTGCATTTAGATACACACTAGGCATGTGCATAATGCAACTATTCTTCACTCTAATTTTTCCTTAAATTTTTTTTAGGAAACAAAAATGTCTCATGAATATGATTTTGATCATCTCCTAACCGATACCTACACACCCGAAATTTCACAAGAACCCACAACTCCCGGTAACCACATTTGTGCCTATGTCAATCTTGAAACCCGTCGGTTTCATGAAGGCCGAGTTGTTGATTCGTCCCTAATTTACCATCGGGACATCAACACTTCCTTTAGAGCTATAGGATTCGATTGTCTACTCCACATTAACGAGAACATTTGTCCTCGTTTTGTGTTAGAGTTCTTTCGACAAGTTGAACTCGTACGTAACGAGGATCAATCCTTGTCACTTTGGTTTTGGGTCCAAAACTTCAAATTCTTCCTAACTCTTGAGCAATTTGCTCAGATCCTTCGAATACCTAATCATGGGCAATGTGCCTATACTGAAGATTGGTGTCTTGAGTCTCTCTTTCACTATCGTGAGGAGAATAGTCCATACTGTTCGTACATACCCTCTCCATCCGAACTAACCAAACTCACCCGTACTTATAAGTACCCCTCTTACCCTAATCCAACGAAAATTCGTTTGGAAGAGGTTCGTCATGAACTACTTTCTTGGGCAGTCATCCTGCGAGAAAATGTTCTCAGTCTTACAGGAAATCGTGAACAACTCCCGGCGTGTTGTGCTCATATGATTTACTGTCTCCTAACCCAACAACCATACAACCTCGCTTACTTCTTCGCTAAGCGAATTGTCCATCCCAAGGGTAACAAGAATAAATTGATACCCTATGGGATGTTCCTAACCCGTCTCTATCACCATCTCATGAACCTACACCCTTACCTCAACGGTCCTCAATACTCCCTTGTCAAACCCATCATGCAACCCATAAACGAGTCACATGTCTCATCAATCCTCATTTCCGAATCCTCCACCCATTATGCACCCTTTGATGATCCAAATCATGAAAATGAGACTCATGCTCAAGACAAGAGTGGGCCAAGAATGGGGGAATGCTCAAGTCATAAGTGTTGCATAAATCTATGTTTCTTATTAGGATTTATCTTTGAATGAATGCTAATTGATTTATTGCATGCTTAACTATCTCCTTGCCTAATCAATCTATGTGATATTTGGATGATAGCTTATTTTGTCCCTTCTTATTGCATGCTTATCATTATCTTAGGAAACTACATGACAGCCTTTATGTGCTAGTTGTAGCTTAAATGGGACACTTTAGGAAAACAAGTACCTAGTGAGTTGAGGCAAAATCATTTCCAGGAATTAGTTCCCCTAGAAAACATCCCAATAGCTGCCCAGAACAAACCTGCACAGAAATCTTCTTGCAAACAATGGCACGGTACCATTAAATATGGACGGTACCATTAAATTTAACGGTGCCGTGGGTCATTTAAGGGAATCGTATCCCTGTTTGACGAATTTTTACTGTTCCTACCAAAAACCCTACACCCCTAACCTCAAACCTGCAAATCCTTGCAAACCTAACATACCCTAGTATTCCCTTCCTACACCATAGGATCAACTTTAATTCAAATTTCACCCAACTTGCCTATTTAAGGCCTCACCCTTGCAAGCTTATCTTGCACTTCACCCTCAACCTCCCATCACACAAACACCATGTCCTCCACACATGGTTCAACCTCTCAAATCTCCAAGAAACCTAGGATAACCGTAAAACCACCCTTTAAACCACTCTTTGTGGATATCACAAAAGATGATGAAGCTATGACACCACCTTCCCAAGCCACTCCATACTCACCATCACCACCTTATGCACTATCTAAAACATCATCTACCTACACAACATCTTCATCATCCTACTACACTACATCGTCAATGGAGTACACACCATCCCCCTTAACTCCATTGGACAATGCCGTGCCAATTTTACCTCCAACAAACCTACCACAATCACCATCTCCTATCATGGCACAACCCAATCACCACATCCCTTTGATTTACATAGTGCTAATTGCCTATGTTGTCTCCATAACCGTAACCTCATCTATTTCTTAAGAGACGAGATTCATTTCATGTTCTACTTTATAGAACATCTCTTAACACCACCACCACCCCAAATGGGGCCCCAATCTCCACCACCTCCCAACCCACAATAGGTCTTTAGGAGCCCTCATGGAAATGAAACATGCCTCTAGTTATTAGGGATTTATGCTTATCATTGTCTCTTTTATGTTTCCATGAAGTCATATCCATGTATGACATTTATTTTCTTTTAATGAATGAATGGGTTTTTATGAGGGTTGTTCATTATCATTTTTAGCTCCTAGCTATTTTTTTCTTGTGTGGTTGGATATTTGTCATAATGTGCTACTTGTTACATATTATATATGTATCTTCTAACTTTGTTTTGTAGCAAGAACCATTGCTCGATTCCTCTGTGTTCACCAAATGAGGGGGAGTACACATCAAGGGGGAGCCTTTGTCACCTTTTTGATTAGACAAAAAGGGGAAGAAATGGGAGTAAACTCATTAAAAACTTGTTAAAACTAATTTTAACCTAACATGAGTTTATATTTTGTCGTCATCAAAAAGGGGGAGATTGTTGATGCAAATAATGTTCTAAAAATGTTATTTATATCTTTCGATTACTACACGTTTTGAGGATGACAAAATGTGAAATCACGATACGTTAAAATTAACGTAAACAAGTCTTTAATCGGAAGATCCCGTTTCTACGCAAATCACTCTTGAACAAACTTACAACTTGAACTAGTGATCAAAGAAGTGAATTTATGTTTTGAAAATTCACATTTTAAATGGGACAAAACATTTTTTCAAAAATACACATGACAAATTATTTTTGAAATATTAAGAAATGTTTTAATGGAAAAATTAGTTTGAAAATCAGAACAGCTATTTCCCCCCCCCCCAAAATCAGCTCCAAACATCCCCAAATAAGTTTTCACCAGAAAAGACAAAATTTGGAGCGTCCTAGTCTACCATGGCTCCACGGTACCGTTAAATTTAATGGAGCCGTGGGGTATTTAACGGAGCCGTCCGTACAAAATTTTCTGTAACGTTCAGATTTTCTTTGCCTATAAATACCCACCCCTTTCACAGTTTTTAGGCATCCTTTCACGCACAAAACTTTCTGAGTGTACTCTCTTCACACTTTCTTTCTTAGATCATTTAGGTTAGTTTTTCTTTTGTTCAAGAGTGATCCAATCGTCCTTCAAGTGATCCTCTTCATTCCTCTTCATTTGCAAGAGAAGAACACAAGTATCCAAGTTGATACAAGGTGTTATCATTCCTCTTCATTAGCAAGAGAAGAACACAAGTATCCAAGTAGATACAAGGTGTTGTCATCCCTCTTCATTAGCAAGAGAAGAACTCAAGATCTTCAAGAAGACAAGAGTTATAGTGGGTAGGTTTTGTAACACTTGTTACATCCTTGTTGTATCTTAGCATACATTAAGATTATCTTTCTTTTGTGAGAGTGTGAGTGAAGATCATTGTGATCTTAAGAGATAGTGAAGATCTCTTGAAGCCATTGGGCTTATGTGTGAGTAGTCAAAGGATCTAGAGTAGTTAGATTGAGTAGAGTGAAGTGAGAGTTGATCTTAGTGATCGTGTTGAGATCGTGGTGATCTCTTGTAGCCATTAGGGCTTGTGTGATTGGTCACGTGGACCTTGGTAGATTGGTGCTAGCTAAGATTAGCATTCGACATTTAGCTTAGTGTCGGTAATAGGATAAGTGACGTGTACGGATTTCTCCGCCTGAAGGGAGGTTGTTGACATAGTGCTTGAAACTCTCGAGTGTGGTACTCGGGGAGTGGAGTAGGGCGAAGAAGAGCTTCATTGCCAAACTACTATAAATCCTTTGTCTCAGTTTGATCTTTCCAACTCTACTCTTTACTTTCATTATTTTATATTTGTTAGTTTAGTGTGTAGTTCATATTGGTGTTGATTGATTACATATAGAGTTCGAATCAAAGTTTCCAATAACCAACTTTTAAAACAAGATTTTTAAAAGAATTTTAAACTGGTAAACTATTCAACCCCCCTTCTAGTTTCCCACAGCAAATAACCACAAAAACCAATCGTACAGTAATTAACCAAACGTAAAACTAATAAATAACGATGTAATCTACTAAAAAACACACAATAATTATCTTCTAGCGAATGATACCACTTGATAGGTCCTAGTTTAGATTTAACAACTATTAAACAATAACTATAGATCGAATAGTAAAGTAATAACGAGAGAGATGAGAGTGAAAGATGAAGAGAAGGTTGATCAATAATTCATATGATTACTTGACAAAGGTTCTGTACAAAGAACTAATAACCAACAAAGAGAATGAATGCATGCGATGCGTGGTTTTGCGACCTTACAACTGGTTTTACCTCTCGAGGGATCTCAAGAGGCTTACAATCCCCACCAGGCAGTGTACCTGACCGATGTAGTATAGTGTAGTGGCAAGTACCGGGGGATTGATCATTCTCTAGGGGAATAGTGTCGTTAGGATTGAAAAACTACTCTAATAGGTCTAAGGGTGAGGGAAGATTCTTTTTGTATTTTTTATATTTTTTATAAAAGCAAGTAAAATCTCGGGTTTGAAGGAGTGGGCGGAATTAGTTGCTATTCAACTAACCCAAATAACTACAATTGTAAATAAAATAAAATAACTGAAAATAAAAAGGTTGTGGAACTTATATGGAGAGAAATGTGTTTACTTAGATTTCCATACTCCCTAACTATCTTTTACCGGTTGATTAGTGTGTATTAATTGCGTGGATGATGGGTGTATTCCTTAATACCAATCGTGGGGTGGCGTACGTACTTCCCCAACTCTATAAGCTACTACTTCACTCCTATGTCGAGCCGGCTAAGAAGCACCTAACATGGGATCATTAGAATTCGCTCATGCATTAAATACAACCATAAAAACCTTAGTACGCATTGGTTCATGTTTCTTAAGACGTTCAAGCAAGTTACCGTATAGGAGGTTAGCCAGTTTTCTTAAGCCTAACATCGATAAACAATCATCCAATACACTTAATAACACACCAACAACCAATAATCAATAGGTAGGTTTCATTAGATCTAAGCAAACACAAGATAAATCTAGCCTAGCATGTTAAATAAAAGACAAGAACAAGATATAATCAAACAACACATAGACATATTGAATGATTAATTGATTACTTATCTTCTATTGAACATGGGAGATCCAAGGGTATAAAACCCTTAAAAGTAGCAGAAAAATCGTCTTAGGGTTTCTCCTCACAAAGTTGCATACTAATGACTAAAAATTATGAGAATATATATAGAAAATCAGATCTGACGACGTCACGTTATAGAGCTGACGCCGTCACCTCGCCGCGGTTAGGGTTTCGTGATGGCCTTCTTGACGCCGTCCCCTTTTAATCATCCAAAATCCTCTCTGGCGCGTCAAGGGTTGACGGCGTCACAATGGTGCTTGACGCCGTCACAGGTAGTTTTCCAGCCGATTTTGAGACTTTGTCGTTTTCTTCACTTTTATGCTCCAAAAACGTCCAAAATGCTTCCTTTTCCAGATTTCTTCTCCAAAGTACCTAAAAAGAAAAAAGGAACGATTTAAGGCAATATTTGATCAAATAAATACGATTTAGGGCTTAAATGACCCCCTAAAAGCGGTACACTTTTCGCTTCATCAAATACCCTTACACTTGAGGTTTGCTTGTCCTCAAGCAAATGCGCCTTTATTCTAATCAAAATACAAGTTAGGGGTCATTTAACGCTAATATAAAAGTAATTACAACAAATAGTCGTTCCACTTTAATCATAATAAGCACGGAGATTACAGACTAGCACCTCACAAGTAGTGTTTAGATACTCACATCTCTCAGGTGTCATAAAAGTATATCTCATAAATGAAAATGAATAATATCTCTCACTACCTGTCATAGCAAATAGATTACCATAGGCTTGGGAAAGGATCAAAAACCTCCTCCACTAGGCGTAAGCACCTAAGATAAACTATCAAAGAGGGCTTTTAAACGGGTTATAACGTTAGGTGTAGGGATATGATAAACACGGTTTTGTTGGATAAAGGATATTTTACTGGTGGCGAGTTAAAGATCTTGATTAATTACAAAAAGATAAAATAAACATAAAATGAAACGGGATGGTAGTCCGTATGTTTTTTTCTACTTTTTTTTTTTTTTTTTTTTTTTTTTTTTTTTTTTTTTTTTTTTTTTTTTTTTTTTTTTTTTTTTGCATACACTCTTGCCCTACCATCCAAAATAATACATCGTAGGGGGGTTGTATCCCCCTTACACTTGAACTTTTACATAACTTTACAATTAACTATTCTAATGACTCGAATTAAGATAATCGAAACACTTGGAGTACTTTTAAAATATTTAGCACATATGGGGGTAATAATGTTGTTCTTCCCCATTATTCCATTACACTAGTACTTTACCCATGAGTCCCAATCGTCCCAAAACAATATGTACAAGGATATGACTCGACTTAGCAACCATGTAATCAATTAGATAATTAACTTGGGGTTTAAACAAATGTTGTCACAATAATGCACTAAAAATGAGTGCATACAAGGTAGGCTATGGCGATTTGGGTGTACATTTAAGTGGGGTGTAAACAAATTCTTACTTTAAGTAAAATGCTTAAAGTTAGAAACGAAAAGATAGGCTATGAGGGGTGTACTAGGGGTATCGTGTACTAAAAATGAGTACAACGCAAAGGGTGTGGGAGAATTACTTGACCAATGTAGCCAATGTAATTATAACAAAAACACAGGTGTAAAACAATGGGTTAATCCTAATGCCTCTTATCATGTAGTAAATCTAACTACACGAATGTAGTCTCACTTGTGGCCTCGGAATGGTCCTAACGCAAGTTCTAGAATCTAAGTGCTACCGGTACACAGATCATAGCATAAATGCTTTTCCTACCAATTCTAGGGGCGAACCTCACATATTTGGGGGTGGAAAATTTTTTAGTGTTACGGTTTTGTGCTAGTCATATAACTCCTATCCGTGAGACGCTCATTAAGACCAAAGTTTCACTCCTATATGTTGTAAAAAATTTTAAATTTGGCACTAAAATTGCCTTAACAGGTATTTCTCTCAGTTTTATTACACATCTACCATTAAGCAAACGAAAAATCAAGCGTAATAGCATTCTCTAAGGTATCGTACTTTACCCCCCCCTTACACTTAAGATGAACATTGTCCCCAATGTTCAAATAACAAGATGTAAAAGTAAATAAGGTAAAAGAATAAATAAATAAACTCCCCTGATTCGCTCGGTGGATAAAGAGGTAACATGGTTAGATCTTCTTCCAAGGTAATGTTGAAGCTTCAAGATTAAAGCAGCGCCAAAAGATAGATTCCACATACATCTCCTTGTCCAAAATAACCTGTTAAACCTGAGAAAACAAACACGAAAACCTGCATAACATCGGCGGGATAAATCTGTATAAGGATATAATGCTTGTGGAATGATTATTTTGCAGATTCCTGGAGTTTATAAGTTAGAGATTTAATAAAGCATTTTATGATTCCGGAAGAAAAACAAAACTTTCAAAAAAAAATTCCAGAAAACTGTTCCTGACGCCGTCAGACTGGGGTCTGACGCCGTCAGAAGTGATCTGACAGATTTTTCATGTTAAGTTTCCGGAAAATTTCTGGAAAAACTCAATCCTTATTTCCTGGAAATCCTGCAAAATATCATTATGACTCG
Organism: Artemisia tridentata subsp. tridentata; assembly: GCA_021014915.2. Classification (NCBI taxonomy): domain Eukaryota; kingdom Viridiplantae; phylum Streptophyta; class Magnoliopsida; order Asterales; family Asteraceae; genus Artemisia; species Artemisia tridentata. The sequence goes on from CP139506.1 coordinate 296,980,557, forward strand.
ATACAAGCATTTGACTCAAACAATTACTAATATGTATGTTAATTTAATATTGTTATGATTCGTGTTCATTTGTTCTAATAAATCGATTTGGATTTCCCTTACACTTATCTTTTGCAAAATACCTTTATATGTAGTTAAGACGAAGTTAAAAACAAGATAAAGCATTTTCACAATTTAGTTTCGAACATGAATCAATAATAATAAAAATTAAACATACATACGGAAGCAAATAAAATCAAACAAACAAATAAATAAACACACAAAGCAAATAAAGCTTGGGTTGCCTCCCAAGAAGCGCTTGTTTTTGTTCGAGTCACGAGCCTGACTCTACCCTTATTTAACGGAAATAAGGGAGGTTTTCCCTACACTTAGGGTTAAGTGCGGGTGATAGTAGCGATACACACCAGCTCGGTAGGAGTATGCCACGTGAGGAAAGTTGGTGGATGAACTATATGCTCAAAGGGGTGTGCTCCTTTCATCATAACCTTACCTAGTTCACTTTGGTCAATGGGTAAGTTAAAGTGTTCTCCTAAAAAGGGATCATTTTCTAACAACTTCGAGAGACTCCTAATTGGGAATCCATCTTGACCCAATAGACCCGGTTTAAACCCATAATGTTTCTTGTGATCAATCATGAATGGGTGATGTAGACATGTAAGGTCATTTTTCACTCCTATATTGTCTTCCTCACTACAAGGCTTAATGTCTACTACCTTAAACTTATGACTACCCGGAATATATGTTTTGATGGGTGGATCGGGACCTAATTCAATTCCTAAGTTCACATCTAAGGATGGAAGATTAGGTAACGGTTTTGGTTTAGGCTCCGGTTCATTAAAACTAGGAACTTCCATAGAACTAAAAGAAAGGTTATGACTACAAGTATTCAAACCTATATCCTCTAGTTGTGTTTGGTCCAAGGGTTCTACCTCTATTGGGGTTCCTATAGTCTCTTGTACTTCTTCTGGGTAAGTCACGGGTGGTGTGTGTGCCTCAAATGATGGTAGGACTTGTGAGGTACTTGGTGGGCTTATGTTACTTACCTCATCATTCCTTGTTTCAAGATCACCTATATCCTCATCATGTGTTTTAGTAGAATTTAACCCTAACATTTTCCCTAGTATCTCAAGTGCTTCTCTAGGCATCTCAACTTCTATATCCGAATCATAAGGATCATCCCCAATATTCTGACTGCTATATTCAAATTGCCCAAAAGATTCATCATGTTTTTCTTGAGATTCATTGTCATCGATCAGAAAACCTAGGTCTTTTTGATCAATGTGATCATGCTCGGCTAGATCCTCCATCACATCAAGATCACCTATGTGTTCATCCTGTATTATGGTAGTGCCTAACCATGACATGCAGCTAGGTGGCTCAACTCTACCCTCATCCCCAAACAAACTTGTTTCATGATCCTTGAAATTTGTGGTCAATTGACTTGTATTAATGTTTGTTGGGTTGTCTACGATATAATAATATTGGGCAGAATTCTCAATAGCTTCCCATGCTTCCTCAGCACTTAATTCCCTAAGATCCCTGCCGGCAAAATGGTAAATGTCCCTTTGGGCATGTCGGTCGACATGATTGTAAAAGATTTGAGTTAGGGACCAAAAATCGAAGTTATGATGAGGGACTTTTTGGAGTAAATATTTAAAACGAGTCCATGCATCATAGAGAGGTTCATCTTTATGTTGTTTAAACATCAAGATGTCATATGGAGTGGGTGAATTACGTGGTTGGTGGTATGGTGGATTCGCGTTCTCCATAATGGTGAACGGAAGAGTCAATGGAAATTACGAACAAACACACAAAGAAAAATAGATAGACTAAAGAAAAACCTAGAAAAATAAAATAAAAATCTCACTAGAAAGGAATCTAGTGAGTAGACCTGATAAAATAAAAATTCAACCTAAACAATAACTATTCCCCGGCAGCAGCGCCAAAAACTTGATGCGTGGTTTTGCGACCTTACAACAGGTTTTACCTCTCGAGGGATCTCAAGAGGCTTGCAATCCCTACCAGGCAGTGTACCTGACTGATGTAGTATAGTGTAGTGGCAAGTACCGGGGGATTGATCGTTCTCTAGGGGAATAGTGTCGTTAGGATTGAAAAACTACTCTAATAGGTCTAAGGGTGAGGGAAGATTCTTTTTGTATTTTTTATATTTTTTATAAAAGCAAGTAAAATCTCGGGTTTGAAGGAGTGGGCGGAATTAGTTGCTAGTCAACTAACCCAAATAACTACAATTGCAAATAAAATAATATAACTGAAAATAAAAAGGTTGTGGAACTTATATGGAGAGAAATGTGTTTACTTAGATTTCCTTACTCCCTAACTATATTTTACCGGTTGATTAGTGTGTATTAATTGCGTGGATGACGGGTGTATTCCTTAATACCAATCGTGGGGTGGCGTACGTACTTCCCCAACTCTATAAGCTACTACTTCACTCCTATGTCGAGCCGGCTAAGAAGCACCTAACATGGGATCATTAGAATTCGCTCATGCATTAAATACAACCATAAAAACCTTAGTACGCATTGGTTCATGTTTCTTAAGACGTTCAAGCAAGTTACCGTATAGGAGGTTAGCCAGTTTTCTTAAGCCTAACATCGATAAACAATCATCCAATACACTTAATAACACACCAACAACCAATAATCAATAGTTAGGTTTCATTAGATCTAAGCAAACACAAGATAAATCTAGCCTAGCATGTTAAATAAAAGACAAGAACAAGATATAATCAAACAACACATAGACATATTGAATGATTAATTGATTACTTATCTTCAATTGAACATGGGAGATCCAAGGGTATAAAACCCTTAAAAGTAGCAGAAAAACCGCCTTAGGGTTTCTCCTCACAAAGTTGCACACTAATGACTAAAAATTATGAAAATATATATAGAAAATCAGATCTGACGGCGTCACGTTATAGAGCTGACGCCGTCACCTCGCCGCGGTTAGGGTTTCTTGATGGCCTTCTTGACGCCGTCCCCTTTTAATCATCCAAAATCCTCTCTGGCGCGTCAAGGGTTGACGGCCTCACAATGGTGCTTGACGCCGTCACAGGTACTTTTCCAGCAGATTTTGAGACTTTGTCGTTTTCTTCACTTTTATGCTCCAAAAACGTCCAAAATGCTTCCTTTTCCAGATTTCTTCTCCAAAGTACCTAAAATGACAAAAGGAACGATTTAGGGCAATATTTGATCAAATAAATACGATTTAGGGCTTAAATGACCCCCTAAAAGCGGTACACTTTTCGCTTCATCAACATGTGTCTTCTATTTATATAAGAAAACTAGGGCAACACATGCATGATTCTTTCTAGAAACAATTAAGATAAAGATCACGGCCCATGGGCTTCTTAGTGAGCCGTGACTATTCATACAAACATAAAGCCTAAATCTAGAAACCTATTTAACTTAAATGACCAAGACTTGAATAGTTATGAAACGTGTTACCAACATTAAGCTTCGTCAATTCATTGGTTATATCTGAGTCGAGGTCTTTTGAGATTCAACTACGATCTTAAAACATTTTGATCACATTTTAATCACGTCTTCTCCCCCTTAAAAATAGCGTATCGTGATATTTTTGATATCAACTGATTAATAGAAAAGCTTTTGGAGAGATAGACGGATTTGTTTTTGCATGAAATCGGAACATTTTTTGTTTTTATAATTATGAGTCCTGATCTAAAATAATCAGAAGTCATCATTTTAGCCTGGGTTTCATACTTAAGTATACGAAAGCCATAGTGAAGAAATTTTGAGAAACGACTTGTTTTAGGAAACATTTTAGAAAACTCTTGCTCAAGCATCTGTACATGTCCGTATCATTGTTAAATAACATTTCTAGATACGTACAGAATATTGATTATACGAGAGACATGTCGTGAGAAGAATATTTTCGGTTTTTTGATTTTATATTGTTTATGTATTTTTGAAAATTTTCTATTTTTATATTTAGTTTTTGTTGGTTTTTCAAATTTTGTATTTAGATTTTCAAAAAATATTTACAGCGAAGCTATTTTGAAAATAATTTCAAGAAGATTCAAGAAGACGTTCTAGTTCCTCAGGAGTTAGGCTTCGCATGCCAATTCGATAATTTCAGCAATTTCGATAGAATTGGTAATTTTGATAGCTTATCGAATTTACAAATTCCTATGATTTTCTCAAGATCTTATACAAGATATGAGATTTTCCTCCAAGTCGAAGTATTTTCACAAACTTATACAAGCAAGGAAAATACTGAACGTCAATTTCGATAAACCCTTAAGCTACTGAATTTCGATAAACCCTTATATATGGAATTGCGATAAACCCTTGCTGACAATTTCGATAAACCCTAGCAATGACAATTGCGATAAACCCTCTTTTTCACCAATTTCGATAAAACACTAACTTTTAAAAATCACTTTTACGTCTAGAAAACGATGTTTTAACCGAATGTTTTTGGTTCAAAACGTTTAATAACACATAAATATTAAGAAAGTTCCAAACTTTAACATCTAAACCAAACTTTGGTGAATTTTGATAACTTGCAACAAATGAAAACTAGTGTAAATCAACTAAATTTTGAACAAGAACTAAGCTTTCGACTATGAATCTACTCTCTATTCACTATAAAGATCTTTTCACTTTACAAGTACGAAGATTAGTGAAAGAAAAGAGACTTTTTGTCGAAAATAACCACAAAAACCAATCGTACAATACTTAACCAAACGTAAAACTAATAAATAACGATGTAATCTACTCAAAAACACACAATAATTATCTTCTAGCGAATGATACCACTTGATAGGTCCTAGTTTAGATTTAACAACTATTAAACAATAACTATAGATCGAATAGTAAAGTAATAACGAGAGAGATGAGACTGAAAGATGAAGAGAAGGTTGATCAATAATTCATATGATTTAGTGACAAAGGTTCGGTACAAAGAACTAATAAGCAACAAAGATAATGAATGTATGTGTCTTCTATTTCTATAAGAAAACTAGGGCGACACATGCATGATTCTTTCTAGAAACAATTAAGATAAAGATCACGGCCCATGGGCTTCTTAGTGAGCCGTGACTATTCATACAAACATAAAGCCTAAATCTAGCAACCTATTTACCTTAAATGACCAAGACTTGAATAGTTATGAAACGTGTTACCAACATTAAGCTTCGTCAATTCATTGGTTATATCTGAGTCGAGGTCTTTTGAGATTCAACCACGATATTAAAACATTTTGATCACATTTTAATCACGTCTTCTCCCCCTCAAAAATAGCATATTGTGATATTTTTGATATCAACTGATTAATAGAAAAGCTTTTGGAGAGATAGACGGATTTGTTTTTGCATGAAATCGGAACATTTTTTGTTTTTATAATTACGAGTCCTGATCTAAAATAATCAGAAGTCATCATTTTAGCCCGGATTTCATACTGAAGTATACGAAAGCCATAGCGAAGAAATTTTGAGAAACGACTTGTTTTAGAAAACATTTTAGAAAACTCTTGCTCAAGCATCTGTACATGTCCGTATCATTGTTAAATGACATTTCTAGATACGTACAGAATATTGATTATACGAGAGACATGTCGTGAGAAGAATATTTCCGGTTTTTTGATTTTATATTGTTTTTGTATTTTTGAAAATTTTCTATCTTTATATTTAGTTATTGTTGGTTTTTCAAATTTTGTATTTTGATTTTCAAAAAATATTTACAGCGAAGCTATTTTGAAAATAATTTCAAGAAGATTCAAGAAGACGTTCTAGTTCCTCAGGAGTTAGGCTTCGCATGCCAATTCGATAATTTCAGCAATTTCGATAGAATTGGTAATTTTGATAGCTTATCGAATTTAAAAATTCCTATGATTTTCTCAAGATCTTATACAAGATATGAGATTTGCCTCCAAGTCGAAGTATTTTCACAAACTTATACAAGCAAGAAAAATACTGAACTTCATTTTCGATAAACCCTTAAGCTGCTGAATTTCGATAAACCCTTATACATGGAATTGCGATAAACCCTTGCTGACAATTTCGATAAACCCTAGCAATGACAATTGCGATAAACCCTCTTTTTCACCAATTTCGATAAAATGCTAACTTTTACAAATCACTTTTACGTCTAGAAAATGATGTTTTAACCGAAAGTTTTTGGTTCAAAACGTTTAATAACACGTAAATATTAAGAAAGTTCCAAACTTTAACATCTAAACCAAACTTTGGTGAATTTTGATAACTTGCAACAAATGAAAACTAGTGTAAATCGACTAAATTTCGAACAAGAACTAAGCTTTCGACTATGAATCTACTCTCTATTCACTATAATGATCTTTTCACTTTACAAGTGCGAAGATTAGTGAAAGAAAAGAGACTTTTTGTCGCAAATAACCACAAAAACCAATCGTACAGTACTTAACCAAAAATAAAACTAATAAATAACGATGTAATCTACTCAAAAACACACAATAATTATCTTCTAGCGAATGATACCACTTGATAGGTCCTAGTTTAGATTTAACAACTATTAAACAATAACTATAGATGGAATAGTAATGTAATAACGAGAGAGATGAGAGTGAAAGATGAAGAGAAGGTTGATCAATAATTCATATGATTTAGTGACAAAGGTTCGGTACAAAGAACTAATAACCAACAAAGAGAATGAATGCATGTGTCTTCTATTTATATAAGAAAACTAGGGCGACACATGCATGATTCTTTCTAGAAACAATTAAGATACAGATCACGGCCCATGGGCTTCTTTGTGAGCCTTGACTATTCATACAAACATAAAGCCCAAATCTAGCAACCTATTTAACTTAAATGACCAAGACTTGAATAGTTATGAAACGTGTTACCAACATTAAGCTTCGTCAATTCATTGGTTATATCTGAGTCGAGGTCTTTTGAGATTCAACCACGATATTAAAACATTTTGATCACATTTTAATCACGTCTTCTCCCCTCAAAAATAGCATATCGTGATATTTTTGATATCAACTGATTAATAGAAAAGCTTTTGGAGAGATAGACGGATTTGTTTTTGCATGAAATCGGAACATTTTTTGTTTTTATAATTACGAGTCCTGATCTAAAATAATCAGAAGTCATCATTTTAGCCCGGGTTTCATACTTAAGTATACGAAAGCCATAGTGAAGAAATTTTGAGAAACGACTTGTTTTAGAAAACATTTTAGAAAACTCTTGCTCAAGCATCTGTACATGTCCGTATCATTGTTAAATAACATTTCTAGATACGTACAGAATATTGATTATACGAGAGACATGTCGTGAGAAGAATATTTTCGGTTTTTTGATTTTATATTGTTTTTGTATTTTTGAAAATTTTCTATTTTTATATTTAGTTTTTGTTGGTTTTTCAAATTTTGTATTTAGATTTTCAAAAAATATTTACAGCGAAGCTATTTTGAAAATAATTTCAAGAAGATTCAAGAAGACGTTCTAGTTCCTCAGGAGTTAGGCTTCGCATGCCAATTCGATAATTTCAGCAATTTCGATAACTTCAGCAATTTCGATAGAATTGGTAATTTTGATAGCTTATCGAATTTACAAATTCCTATGATTTTCTCAAGATCTTATACAAGATATGAGATTTGCCTCCAAGTCGAAGTTTTTTCACAAACTTATACAAGCAAGGAAAATACTGAACGTCAATTTCGATAAACCCTTAAGCTACTGAATTTCGATAAACCCTTATACATGGAATTGCGATAAACCCTTGCTGACAATTTCGATAAACCTTAGCAATGACAATTGCGATAAACCCTCTTTTTCACCAATTTCGATAAAACGCTAACTTTTACAAATCACTTTTACGTCTAGAAAATTATGTTTTAACCGAATGTTTTTGGTTCAAAACGTTTAATAACACATAAATATTAAGAAAGTTCTAAACTTTAACATCTAAACCAAACTTTGGTGAATTTTGATAACTTGCAACAAATGAAAACTAGTGTAAATCAACTAAATTTTGAACAAGAACTAAGCTTTCGACTATGAATCTACTCTCTATTCACTATAAAGATCTTTTCACTTTACAAGTGCGAAGATTAGTGAAAGAAAAGAGACTTTTTGTCGCAAATAACCAGAAAAACCAATCGTACATTATTTAACCAAACATAAAACTAATAAATAACGATGTAATCTACTCAAAAACACACAATAATTATCTTCTAGCGAATGATACCACTTGATAGGTCCTAGTTTAGATTTAACAACTATTAAACAATAACTATAGATCGAATAGTAATGTAATAACAAGAGAGATGAGAGTGAAAGACGAAGAGATGGTTGATCAATAATTCATATGATTTAGTGACAAAGGTTCGGTACAAAGACCTAATAACCAACAAAGAGAATGAATGCATGTGTCTTCTATTTATATAAGAAAACTAGGGCGACACATGCATGATTCTTTCTAGAAACAATTAAGATCCAGATCACGGCCCATGGGCTTCTTTGTGAGCCTTGACTATTCATACAAACATAAAGCCCAAATCTAGCAACCTATTTAACTTAAATGACCAAGACTTGAATAGTTATGAAACGTGTTACCAATATTAAGCTTCGTCAATTCATTGGTTATATCTGAGTCGAGGTCTTTTGAGATTCAACTACGATCTTAAAACGTTTTGATCACATTTTAATCACGTCTTCTCCCCCTTAAAAATAGCATATCATGATATTTTTGATATCAACTGATTAATAGAAAAGCTTTTGGAGAGATAGACAGATTTGTTTTTGCATGAAATCGGAACATTTTTTGTTTTTATAATTACGAGTCCTGATCTAAAATAATCAAAAGTCATCATTTTAACCCGGGTTTCATATTGAAGTATACGAAAGCCATAGTGAAGAAATTTTGAGAAACGACTTATTTTAGAAAACATTTTAGAAAACTCTTGCCCAAGCATCTGTACATGTCCGTATCATTGTTAAATGACATTTCTAGATACGTACAGAATATTGATTATACGAGGGACATGTCGTGAGAATAATATTTTTGGTTTTTTGATTTTATATTATTTTTGTATTTTTGAAAATTTTCTATTTTTATATTTAGTTTTTGTTGGTTTTTCAAATTTTGTATTTTGATTTTCAAAAAATATTTATAGCGAAACAATTTTGAAAATAATTTCAAGAAGATCCAAGAAGACGTTCTAGTTCCTCAGGAGTTAGGCTTCGCATGCCAATTCGTCGAACTAAATCATCAAACCTTTCTTTTGGAAGGGATTTAGTAAATAGATCGGCGAGTTGGTAACCTGTCTTCAAGAAATATAATTCAACAATACCCTCTTCTACGTGCTCTTTGATGAAGTGATAGCGGACTCTAATATGCTTGGTCTTTGAGTGTTGTACTGGGTTGCACGAGATGGCTATGACACTTTTCGAATCACAATACAAAGGTATTCTGTCAAAAGTAAAGCCATAATCTGTAAGTTGTGTCCTCATCCATAGAACTTTGGCACAACACGCAGATAGAGAAGTTGTAATACCTAAAATTTCAGAACATGCAAAATGACCAAAATGCCCCTGTAACTTTAAAATTTGATTAATAAGCACATAAAACATCAAATAAATCCCAAACCTTTGGAAATTAACCACATATGAAGTAAGGTAATTTTTGTGGCAACATTTTAATATTTTACAATGTACAAAAATATATATAGCACATTGAAATGTTGCATGGGACGAATTATTAAACTTATACATATTATAATTATTTGTTAAATATTTAAAATAAATCAAAATAAAGAAGATAAACATTAACTAAAATGGAGGATCTTTTATTTTTAGCAAATTGATATCTTCAAATCACTTTGGCCGAGATTTCCTCCCCCATCCTCACCCATTCACATGGTTTTATTTATTTCCCATATTTCTCATTCTTAAAACCCTAAAAATAGGTCGACACACACAAAAACTTCCCTACCCTTGATCCGAATTTCTGGAGGCTTTTCATTATTTTTCTGTTATTCATCCAAGTCAAAGGAAGGTGAGAAAAATAGTGGCAAGGCTGTTGGGTCGTTTGGTTGATCGTGGGAAATTATTTGGTGTCGAATTGATTGAGCCGAGAGGTATAAAACTCTCACGACTTGTTAACTCATTCTAAAACCCATCTAGTATTTTTCTAGTGCTCTTTACATCATATATGACTTGTATAAAATAGCTAGATCGACCCATGCATGCTTTATAGATCGTATGGAAATTAATGAGACTTTAAACCCTAAAAACGTAAATAAACTCTAAATTATTCATGCGATATTTCTGGGTCTCGAACATATTTTATTTGGGTTCCATATGTATCATATAACATCAGAAAAATGATCATTGAATTTATAAAGGCCTAGATCATGCTTGGTAAATTTTTGTTCTAATCGGATTTAAAATAAAAAGGGTTCTAAAAATAAATAATGGATCGAACACATTAGGGTTAGGGTTTTGGTGAATGATCTGATTAATTAATGTATTTTTAAGGTTGTAGTAATGATTGATAATGATTGAAGAAATTAGGGTTATGGAATATATAATCTTTTGTTTTTACCGATTTGATAATTAAAACTCTAGGGTATGTTTTGTAATTATTCAAACATGGGGGTTATTTTTGTAAGGTATATTGGAACAGGTTTTATTCGTATAAAATATAATATGGGGGTCTTAAGTGTAAAATTTGTAATTAAAAGGTTTAAATGGTAAATTAATTTATTATTTAAATCGATTTGTAAAATAATTTAAAGGAGGAACTTGTTTTGTAAATTGAGTAAAATGAAGGGTAAATCGTATAAATGTTATTTTTAAGGGTATAATGTGCAATTTGTGATAATTGAAGGCTTAATGTGTAAATATGGATATTATAAGGATTAAATTGTAATTTGATTAATTATAAGGTTTAATTTGTAATTAAATTAATTAAAGGGTCTAAATTGTAAAATTAAAGGATTGGAATTTTAATTATGGATAACTTATGGATTATAATGGATAACTTGTAATATTTGCATTTTGAACCTTTACCTTTGGCATATTCGCATTTAAAACCCTAAAATATGGACAGTTGTCATATTTAACCCTAATCTATCATGACTTGCTAAAATGAACCCTATCTCCATAATGATATTTAATTGATGACTTAACCTAAATTATAATATTAAATCCTTCTAATTATGGAAATCTGCTAGTTATAGAAACTTGCTAAATAAGGAAACTTTCTAAAAATGGAAACTTACTAATTGAGGAAGCTTGATATAAATGGAAACCTGTTAAAAATAGAAAGCCGACAAAAATGAGAAATCTGATTTAAATAAGATATTAATTGTAAGACGACCATGTGTTCGTGTAGATTCGCTGAAGGTGGAGTTTGTTTCCGATCTTGGTAATTCTAGATGTATTTTCACTTGCGGTGCAATGTACAGCTATTCTACCCTTTCTCAGTAAGGGTTTCCTTCTCATGACCTTTTGATCTTGATTCACTATAGGGTTCCCTAAGCCTTTGCTATGTTCCCTTATACTTGGATTCGTTCTTCATGTTTCACTTAAATCTGTCTATATTGGTTTGATTATGATCTGAGCCTTTTTATTTGGGGCTTTCTTATTTAATCTATGCCTTTGCTATGTTTCCCTTGATTTGTGAACCTTGATAATTGAGCCCTGCCATGTTTCCCTTGATACTTGATATGACTCGTTCGTCACCCTGTAACATGAATATTTGAATCACTTGATACTTTGAAGGTTCATCTGATTCTGGTAATTTGATGTGAAAACCTTTCTTAATTATGTATGAAAATGTTTGAGAAAAGCTATTCTAAAAAGATACGATACCACTTTTAAATGAAAGTTACTAAAAGTTTTAAGAAAACTATTTTTAAGACTATCTTTATGAAAACCGTTTTGAAAGACCATTTTTATGGAAACTATTTTGTAAGATCATTTTTATGAAAACCAATATTGGAAGATTGCTTTAAATGGACTTTTAATAGAAACCTTTTTAAATGAACTGTTACTATGGAACTTTGATTATAAACTCTTGATATTGACCTTCTGATATTGAACCTTCTGATATTGAACCCTCTGATATAAACTTCTGATATGGACTTTCTGATATAACTAAAATGGAAATTAGACTTGATTTACTTAGTATGAAACTGAACTGGATACTTGGACATTTGATACTTGACCATTGACCTACAGTTTGAGACTACGAGTCACTATTTGTTTCACTAGGCATGAGGGTTTCATGTCCTTGTCATTGATGCACCGATGACTTGACTCTAGGGTAGGAGAGTGATGTCCTATCCCGTCCCTGTCTTGATTTGATTTGGTGTGTTGAGGAGATATTTGGCCACCTGGGGCGTATGGATGCATCCTTGATCTGTTTCTGTTACTTGTTTCTATTATATTATCTGTTATATCTGGTGACTGATGGTGTGTGCGATACACGTCTTTCACATTCTGGGAGCTGCTCACTCCATTTATTTATTGAGGACTCCCCTCATATTTCTGGTTACTGAGAGGTCTCCCCTCTATATGATTATGAAGACATGGTTACATTTGATTTGACTTGTTTCTGGGCTCGTAGTGGATTTCTGTTTTCCTGCACCTTATGACCTTTACCTTTCATTACTGTTACCATTTACTTATGCCTTAACCCTGATTGATTCATACTTCATTTACTGTTCATTTTTTTGTATTACTGCTATGTTACTGTTACATATGTTCACTGGGCTTTTTAAGCTCAGCCGCGTTTCTTTTCCCGCGGCAGGTTTTAGTTTGGAAGTTGGGTATGAGTGGAGAGTACCTTGGGCTTAGAAGACCTTACTAGCTACTTTGGACTAGAGATGACTAGAAGGAATTCATTATTCAGACTTAGAAATTTTTGTATCTTTCATTTGTAACCTTGTATCTTTAGATTTTCCATTGTAACCATTGAAATTCAATTGTATTATTTATGTCATATGCTTGTGTTTGTTCTGATATGAAACCATTATTGTGACATCTTTACCCTTGTCGGGTTGGGGTGTTACAATTTATGGTATCAGAGAACAGGCTGCGACTTGTAATACATTTTCCCTTGACCTGTGCGTTTTGGACCATTAGGCTTCCACTGTAAGAACATAGGAGAACACCTTGAGAACTTGCTTTAGGATTTCTTGATATGAACTTGAGTTTTGACCAGTGAGGAATGGGTAGACTATAAGGCAATTGTTTAAGTATTATTGCTTTCGCATCACTCTGATTCGTGCCTTGCTTTTGGTTAGAGCCTGTTCAGTAGTTTTGTTTTCCCTCTTGACTATGACATTTGATCTTGTTGACCTCTGAGACTGTAGAAGTACTAGGTGGATTAAGATAGGTTGTTTTGCTTACGACCTGAGATAAAGTATGATCATCATGAAGGCATATTTATATGATGCTAGTATTATGACGCCTGGCCAACGTGATAATACTTACACCATATGACGGTGCCCTCATTGTGGCCATAGGATGTCTTGGGGAGTACCTAAGAAGTTTAGAATTTGATCTCCGTTTGTTTATCCGTGATTAGTGAGACTTTAGGTTCATTCTACCTATGCGTGTACTCTACCTTCGTTCATTAGATATCTGGATGAGTTTGGACTCTCGTTTTGCATTCTGTTGACCTCAGTTATAAATCATGAACTCTTGTAGAGCTCTCTACTATTGATACATTTAATTTTATCTAAAATCTTGTTTGTATTTCCATATGAGCTTTCCTTTTGGAAGAACCTCCCCGAACGTAAAAATATTTGTGACGATCTTTTGCGATTTGTTGCGACTTCGTCGAACTTTGCGACTTCAAATTTCGAGGTCGAAATTTTTCTTTTAGAGGGGAAGAAGTTGTAATACCTAAAATTTCAAAACATGCAAAATGACCAAAATGCCCCTGTAACTTTAAAATTTGATTAATAAGCACATAAAGCATCAAATAAATCCCAAACCTTTGGAAATTAACCACATATGAAGTAAGGTAATTTTTGTGGCAACATTTTAATATTTTACAATGTACAAAAATATATATAACACATTGAAATGTTGCATGGGCCGAATTATTAAACTTATACATATTATAATTATTTGTTAAATATTTAAAATAAATCAAAATAAAGAAGATAAACATTAACTAAAATGGAGGATCTTTTATTTTTAGCAAATTGATATCTTCTAATCACTTTGGCCGAGATTTCCTCCCCCCTCCTCACCCATTCACACGGTTTTATTTATTTCCCATATTTCTCATTCTTAAAACCCTAAAAATAGGTCGACACACACAAAAACTTCCCTACCCTTGATCCGACTTTCTGGAGGCTTTTCATTATTTTTCTGGTGTTCATCCAAGTCCAAGGAAGGTGAGAAAAATAGTTTCAAGGTTGTTGGGTCATTTGGTTGATCGTGGGAAATTATTTGGTGTCGAATTGATTGAGCCGAGAGGTATAAAACTCTCACGACTTGTTCACTCATTCTAAAAGCCATCTGGTATTTTTCTAGTGCTCTTTACATCATATATGACTTGTATAAAATAGCTAGATCGACCCATGCATGCTTTATAGATCGTATGGAAATTAACGAGACTTTAAACCCTAAAAACGTAAACAAACTCTAAATTATTCATGCGATTTTTCTGTGTCTCGAACATATTTTATTTGGGTTCCATATGTATCATATAACATCAGAAAAATGATCATTGCATTTATAAAGGCCTAGATCATGCTTGGTAAATTTTTGTTCTAATCGGATTTAAAATAAAAAGGGTTTTAAAAATAAATAATGGATCGAACACATTAGGGTTAGGGTTTTGGTGAATGATCTGATTAATTAATGTGTTTTTAAGGTTGTAGTAATGATTGATAATGATTGGAGAAATTAGGGTTATGGAATATATAATCTTTTGTTTTTACTGATTTGATAATTAAAACTCTAGGGTATGTTTTGTAATTATTCAAACATGGGGGTTATTTTTGTAAGGTATATTGGACCAGGGTATATTCGTATAAAATATAATATGGGGGTCATATGTGTAAAATTTTTAATTAAAAGGTTTAAATGGTAAATGGATTTATTATTTAAATCGATTTGTAAAATAATTTAAAGGAGGGACTTGTTTTATAAATTGAGTAAAATGAAGGGTAAATCGTATAAATGTTATTGTTAAGGGTATAATGTGTAATTTGTGATAATTGAAGGCTTAATGTGTAAATATAGATATTATAAGGATTAAATTGTAATTTGATTAATTATAAGGTTTAATTTGTAATTAAATTAATTAAAGGGTCTAAATTGTAAAATTAAAGGATTGGAATTGTAATTATGGATAACTTATGGATTATAATGGATAACTTGTAATATTTGCATTTTGAACCTTTACCTTTGGCATATTCGCATTTAAAACCCTAAAATATGGAAAGTTTTCATATTTTACCCTAATCTATCATGACTTGCTAAAATGAACCCTATCTCCATAATGATATTTAATTGATGACTTAAACTAAATTATAATATTAAATCCTTCTAATTATGGAAATCTGCTAGTTATAGAAACTTGCTAAATAAGGAAACTTTCTAAAAATGGAAACTTACTAATTGAGGAAGCTTGATATAAATGGAAACCTGTTAAAAATAGAAAGCCGACAAAAATGAGAAATCTGATTTAAATAAGATATTAATTGTAAGACGACCATGTGTTCGTGTAGATTCGCTGAAGGTGGAGTTTGTTTCCGATCTTGGTAATTCTAGATGTATTTTCACTTGCGGTGCAAGGTACAGATATTCTATCCTTTCTCAGTAAGGGTGTCCTTCTCATGACCTTTTGATCTTGATTCACTATAGGGTTCCCTAAGCCTTTCTATGTTCCCTTATACTTGGATTCGTTCTTCATGTTTCACTTACATCTGTCTATATTGGTTTGATTATGATTTGAGCCTTTTTATTTGGGGCTTTCTTATTTAATCTATGCCTTTGATATGTTTCCCTTGATTTTTGAACCTTGATAATTGAGCCCTGCCATGTTTCCCTTGATACTTGATATGACTCGTTCGTCACCCTGTAACATGAATATTTGAATTACTTGATACTTTGAAGGTTCATCTGATTTTGGTAACTAGATGTGAAAACCTTTCTTAATTATGTATGAAAATGTTTGAGAAAAGCTATTCTAAAAAGATACGATACCACTTTTAAATAAAAGTAACTAAAAGTTTTAAGAAAACTATTTTTAAGACTATCTTTATGAAAACCGTTTTGAAAGACCATTTTTATGGAAACAATTTTGTAAGATCATTTTTATGAAAACCCATATTGAAAGATTGCTTTAAATGGACTTTTAATAGAAACCTTTTTAAATGAACTGTTACTATGGAACTTTGATTATAAACTCTTGATATTGACCTTCTGATATTGAACCTTCTGATATTGAACCCTCTGATACAAACTTCTGATATGGACTTTCTGATATAACTAAAATGGAAATTAGGCTTGATTTACTTAATATGAAACTGAACTGGATACTTGGACATTTGATACTTGACCATTGTCCTACAGTTTGAGACTACGAGCCACTACTTGTTTCACTAGGCTTGAGGGTTTCATGTCCTTGTCATTGATGCACCGCTGACTTGACTCTAGGGTAGGAGAGTGATGTCCTATCCCGTCCCTGACTTGATTTGATTTGGTGTGTTGAAGAGATATTTGGCCACCTGGGGCGTATGGATGCATCCTAGATCTGTTTTTGTTACTTGTTTCTGTTATATTATCTGTTATATCTGGTGACTGATGGTGTGTGCGATACACGTCTTTCACATTCTAGGAGCTGATCACTCTATTTATTTATTGAGGACTCCCCTCATATTTCTGGTTACTGAGAGGTCTCCCGTCTATATGATTATGAAGACATGGTTACATTTGATTTGACTTGTTTCTGGGCTCGTAGTGGATTTCTGTTTTCCTGCACCTTATGACCTTTACCTTTCATTACTGTTACCATTTACTTATGCCTTAACCCTGACTGATTCATACTTCATTTACTGTTCATTGTTCTGTATTACTGCTTTCTTACCGTTATATCTGTTCACTGGTCTTTTTAAGCTCAGCCGCATTTCTTTTCCCGCGGCAGGTTTTAGTTTGGAAGCTGGGTATGAGTGGAGAGTACCTTGGGCTTAGAAGACCTTACTAGCTACTTTGGACTAGAGATGACTAGAAGGAATTCATGATTCAGACTTAGAAATTTTTGTATCTTTCATTTGTAACCTTGTATCTTTAGATTTTCCATTGTAACCATTGAAATTCAATTGTATTATTTATGTCATATGCTTGTGTTTGTTTTGATATGAAACCATTATTGTGACATCTTTACCCTTGTCGGGTTGGGGTGTTACAGACACATACTCGGCTTCTTCGGTTGATAGTGCAGTACAATCTTGTATCCTTGATGACCAGTCGACTAGCTTTTCTCCCAAAAATTGTGCTCCACCTGATGTACTTTTTTCCGTAACTTGACAACCTGCATGGTTGGCATCTGAAAATGCTGTTAGTTTAAACTCAGCATCCTTCGAATACCAAAGTCCCATGTTAATGGTTCTTCGTAGGTATAGAAAGATCTGTTTGACCTCTTGGAGGTGAAGTTCGGTAGGCCTTGCCTGAAACTGTGCTAATAAGCAAACAATGAAATGAATATCGGGTCGACTAATGATTCTTCAAAATCTATCCCTTTTTCCTGTTTGAATCCTTTAGCCATGAGACGAGCTTTGTTGCGAATGACAGTCATTTCTTCATCCTTTTTGTTCTTCCATAGCCATTTGAGATCAATGAAAAGTTTGTCAATTGGTCTTGGAACTAATCCCAACTATCATGTAACTCGTATTGAAGAAGTTCTTCCTGCATCGCTTCTATCCATGCATTGTCTGCCATCGCCTCCCAAATATTCTTTGCTTCTTTTAGGCAAACTGAGCAAATGTAGATGCACATATCGGGGTCGATGGCGAGTTGACTTCTCGTCTGAACTGGCCTTGAAAGCACACCAATAACTTGTTCTATTGGATGGTCTTTTGTCCATTGGAGTGTGGAAGGGTACTTTGGTCTTAACGTATGTGTGTTAGATGGTTCTTGTAACCTTGAAGATGATTCAGCCGAATCCATAGCAAACGGATTTTTGAATACTTCTTCTAACGCAGCATCATTTTGGTTCTGTGTTTGTTCTTCTTGAAATGGTGTACTTTGGTTTTGCTCATCAACTCTTGCTACAACACTTTCAAGAATTGGAGTTTCTTGAGTAGATGTAGATGAGGTTGAGGGAGTTGGTGCGTTAGCTTCGATTGTTGTAGATGCATCCTGTGGTGGTGGTGGTGGTTGATTGGTTTGAGCGGGTGCAGCGAAATGTTGTTGTGATGCATTTGTCGAAGTTCCACCATAGTATTTATCAAACATTAACTCGAAGAAATTTTCCAGTTCTTGTTCTGAAGGTTTTTCGGTGTTTTTTGATTGAGCTCCTTGAGGTACGAGTCCTGAACTAATGTGTCCAGAAGTCTGCGGGTTTGGTGCGGGTCCTAATCTGTTTTGATTAGAAGCCATCAGGTTAACCGCGGGTTCTAGAACGAGTCTCTCAGAAGCCATCTGTGAAATTTGGTCAAACTTCACATTCATCGTCTCCATTATCCTTTTTGTTCTTCTATTATACACCCTGAATGCCCTCAAGTTTTCTGAGTATCCAATGAAGATTCCAATATCACCCTTAGCTTTCAGCTTCCCTAGATCTTCTCTATCGTTCGTTGGATAGCACAAAGCGCCAAACACGTGAAGGTAAGAGATATCAGGTTTTCTGTTGTTCACAACATCATATGGGGTTTTATTGAATCTTGGATGAATTAGGGAACGGTTCTGAGTGAAACAAGTTGTGGCAATAGCATCAGCCCATAAGAATAATGGTGCACTAGAATAAATCAGCATTGTGCGAGCAGCTTCCACAAGGGTTCGATTTCTTTTTTCAACTACCCCATTCTAATGTGGAGTTCTAACAACAGATGTCTGATGTGTGATTCCAGCATCTTCAAAATAATTTTTTAACTCCTGATTTGTGAATTTTGTGCCATTGTCTGTTCTTACAATTCTTACTGGAGCTTGAAGTAGGACTTGAATACGCTTCAGAAAGGTGATGATGATACCTAGTGGTTCGTCTTTTGACCTCAGAAACTTTACCCATGTATATCTCGAATAGTCATTGACGATAACAAGAATATACTACTTCCCATTAATGCTTTCAACTCTCATTGGGCCACATAAGTCCATGTGCAACATATGTAACTTTTCTTCCGAACCGGGTACGGTTTTAGGTTTATATGATGCCCTTTTGCTTTTTACTTGTTCGCATGATGGACATAAGTGATCCTTGGTGTATTTGAACTTAGGAAGTCCGTTGAAAATGTTTTCTTTGGCTAATTTGTTAATGGTGTCAAAATTGAGATGAGATAATCTTCTATGCCATAGCCAGGACTTTGTTTCGTATGCTCTTGTCATTAGTAAAAATTGGTGATGAAGAGGCCATTTGGTTGATGTCGATAGCATATAGGTTGGTGCCACGATTCCCAAGTAAGAGATCATCGCCAACCAAATTTCTAACAAAGCAAGTGTTTCTCCTAAATGCAACCTCTAAATCTGCTTCACAAAACTGCCCGACTATAAACAAGTTGTGTCCCGACCCTTCGAATTAGTAAACTCGAGTGATTAAATAATTCCCAAATTGAAGATCTCCCTAACCCATAATAGCTCCTATAGGATCATTTCCAAAGCATACAGTTCCCATGAATTTCCATACGAAATTGATTAGCAGCTTTAGATTCCCGGTTGATGAACTCAAATAAGTACATTTTATCACTATCATTTATCCTAATTATTTGACTTGTTTTATTATATTATGTATGAGGATTGATACTTAATCGTTTACTTTTGTAATTCTCAGGTAAAAACAAGCATTTGGTGAAACTTGGCGATTTTGGACTAATTATGGAGCAAAACATGCAAGAAGTTAAGAGTCTACTGAAATGTACAAGATCAAGACAAATCTGCTCCAGATGCGCCGCATCTCACTTATTACATACGGCGCATCACTATCCAGATTTCACCAGATACGATCCAAGATACAAGAGGACATGCGCCGCATCTACTTATGGAGTTACGCCGCATCTTCTGGCGGTGTACGAATATTCCTGAATATATTAATCTTGGACCCCACGCGAAGTTAAGTCAATGCGCCGCATCTACTTACTAGATGCGCCGTATCTTACCCTCAGACAGAAACTATAAATACCCCAAAGACCAGACGAGTTCGAAGTTCCGAAGTTCGACAGAAGACCGAAGTACAGAAACCTAGGACGAATTCAGACGAATAGGCAGCACAAGACACACCCAAACAAAGATACAAGAGCTGTAAGAAGGTGCTGCATGTGTTTAATTCATTAAGTAGTTTTGTTTTATTGTGTTAGTAAACTTTAATTCATCAAGATTGGTGGCTTCTGTAATGTGACAACGGAAAGATTGCACTCCCTTAAAACTGCTTTCTCATTAATTAAAGTTTATATGTTGATGTCTTTGGTGACTTTTATTAGTGCATTGATAACCTCTGTGTCTAGCTGAGCATTGATCGGGTCGCCATGCCTCTGCCCTCGCCTATTTATTAGATCGCCTATGCATTCTATCGTCTGTAGAAAAGTAGGAAGAAAGATAAATAGGATAGTCATAAGTAATCATTAAGGGTTTACTCGCCGATAAGATTAGAACCAACGAGAAAGGACTTAATCTCGGTGCGTTGCATCGAACTATACACTTCATATAAAACTAGCAATAAAACAAGTGACAAACTACTTATCTATCAGGACAGATCTTCTTATTGTCTCGAGTATTTATCTGTGTACGTGTGTGCTATTCGCTGATTCGTGCCTATTGGTTTAGTTTATTATTTAATTGCTACCAAATCGTGCCAGTCTCTCAGGCTGAACCCCCTTGCGTTAGAATAGGTTGTATAGCTAACTTAATATATTAAAATACTGATTAGAATAACTAGATAATACGTTCCACTCTTAGTGATCGACACTCTACTTACCATTATATTCATACTGACCGGGTACACTGCTCGTTAAGTGTGTGTGTTATTGATAAGTCGGCTAAATATAAATTTAAAACTTGAGTAGGCATTAATACTGCTAAACCGCAACGACACATCGCACCACACCAAGTTTTTGGCGCCGTTGCCGGGGTGTGAATTGTTATTATCTGTTAATTTGATTAGTATTTTAATTAGGTTTTTAATTTTTAATTTTTTTTTATCTAACCGCTAATTCTGTTGTGTATTAGATTAATTTGCATTCATTGTATTATTTTGCATATTTTCTGTTTTTGTGTGTTATTTGTTTTATTTGTGTTTATTTTCGTTTGTGTTTTTATTTGTTTTTATTTTTCGTATTTTTTGTATTCTGCTATCGTTGTACTGAGCTGAATCGAACGATACAGCGCATCTGATCTCTCAGATACGGCATATTGCGTTTAATTTTTATAAAATACAACGCGTTTAATTTATTCGATACGACGCATCTTTTCCCCAAGATACGGCGTATCTGTTTTTGATAAAAAAAATTTCTAAACGTTAACGCCATACGACGCATCTGCTTTAGCAGATACGGCGTATCTATTATTTTAATTAAAAACAGTTTTCGAATTATTAAACAGATATGACGCATCGATATCTGTCGATACGGCGTATCTATGAATCAAAAATCTTATATTTTGAAACGTAACGAAAATACGGCGCATTAACCTTTGTTAATACGACGAATATAATTTGATAAATATAGTTGATTTTTGATATTTACTTTGATCGGTCCGCTACTCTCGTGTGCAAGTTGTTTATTTTCAGGATAAATGATGACTCGAGCATCACCATGAAAGATTACATTCTGAACCAAACCGAGAGAAGCTAGCTGGAGTGATCGAACATAAGACTGCGAGAGTGAAGGAAAACTCAATACTGGTAACATTAAACGTCTTAAATTCTTGAAATATAATTCCAGGTAACCTCTTCGATTATTCAACCAGCCCAAAGGGAAGTTCTCTACAATATAATCTCAATTTTATTATCCATATTATACATCTGATTCAAATTGTAATCTTAATTTTGTATGCTTAAAAACGATATTTGTTCCTAACCTCGGAATAAATCCTTATCCACTAAACAACAAGATTACAATCATTAATAAAACGTTTATGCCTATTGCTCTTATTTTGAATTACATTAGATCATATGGTATGACCGTTTTACCCCAATTTGATGTATAAAGGATCGTGTTGCGGAGGCCAAGGTACGTTCCTTATTTAAATTTCGTTCACTAACATAGAGATACGGCGGATCTAAATATCTAAAGCGCCGTATCTCTGACCAACTAGGACTCATTGACTAGTCAACGAGATTAAATAGATACGGCGCATCCCAATTTTTCAATACGGCGCATCGTTTTGCCCTATAAATACGACGGGAATGCGCCGGATCTAAAATTTTTACCACAAAAACTCACACAGTTAAGAACAATACACGCAGTAAAATTATACTCTAATTCCGAGCATTTTTTCTAAAATCCATCCTCTATTCCGATCTATAATCCTTCACCTAATCATAAAATTAAGGTAATTGTTCTATTTCGATTTAATTTTTTTTTTAATATGAAAATTAGGGTTTATGTGATTGATTCGATTAGTGCTTAAATGATATAGAGATATGATTAGGACTTATATTAGATGATCTCCCCCGTATCTAATTTGCGTAAATCATCGAATTTCTAGCCTAGTTTGATTTGAACGAAAATTTAGGTTTTGAATTCGATTTTGAATATTTAGTGGGAAAATGGATTAGTAGTATTGTATTGAGCTTTTTATGATGAGTAAATGATACTGTGATATTGAGTGGGAGTTTACGTCACGGATACGGATTCTTGAAAAGCCTGCCTGATCCCCTTTATTTTATACTGATATGCTTTTAGATGCGGCGCATCTAGGTTAATTGATGCGGCGTAACGACCTATTTCCAAATTAACAAAATTCTAGATACGCCGTATTACTTAATCTAGATACGGCGCATCTTCATACGCCGTATCTCATTTCTTGCTCCGCATCTCTTATATTTTGTGCAGATACGCCGCACTGATTAAATCAGATGCGCCGTATCTACCTCACTTGCAGACTGCTTACTAACTTTGAAAATTTATTTCAGATGGCATTACCAGAGGTTGCACAACGACATCAGTGGTTACGTTTCGAGAATATGGGACTGACCCCTGGCACTTTGGAGGATTACTTACGAAGACTTGAGTCGATTTACTTCAAGAGAATATTCAGGGTACAGGTTTTGGATTTCGCTGATGTGGGATTGATTGGGGGAGGACATGCTGTTGAGAGTTTACGACGTAGGATGGAGATGGTTGTTACTGGTGATGATGAGGAGGTGGTATTCAGATCTTCTGCTTGGGATAGATTGTTCAGGATTGACGAGCCCTTGGTGAGGGAGCTCATGATGGAGTTTTTCAGTACGGTCTACTACAGAGAGACGGATACTGGGTTGGATACTGCTGACACCCTTGTGTTTAGGCTGGGTGGGGTGCCGAGGCAGATGTCTATGAGACAGTTCATTTTGGCCATGGGTTTGCATACGGTTGAGGAGCTTGAGTCAGATGGGTTTGCCAGATATTGGGATGACAGTTTGAGAGCGGTCCCTGACAGGGCACTATTCTGTGATTACTGGGACAGGATTTCTTCGGGGGGTGACATCCTTACTTCTACCCCCTCTTACACTTTGATCAGGGAGCCCATGAGGAGGCTGTGCCACCGTCTGATAGCACTTTCCATTGCTGGGAGGGGTCAGTCACCTGAGAAGGTGACCACTCTGGACCTCTTCCTCTTGAGGAGCATGGATGAGGGGTTCTCGGTGAACATCCCCCACTTTTTGGCACACTACCTCCACCGATCAGCTGCAGGGAGAGATCGGAGGAGTCATATGACTGGCGGGCATTTTGTCTCTAGGCTGGCCCGCCATTTTGGAGTGATTGGAGTGGAGATTCCAGCAGGGCTGGAGGTTGTGGTGACCCATCTCCCGATTATTGACAGGGATTACTTGGTTAGACTTGGGATATGCCAGTTGGCTATGGGAGATTACGTTTGGGTAGCATTGGGGCCCGCTAGAGCTGCAGGGCCATAGGCGGAGCAGGGAGATCCTCAGGGAGCTCCGGCTGCTGCTCCAGCCGATCAGGAGGAGCCGCAGGCACCAGTACCCCCACCAGTCCCTGTACGCACGGTGAGTCAGAGAGTGGACGCAGTCGAGGGGGAGCTAAGAGCCTTGAGAGGCATTGTTGATGGTATGAGGAGGGACTCAGAGTGAGTGGTTACGAGTGTGAGCCGACTTTTGGAGCAGCATGGTATTACCCACACTCGTCCAGATGGTACTCATGTTGCAGGAGTGACACTTGGATACACTCGCAGAGTCCGGCCTAGGACTGATGATGCCAGCACCTCAGGGACCCACCCACACGACCACACTGACCCTTGATATCTTGATTCCACGTGTTATTTGACATTGTTCCATGCACATTATTATTATTCTTTTTGGATTGTACTAATCGATATTCTCATTTATTCATTTGATGTTTCAGTTTATATTTCTTAACATGCTTGACAAAGACTGGCATTAAGTTCAGCATGATAATACGAGAGGACATGAGAGAAAACCATTTGACAAGCCATTTTACAACAGACTGTTAGCAGTCTGGCTGGTGAACACATGTGCCGCATCTGGTAAACAGATGCGACGCATCCTATCCTTTATTTCGTTTTATTTTTGTTTCAGGCGGCAGAGGATACGGCGCATCTCAATCCTGAGATGCGACGCATCTCCTGCACAGGTCATATCTTTATTTTTCTGCATTTTTTATTTTCGACTTTAAAACTTTTTATCAGTTTATTTTAATGCGGCGCATCCCTGGTTAAGGATGCGACGCATCTTCTATTCTGATCCGTACTTATTCCAGGCTCGATACGGCGTATCTTCTTTCATAAGATACGGCGCATCGACTGACCCGATGATTTTCATTTTTAATTTTTATGTTTTATTTTAACTAAGTACTAATGTATTATGCAAGTTTGAACCTTTCTAAACTTAGGTGTGTTTTAAAGCCTTGGTGGTATTATAGATTCCTGCATTTCCTGTGGATACATCTATTATGAAGCTTAAACGTTCTAATCCACAAGAAAGGTGATTTTTCCTCTTATACAAATGGAGGATCATACCGAGCAAATCTCAGGGGAGTTTTTCTGTTCTAATTCTTTTATTTTCTAGTTTTTAACCTTTGATACAAACAACGAGGACGTTGTTTAACTTAAGTGGGGGGATTGGAGAATTAGAACACTTAACACTTACTTGTCCTAAACTTTTCAAAATATGCTTAAAATGTGCTTAATATATCAAAATTTAAAATTTTTTTAGCATGTTTTTGTTTAAAGTCTAAGTTGCATAGCTGCACACATGACGTTATTTTCAAAAATTGTGATTTTTCAAAATTCACAAATCTATGAGTGTGCCGGTGACTTGTAAACTTTAGAACTTGGCTTGTATACTATTCGAGACCACCATAATAAGTATTATTTATATAATTGGAATGACTTGTCTAAATTGGTAAAATTTCTAGGATTACACCCAAATAGCCTTATATGTTATGTGTTATTAGCTAACTACACTAGTTAGTTAACCCCCGTATAAACCCTTTTGTTACTCTCATTTTTAGAGTAAGATACCCCTAGAAAAACACTCAGAGCCATTCCTTTCGTTTCTTACACCTTTGTTAAAATGTTTCGTTACACCCTTACACCTTAGCCTACCCTGTAGATTAAAATCCGTGGTTGGTTAATTGCTTTAGGCAAAGTGTGTTTCCTTACATTACCTGTGTTCGCGTGCGTAATTCATTATCTATGGTTAGGTCGGGAAATTGCACAATGCAATTGGAGTGTTTACTACTTTCACTATTACCGTTATTTCTGAAGTCATGAAAAGTATGGAAAAATTATCCAGAATTATCGTTATAGTGATGTGGTGAAATTTTACACATCTTTGTTGATGTCAAAAAGAAAAAAAAAATATCGAAAAAATAAGAAAAGAAAAAGGAAAAAAAAAGAAAATTGGATGTTTGTTTTAACCAACTTATGTAAAGTTTTGTATTAAGTGGTCGATATCACCACTAATTGTTGTATATTATATCTATGGATTGAATGGGAGTTGGCAGTTATGGGAACGCCAACTAAGGTTTATTCTTTGATTAAGATCTTGTTGAGTATAATTCGTGTCTACCTAAAGCGTGTGTTTCAAGTGTTAAAGCGTGAGTTATTCTATGATATGACTCTTATTCATGGGATGGTTGGGATAGTGATTAACCACACTTAGGATTTTCATTTATCTGTTTTATTTACTTTTTATTTTACACCAATTTGTATCCCAAATATTATCCGTACCCTATATTATTCTTGATCCAAACCTTTGATTTATTGAGATTAGGGATTTGAGCAATCTTAAGTATCGTAGTCGTGGATTCGACTATGTATTTATGATTTTGTCGCCCTTTTTGATATAATATTATTGGTAAAGATTACTTGGTCCTATCTTTAGCCTATTCGAGTTAAGGATTTGAGCAATTGCAAGTATCGTGTTCGTGGATTCGATCATGTATTTGTGATTTTGTCGCCTTTTCTGGAATTTGAGATCGATAGAGATTAAGGAGAATAATTAACCCTTTAAGCCTAAAAACCCTTTTTACCGCTTTAGACTTGTTATTCCTTGGCTTTAGTGGGGGAGATGTGTATACTTGCCAAGCTTATGATAGAATATTCGTCACGACTGGACAGTTAAACGATTAGATTTGCTTTTATCAAATTATTTTATTTTTACTTCTAATTCGTTAAGTGTTTGGTTGTGTGATTATGACAAAAACGAATACGTGCTTAAATATAAAAATAAATCCTAATATCTTTTAGGATACATTTTCATAAGATTAATTCTAAGGTTTACTTGGGGACAAGTAAAGTTCAAGTGGGGGGATATTTGATGAACTCAAATAAGTACATTTTATCACTATCATTTTTCCTAATTATTTGACTTGTTTTATTATATTATGTATGAGGATTGATACTTAATCGTTTACTTTTGTAATTCTCAGGTAAAAACAAGCATTTGGTGAAACTTGGCGATTTTATACTAATTATGGAGCAAAACATGCAAGAAGTTAAGAGTCTACTGAAATGTACAAGATCAAGATAAATCTGCTCCAGATGCGCCGGATCTCACTTATTACATACGGCGCATCACTATCCAGATTTCACCAGATACAATCCAAGATACAAGAGGACATGCGCCGCATCTACTTATGGAGTTACGCCGCATCTTCTGGCGGTGTACGAATATTCCTGAATATATTAATCTTGGACCCCACGCGAAGTTAAGTCAATGCGCCGCATCTACTTACTAGATGCGCCGCATCTTACCCTCAGACAGAAACTATAAATACCCCAAAGACCAGACGAGTTCGAAGTTCCGAAGTTCGACAGAAGACCGAAGTACAGAAACCTAGGACGAATTCAGACGAATAGGCAGCACAAGACACACCCAAACAAAGATACAAGAGCTGTAAGAAGGTGCTGCATGTGTTTAATTCATTAAGTAGTTTTGTTTTATTGTATTAGTAAACTTTAATTCATCAAGATTGGTGGCTTGTGTAATGTGACAACGGAAAGATTGCACTCCCTTAAAACTGCTTTCTCATTAATTAAAGTTTATATGTTGATGTCTTTGGTGACTTTTATTAGTGCATTGATAACCTCTGTGTCTAGCTGAGTGTTGATCGGGTCGCCATGCCTCTGCCCTCGCCTATTTATTAGATCGCCTATGCATTCTATCGTCTGTAGAAAAGTAGGAAGAAAGATAAATAGGATAGTCATAAGTAATCATTAAGGGTTTACTCGCCGATAAGATTAGAACCAACGAGAAAGGACTTAATCTCGGTGCATTGCATCGAACTATACACTTCATATAAAACTAGCAATAAAACAAGTGACAAACTACTTATCTATCAGGACAGATCTTCTTATTGTCTCGAGTATTTATCTGTGTACGTGTGTGCTATTCGGTGATTCATGCCTATTGGTTTAGTTTATTATTTAATTGCAACCAAATCGTGCCAGTCTCTCAGGCTGAACCCCCTTGCGTTAGAATAGGTTGTATAGCTAACTTAATATATTAAAATACTGATTAGAATAACTAGATAATACGTTCCACTCTAAGTGATCGACACTCTACTTACCATTATATTCATACTGACCGGGTACACTGCTCGTTAAGTGTGTGTGTTATTGATAAGTCGGCTAAATATAAATTTAAAACTTGAGTAGGCATTAATACTGCTAAACCGCAACGACACATCGCACCGCACCATTGGTCATGTGCTTGGAGCAACCCGAGTCGATGATCCAAATACATATTTTGATAACCTACTAAGAACAGAAGAGTTTGTATTTGGAAACCGTTTAACATTTGGTTCCATGGGGTTAGGGGTAACATCCGAATCACACTCATAGAAACTTTCTACTGGTTCAATTTAAACAGCTGTCAATTTGCCATTCTGGAGAGTGAACTTTCTACCCGTTAGTTTCGATACAAAATACTTAAGATAGTTCCTAGGCATTTGAATACTAGTGGTTGACCTAAATCGTGCAATTAGTCGTCCTATATATCTAGATCTAGCACTAGTTCCTTTTGTAACATTTTTCTGTTCATGCGTAACATTCACATTTATAGAAACATAATCATCACAAAAATCATTAGATAAAAATTTCTTGCACATTAAACACACAGAGTCATTACATGCATTAGAAACAGTACTTTTGACATTACATTCAGATGATATATGTCTCTTATTACAAAGCGATAAACTCCTAGGGTATTCATCTACTTCTTCAACTTTATTCTGGCATCAACTCTTAGAAACAGTACTTTTGACATTACATTCAGGTGCTTTCTAATCCTGTAGAAGGTAAGGTAGTCGCATTAGTATTTATATTGTTGGTTAGGAATTAAATGACTCAAGACTTAGTACTGCTGGAAGATTACACTAACAGTAAAAACTTCTTGGGTATAACTGAAGAATGCTGAAGAAAACTAACAGTACAAATTGTCAAGTTAGTACTGCTAGTATAAATGAAGGTACTGCTGCATGATAAGGCTTTAGAGGACGTGTAGAAGATAAGTATGGAATAGATTGTATGTATATCACAATTAGTTAGAATTATACGGGTAGATACTTATCTTGTAAATGACTCCTAGTGCTATAAAAGGAGGTCCTAGGTTAGATCAGTTATATACGTTTTTGCTAAGGTTCAAGGTCATTGTAACCCTAGTGATATTGAGATCACTCGTATTATTTCTAAATAATATTGAATCGTTTGGAGTTACTCTCTGTGTTCATTATTCATTAAGTGTTACTGTTACATCAAACAAATTTTCTAAGTGTTATCAAGTAGATTCCGCATACTCGGTAATATAACCTCAAAGTATCCATAACACATTCTAAAGGTGTTTTAATCCCCTCAAGTAGTATCAGAGCCAGGCTGATACTTTGATTTAGAAGAAAAGACTATGGACATGGAAACCACACAGACCAACATTGCTGCTAAGTTGCCTATGCTGAAGCAAAACTATTTTGAGATGTGGAGGCTTCGAATCGAACAGTACTTCCAAGTGCAGGACTATGCACTCTTGGAGATCATTGAAGAAGGAAACTCTTTTAAACCTTCAACGTCTTTAACAACAGTTAATGGTGAGGAAAAGACTGTTGTGAATACCTCTCTAGTGACTGCAGAAGAGAAGCTACAAAAGAAGAATGATGTCAAAGCTAGGAGCTTGCTGATGATGACCATCCCCAATGATCAACTCTTAAACTTCAGCAAATACAAGGATTCAAAATCCTTGTTTAAAGCAATCACTACTCGGTATGGTGGTAATGAAGCCACCAAGAAGACCCAAAAGACCTTACTGAAGCAGAACTTTGAATATTCTAGTGTTACCAGTAATGAGTCTTTAGATCATATGTTTAATGGATTGCAAAAGATTGTCAGCCAACTGGCTGTGCTTGGAGTTGAAATCCCTTACAAAGACCTTAACTCTAAGTTCTTAAGGAGTTTACCTGCTGAATGGGCTATGCATGTGGTGGTCTGGAAGAATAAACCAGATATTGACACTATGAGTCTCAATGATCTATACAACAACTTTAAGATTGTTGAACAAGAAGTGAAGAAATTTGGAGGTACAAGCTCAAGCTCAAGCTCTGGGAATATGGCTTTTGTGTCATCCCCTAGTATTGCAAGTCCAGAAGAAGTAAAAGTGGCTGCAGGAGTTAGTACTGCTAACCCTAGTGTTAGTACTGCTAACCATAGTGTTAGTACTGCTAGCTCATCAACTAGTACTAGTATTCTGAGTGATACTACCTATTATGCATTACTCACCAGCTAAAACAATGGGTCTATGTTGTCACATGAAGATCTGGAACAAATTGATGATGATAACTTGGAATAGATGGATCTCAAGTGGCAGATTTCAGTTCTCAGCATGAGGGCTAAGAAGTTCTATCAAAGGACTGGCAAGAAGATAAACATCAGTAGTAATGATATTGCTAGTTTTGACAAGTCTATGGTGGAGTGCTTTAACTGTCACAAGTTGGTGCATTTTGCCAGAGAGTGTAGAAGACCCATGCAACAAGATAGCAAGAATAAGGGGTATGGAAGCAAGCCAAAGGCAGTGGAAGAGGCAGAGACATCTTCAAAGGCTATGGTGGCAATTGATGGTCTAGGCTATGAATGGAGCTTCATGGTAGATGAAGAGGAAGCACCAGCTGAGATGGCACTTATGGCCTTCTCTGACTCAGAGATACTCTCAGCTAAAAGTTGTTCTAAAACTTGTACTGCTCATAAAGAATATTGTTGGGAACATGTCTTAGATTATCAAGTATCGGTCACAGATTGTAATAGGTTGATTAGGCCTTTATGTTAGTTTTAAGGCTCGGCCTGTGTAGAAGGCCCATGGGTCGTGTCCTTTTATTTAGTTTATTTATATTGTTAATTAGCGCAACATCCTAGTCTTGTACTCTTACTATAAATACCCCCTCCCTTGTAGGGGAGAGGGTTGTTGGTTAATGTGAGATTCATTTTCATTATTCTTTAGTAACCTTCCACTCTCTTTCTCTCTCTAACTTTCTTTCTCTAGAATTAAGTAATCTTATATGATAAATCTATGACCTAACAAGTGGTATCATTCGCCAAGGGGTAAATTAGGTTGTTTTAGATTAGATTTAATAGGAAATTTTAAGATACAGGGTACTGTTCATCGAATAGGAATTGCATTTCTCCGAGTCAGGAGAGTTTCCTCTGAGTTAGGAGCTTATTTTCGAGCATGAACATGAAGATCTTCGAGTTAGAAGATATTCTTCAAGTTAGCCTTCGAGTTACCTGAATTTTTCCAAGTTAGGAGCTTAATACTCTGAGTTAGGAGTTAATTTTTCTAAGTCAGTTTAGATCCTTCGAGTTACTCTTCGAGTTAGAAGAGTTCTCCGAGCAATAACCTTCGAGTAAGAATAGTTTCCTTTGAGCAATAGTCTTTGAGTAAGAAGAACCTTCGGACAAGCATCCTTCGAGTAAGAAGAGTCTTCGAACAAGCATCCTTCGAGTAAGAAGAGTCTTCGAGTTAGAGCAAGTAATCTTCGAGCAAGGGAGCTTCGAGTAACCGTTTTCTTCGAGCAACCATTTTCCGAGTAAGGAAGTATATTCTTCGAGAAACCAACTTTTCAAGTAAGAAAGGCTTCGAGTTAGTACTGATATTATCTTTGAGTAAGGATTAAGTTTTTCTCTTCGAGTCAGGACTAAGTTTTTCTCTTCGAGTAAGGACTAAGTTTTCGAGTTAGGGTTATTTCTTCGAGCAAGGAAATTTTTTTGAGCAAGGGCAGTTATTCTTCGACTAAGGATTTCTATTCTTCAAATTCTTCTACATACAAACCTAATCTACAACAACAACCTTCTTTATCCTAAAAGATCCATCGCAACAACTCAAGTTACTCTTAAAAAAAAAAAAAAAAAAAAAAAAAAAAAAAAAAAAAAAAAAAAATTCCAATTTTTAGGAGTAAAATTTAATTTTTAAGAGTGACTGAACGTTCAATTTTTACGCAAAATTCAAATTTTGGTATAACGGTGAAAATTTTGGCCAAAATTCAAATTTTTAGGTCAAAATTTGAATTTTTACGGTGAAATTTTGCGTCAAAATCTTTAAAACTCAAAATTTTCTAGTAACCTTAGAATTGCATTTTATGGTGTATTTCAAAATTCTGGGAGAGAAAATTTTCAAATTCAATTTTTGGAGGGAAATAAGAAATCACTATTTCGCCCTTGTGTAACATATCAACTTTACACATTTTGGTTTGATTCTTTCGATTCCATCGCAACAATCACGGGGGAGAGAAAATGTATCAATCAAGGTCGCAAATGAAAGAACAGATGTCACAATTATCCGCACCCACTAACAACAGATTAAAACCTTCATCTAATTTCTCACCACCAAACCTTGATTCTCAAGGATCTTAAGAGAGTGATAAGCAAGAATTTTTAATGCAAGAAAAAGATAGAGAAATGAAAGAGAAATGCATGATATGTTTTAGATTACTTCATTCACACCTTAAGGTCCTCTCAAACAAAGACTTAGAAGGAACTCGTACCGAGAATGGATTCAAACGGGTTTTTTCATCACTCTTTGTAGAAGACGTTGAGAAATTCACAAAAACGATGTTCGTCAATATGGATCAACTGGAGAAGCAACTTGAAAAAGAAGAATTTCACGAGAATGGATCCACGATCGCCTTTAGAGTGCTCAAGGAACAATTTCAGCAGTTCATCGATTCCTGGTTATCATCAAATTTTGACAGTGTCATGACATGCAAGTATTTTTTGGAATACACAAGAATCGAGGTTAAAACATTCAAAGACATACTGACCCAACAAATGGATTCAATTGAAAATTCAATTGCTGAATGAGTACTTCACATACAAGTGTATGACAAAAGAGTGAATGAAAAGAAGTTGCAGATTCAAGAAGAGCAAGCTAATACGGTTAAAGCATTGGAAGCTAATTTGGTTGTTACAGAAAGCAGTGGGACAGAATTAGAAAAGCAGAATGTTAGCAGCAGAGCAAGGAATGATACAAACGCTGATTGGGCAGATGTTAGACCCACATATAACAGAGAGCCCATATTTGACAAAGAGCCAATGGCTAAGGATGACAGCAGCAGATCAAGAAATGATACAGATACTGATTGTGCAACTGTCAGACCCACATATGACACAGAGCCCATATTTGACAAAGAGCCAATGGCTGAGGTACAATCAGTTGTCAATAATAATATATCTTCTCATGATCGCCAACTTACTGAACAACCTGAATTCAAAAATGAATGAGGGGTTGATCAGAATGTTGACGAACATCTTGTCAAACAACCTTTGTCTGATCCATTAAATGAAAACATAACAAATGTGGCATCAAACCAAACTCTCAATTTTGAAAATACTTGTCTCAAAAAGACCATAGCCCAGTTTAAAAAAGATTTCTCAAAACTAGAGGCACATTGCATCTCACTTGAACTTAAATTGCAAAATGAATCTCTAACATCGGGCAACGATGGTCAATTTTTGAATGAACAAAGTAAACATGTGGATACATTAGTTAAGGAAAATGAGCTTTTAAAAGGTCAAATTCAAGCAAAGGTGTTTGCACATGCTGCATTGCAAAACAAATTAAGAAGATTAACTGGCCAGAGTGTGGATACTAAGTTTGCAAAACCATCAATCTTGGGGAAACCGCTTCTACAACCTATCAGAAAACAATCAGTGGTTAGACAACCAACTGCATTTAAATCTGAATGACCTAAATTTTCAAAATCTCGGTTTGCCTCCCAAGTTGTTGAGAAAAATGATTTGACAAAACCAGTCACTCCACATTCTTGGCCTAAGGAAAATGCATCTGTTTCTGCAAAACCTCAACACGTGATTATACCAGGCTCATCTAGGATTAGTTCAAAAACAGTGTCTAAACAGAGCATTAAAAGTAAACAGTCTTATGGCATAAATGACATGTGCAAGAACTATGATCTAGAAAAAGCTAGGAAAAATGCACTACTTCAAAAAGACGGAATTCTAGGGTCAAAACCTTGTGTGATGCCTTCCACTGTATTACTAAACACTGCTAGTAGTAGCAAACCAATACCTAGGAGCTCTCTACAAACAAATAGGAATTGGTTAGCAGCTAAGAGTAGTTGCGGAAACAATCATGATGTCTGTCTTTCAAAATCTTTTCAAGAAGTGAATTCACGTGCAAAGGCACAATCGACTATGACAAGTAAACCAAACAAACCCGTTAAACCAACAGACAAGATTCAGAAACCTAAGAAGTGGATCAATATAGGACATAGGTTTTCTCAACCAAGTAATACTCCCACATTACATTCCGCTGCACCTAAAAATAAAACATCTCCTATATCTAACCTTAGGTGGGTTCCTACGGGTAGAATTTTCAAAACGATTGGTCTTGGGTGGATTCCTAAAGGAAAGATTTTAGACATTTGCACCAAAACACATGTGAACACCACAACATCTATCCCTGAGGCGAGAAATAAAACCATTCGAATCGTGTGCTCGGGTGTCAAGAAGATAATTGACACTAAAAGTTTATTCTTCTAACATCTGGAACCCAGTTACACTTGGGGATCCATGTTCTCGGTTTTGTCTCTTCCATCTTTCTTTACAGATACAACAGGAATGGCTTCAGAGCAACTCAGTTTCAGACCTGAGCTTAATGTTATGGCTTCTGAGCAACACAGCTTAGGACCCGCTACTAACCGTCTGAACTTCCCTGATCAATTAGCTGCACCACTCTCTCTCAACCATAAGGATTTGGAAGACTTGTTTGCTCCACTGTTTGATGATTCCCTTGTTAGTCGTATGCCAGATGTATCCACCAGTTCCACTACACAAGCTGTCCATATTCCAGCACCTGATACACCTGCTACTAGAACAACAGTTGTTGCTGCAGATGCACCTCCAACAGAAACACCATCATCGGTAAAACAAACAACTTCTAATACTGAGACTGCAGCTGAAGATCCCCTACCTCAAGAACTACCCATACCCGCAAATTATGACGGAAATGCATTCTTCAATCCATTTGTTCCGGCTCTAACCGTTCAAGATATTGCTGAGTCGTCAACGAGCAATTTGGATCCGTCTAATATGCATACGTTCTACCAACATCACCCTTCGACACATCATTAGACTTAAATGGATTTGAAAAAACAAGCTGGATGCCAAGCATATTGCTCTCAGATATCATTTCATCAAGGAGCATGTCGAGATGGGTACTATTGAGCTTATTAAATAAAGTAAAAAAATCATCTTTCAAAGTGTGCAAACATCATATCTTCAAAACATGTTCGTCATATGTAAACTTTTTCAAAATTCAATCAAGGGAACATATTTTAAGGGGGAGAAATTTTCACAACATCATGAAGTTTGCACACCTTATAATAAGTCTTCAAGAAAAATTGTTTCATCATTATTCGTATTAAAAACTCATTTTAAAAAGTTCTATGATCTCTTGAATTAAAATGTGCAAAAAAAAAAACAAAAAATAAAATAAAAAAAAAAACAAAAAGGTTTCACAAAATAAATGCTAATTCGTGGGGGAGAAATGAAATTTTTCTACAATGATCCCAAGTTAACCATGTGTTGGATTACAAATGAAAAAGTAACTAACCTTTAATGAGTAGAGTACACAAAAGTCTTAAACTTAGGTTAAAGGACCTTGCATGAAAAATAAATAGGCTTAGGTACTACAAGTGTCAAACATTCAAACTTTACTCTAAACTTAGTGACACTAATAAATGTTTCCACAAATGTTCTCAAAAGTATCACACATAATGAAAAACCTCAACGAATCAGACTAACAATTTTTTTTCTCGATCTTTTTTCACAATTGTGAGTTTCTAATTTCTTCATGATTGCTGTCTAAACATGCGTGCAAAGTCTCAAATCATAACCCCAAACCATGATAATAATCGGAAAATTTTGAGTGAAAGAATGAATTAATCTGTGATCTTGTGTGTTAATTTGAGAATTCTGAGCAGTTTGGAATATTTAAAATGATTTTTTGATTCATCTGTATGCTTGTTTGTGCCTGATGCATTTTTTGTGTGCAAGTACATGTCATACCATTTAAAGTCAAAATATGTTTCGTCAAAATTTCAACAATTGTCAAAATGTTTCTTATGGAACATATTTTGAGGGAGAGAAAAATGGTCAACTGTTACCAAAACTATTTCATTCATGTAGTTGCATATTTTTCAAATCATTGATAACTTGTGATGCTCATGATCTCTGCTGCACCAAACTTGAAAAAGGATTTAAATGATGAGAAACGTGTTTTTCAAACTCTACACTCTCGTTTTACACTGGTAAAGCAAGAGTGGAGACCAATGCAAAGTCATTCAAAACCTTTCAAATTTTCAAAATCTGGAATGCTTTTGGCTGCAATATAAGAATGACTCTGCTTTGAACACCCCAAATACCGGAAGATTTCCATTTATCTCAAAAAAAACTCTTCAAAAAGAACCCATGAGGTTCAACTCTAGATGGAAATCTTCTTCTTCAAATTTTAAAACTCAAAGAGAGACACCGGGTTTCTCAAACAACTTTCTACAGAAAAAGAGTTTTAAATTTCCAGTGATTCCACGAGTGTCATTTCAAAATGAAACAAAGTTTTTTAGTCCTCGTTGGAATTCATCATCTTTTGATTGGATTGACACAACCTACAAATGGATTTCAAATTTTTGTAAACCCGTTGACGCCATGCTTAAA
Organism: Artemisia tridentata subsp. tridentata; assembly: GCA_021014915.2. Taxonomy (NCBI): domain Eukaryota; kingdom Viridiplantae; phylum Streptophyta; class Magnoliopsida; order Asterales; family Asteraceae; genus Artemisia; species Artemisia tridentata. The sequence continues at coordinate 297,017,599 of CP139506.1, forward strand.
TGGGTTCCCGAGGTTGTTGTCTAATCTGATATTAAAGCATTCTTTGTTGAATAATACTTGATTGTGTTTTCTAAAACCTTGAGCAGAATCATCTCACGAATTTTCAAAAAGTATATATATATATATATATATATATATATATATATATATATATATATATATATATATATTTTAAATACGATTCAAAATTCTGCTCAAGAAGACTATCTCTTGAATAAACTTCATTATTTTAGGAATGGCTTGTGCACACATAATAGTGCATAACCCGTTCTTGTATAGAAAGGACCCTGAGGTACGCTTCAGTGCCTCAATCCTAAATTAAGGAGCGAAAGCTTCTTACTTTCAAAATTCTGCTCAAAAGAACAAGTACGCCCTTGTTAAGGGGGAGTACTTTAAATATAAAATCTTTGTTCAAAACTACAAAAGTTGTTGAAATTCTTCCCGAAAACCTCAAAAAACATATTTTAATCAAAAGTTTAACAAAAACAACATGAATATGCTCTTTTTGAGGGGGAGAATGAATATGTGATTAAAATATGGTAATTCAAAGTTGAAATCTCGTATGAGCTCAACTTAGATTGTACCCTCGAATTGACGGATATCAAAAGTCAGTAATCGAAAAGACGTGTCCTGGACGGGTAATAATTTCAAGCCGGTTTATCCGGTGATGTAAACGTGTCTCAGAAAGGACTTGTCTGAGTAGAATGTACCGATTTCGAGAGATTATTCTTTGAATCTGGCCTGGACGGGTAATAATTTCAAGCTAGTTCAACTAGTGATGTAAAAGTGTCTCGCAAAGGTCATATTCATTGTAAACGTAACTCTACCCGACATGTGCAAATTTAACTTAAACACTTATGAGCACATGTTAAGGGGGAGTATTTCTGAAAAATGCAAAACTCTCAAAAGTGTAAACAATATAAGTTTTACACTCATAAACACTTTGAGAGATTTTCAAATGATTGGTTTTATGGAAAACATAGGTTAGTCATGGTGATATAAGGTGACTAAGGTTAGGAAACCGTCCTATGATCCGCTAGAGCCGGAGGGATCTACCCAAGGACAACACCAATAGTTTAGAACTAGAAAGTCCTAGGTATGATGAAAAAAGGAGTAAAGAAATGAAAGGGAAAGAAGGGGTTGAAGAATGAAAAAGAATTGAAAAGAAAAGGGTGCAAAGAAATAGCCCTCCATATGATCAACCATAGGGTAAAAAACCGGGTTTCATACATATGCTATTGGTTGTTACTACGGTAACACCAGTATTGAAGATTAAGCCGTCATGGACCCAGTGACGCACTACACTAAACCTTCTAGCCACTCAGGTGTCTCTCAAAAGACACTTGTTTCATTTACCACGGAGAACCCTTCATTATCTATCGATCTCTCACTCCGAGATGTGTTTATATTGAAAAGGAGGCACTCTACTCCATGCCTCCGATGACTAAAAAATCAATAAGCACTTAATTGAGTCTAGAGCCGCGAGATACACAAAAGATCTCATAGGAACACTTAGCATGTCTACACTGGTTGTTCAATAATAAGAACACCAGTTGTAAATTATAAGAGTCCTACGCAGGTCTTAGTAATCTGCCAAGAACATTCATGAGAGAATTCACAAATTGTGATTCTCAGTGATTGAATGAAAATCCTGCCAGGGTTAACATCAAACAGCCCTGAAAGCAGGTCACTTCGGTAATCCCTTATGGATTACGCTTAATGTTCATGGTGGTTCCAAAATGGTCTACAGTCATGGAGTAATAATTCGGTATACTTCAGCGGCTCACCTGAATCGTTGATACACTTCGGTGTATCTGTGTTAGCTCTCACGGGGTCATTCGGTTCAGGAACGGCCTTGGCAAGGATTAGAGAAAGTCTTCACACTATGTTGTTGAGGATCTCGAAGTCCGAACCTATAAGTGCCGGATGATTTATTGCTAACTATTTACACTGCAGGTAATCATGGAGACCAAGAGTTCCACCACCACCACTTCCATCATGCTCATATCCCGAAGAAAAGTTCTCACAAAGACTAAGAGATAACAAAAGTTCAAAGAAGTCAAAGAAAAGTCTAAGATCGAGCACAACAAACTTTCACTAGTCAAAGATTGAAACTTATGAAGTGAGAACACTTGAGATGTGATGAATAAAAGTCAAAAGACATATGAGCATGGTGGAAAAGACGTAAAGACACCAGAATTAAAGAACGTTGGTGGAAGGTAGATCAAGACTGTACCATATCACATAACTCAAGAACAAAAGAACAAAGATACAAAAGACGTCTAAGCCAAGGAAGCAAAGATGACGTCAAGCAACCATGATGACCAATAATTAGGGGGAGATTGTTGGGAACATGTCTTAGATTTTCAAGTATCGGTCATAGATTGTAATAGGTTGCTTAGGCCTTTATGTTAGTTTTAAGGCTCGTCCTGTGTAGAGGGCCCATGGGCCGTGTCCTTTTATTTAGTTTATTTATATTGTTAATTAAGGCAACACCCTAATCTTGTACTCTTACTATAAATACCCCCTCCCTTGTAGGGAGAGGGTTGTTGGTTAATGTGAGATTCATTTTCATTATTTTTAAATAACCTTCCACTCTCTTTCTCTCTCTAACTTTCTCTCTCTAGAATTAAGTAATCTTGTATGATAAATCAATGACCTAACAAATATGAAACTTTAAAGAAACATTGTGATGAGCAGAGGATTGAATTAAACCAAACAAACTAAAATTTATCTAATCATAAAAGAGGTTTAGCAGTCCTAGAAGAACAAATTGTGCATTACAAGAACAATGAGTCTGTTTTTACTAAGGATATAGTTGTACTTAGAAGAGACTTGACTCTTAAAAATGCTGAGATTAGTTTGCTTAAAGTTGAGTTAGATAAAATCAATAAGGCAAAAGATAATATTCAATTAACTGTAGACAGTCTGGAGTATGTATCAAAAGGAGTAAATAAAATTATAGAGTGTCAAATAGTTAATAAGGCTAAGTCTGGGTTAGGCTATAAAACATGTCCACCTCCTCATAGAGGAGTGCCTGTACCCCCAGGAATTGACCCAGAGCATACAGGTTTAACTGAGTTTCAACAGCCTATGTTAGAATATAGTTGTAAGGCTAAAGAAAATGTTACTGCTAACAAACTTGTAGAAGCTAATGAGCCATTTGAGAGTGCTAGTAACACCTCTCTTGCTGAGGACAAGGTGTCAACTGATAGGAACTCAGATGCTCCCATCATTGAAGATTAGGAATCTGATGATGAAGATCAGGTTGTAGCTAAACCTGATGTAGTAAAGCTAGAAGGGACTAATGTTCCACAAGTGGTTAAAACTGAAACTGTTAAACCTACAACAAATGTAAACCAGCTAGGAAAACAGTTAGATATTCTGAGATGCATAGGTCCACAAGTAAGCCTAGAGGTAATCAGAGGAACTTGAATGACATTAAGTCCCATCAACTAGGAAGTGACTTTGTCATGTACAACAAGGCTTGTTTCTCTTGTGGTAGTTTTGACCACCTTCAGACTTTTTGTCATAACCATCAAGAGAGAAAGATGGTTACAGGGAATAATAGGGAAATTGGGAACACAAGTTATAGGGTGAACTCAAATAGGTCTCAAACTCACCCTAATGCTAGTAGAATGACTCCTAGGGCACTTTTATTGAAGTCTAGCCTTAAACCAATTAGTACTGCTCGACCAACAGTTAGTACTGCCACACCATTTAAAACTGTTTACCCTAAACCAGCAGTTTCAAGTGCAAAACCAACTTTTAAATATGCACAACAAACTGTAAAAAGGCCTTTTCACAAAAAAACAGTGTTTCAAAATAAATTTTGGGACTCAAAAGTTAAAACTGCCAGGCCAGCAGTTCATACTGCTAGACCAGCAGTTAATACTATTAAGCTTAAAAATACTGCTAGGAATAAAAGGGCAAATGTTGTTAAGGCCTCAGCATGTTGGGTATGGAGACCAATCAAACCCAATGGTGCATCAATTATATTAAAGGGATTTGACTATATTGATGCATGAGGCAAACCCAAGTCAGTGATGGCTTGGGTACCCCAAGGAAACTAATTTCCTTCTTTTATGTGTAGGGAGATTCACAAGATTATGAGGAAGATCAAGGTTATGCAGATAGTGGATGTTCCAAGCACATGATAGGCAACATGTCCTATCTTTCAGACTTTCAACCAATGAATGATGGATATGTTACCTTTGGGGGAGGAATAGGTGGAAGGATTACTGGTAAAGGCACATTGAAAACCAGTAAATTTGACTTTGAAGATGTGTATTTTGTGCAAGAGCTAAAGTATAACATTTTTAGTGTCTCAAAAATGTGTGACAAAAGAATAAGGTTCTTTTTACTGACACTAAATGTCTTGTGCTTTCCCCAGACTTTAAGTTACCTGATGAAAGTCAGGTGCTACTTAAAGTTCCAAGAAAGGTCAACATGTACAGTGTTGATATGAAGAAGATTGTTCCTAAAGAGGCTCTTACTTATCTTGTTGCAAAAGCCACATTGGATGAGTCCATGTTATGGCAAAGAAGACTTGGTCATGTAAACTTTAAAACCATTAATAAAATTGTTAAAGATGGTTTGGTAAGAGGCTTGCCTCATATACATTTTGAAAATGACCAGACTTGTGTTGCCTGTCTCAAAGGCAAACAACACAAGGTTTCTTGTAAGCCCAAGACCCAGAACTCTATTACTCAACCTTTGTTTATGTTGCATATGGACTTGTTTGGTCCTACATCTGTGAACAGTATTATGCATAAGAGGTACTATCTTGTAGTTACTAATGACTATAGTAGATTCACATGGGTTTTCTTTTTAGGATCTAAGGATGAGACACCCAGCATTCTTAAGACATTTATAACTAAGATAGAAAACTTAGTGGATAAGAAAGTAAAAGTTATCAGGTGTGACAATGGGACAGAGTTTAAGAATAGAGTTATGGATGATTTCTGCAAGGAAAAAGGTATTATGAGAGAGTTTAGTGTAGCTAGAACTCCTCAGCAGAATGGGGTTGCTGAAAGGAGGAATAGGACATTAATAGAAGCTGCTAGGACCATGTTAGCTGACTCTAAGCTGCCCATCACTTTTTGGGCTAAAGCAGTTAATACTGCTTGTTATGTGCAGAACAGGGTTTTGGTAGTTAAACCTCAAAACAAGACACCATATGAACTGTTTAGGGGTAGAACACCTGCTTTAGGTTTTCTAAGACCATTTGGGTGTCATGTAACTATTCTAAATACTTTAGACCATCTAGGCAAATTTGATGGCAAATCTGATGAGGGTTGCTTGTTTGGGTACTCATTAAATAGCAAAGTCTTTAGGGTATACAACACAAGAACAAGGAAGGTAGAGGAAAACCTGCATGTTCAGTTTCTAGAAAATAAATCTAATTTTGCAGGTGAAGGTCCAAAATGGCTATTTGATCTTGATACTCTAACCCAGTCTATGAACTATGTGCCAGTTGTTGCAGGAACTTTTTCTAGTAATTTTGCAGGATCAGAAGAGGATGTTACAACAAATGAAGCAAGCTTGGGAAAGGAGAAAGATCAAGATCATATACTGATGCCAATAAGGAATAGTGTGGATTCATCTTCAAAGAATGTTGAGCCTTCTACTGATGAAGCCAAATAAGGTTTTGAAGATGGAAATAATGAAGATGGAGCTGAAGAACCTGAGAATCAAGAAAACTGTACAAATGAATATTGTATTGTTGAGCCTCAAGTTGGTACTGTTGGGGAACATAATCATACTGCTGGCCCATCAGGTCCATCTACTAATGATTCCTCAGAAGATGAAGTGGATATCAACAATTTACCACTCACATATCAAGTTCCCACCACTCCACACACAAGAATATACAAAGATCACTCCCTAGATAATGTGATAGGAGACATACAGTCTGGTGTGAAGAAAAGAAGATAGACCATGACTTCAGATCAACAAGGCTTTCTTAGTGCTGTTTATAAATAAAAGAAGAATGAAGATGCCAACACATGTCTATTTGTATGTTTTCTTTCCAAATCTAAGCTCAAGAACATACTTAAAGCCTTAGAGGACTCAAGATGGGTTGAAGTTATGCAAGAGGAGCTTCTCCAATTCAAGATTCAGAAGGTTTGGGTATTGGTTGATTTACCCAAGGGTATGAGGGTCATTGGAACCAAATGGGTTTTTAGAAACAAGAGAGATGAAAGGGGGATAGTGATCAGAAACAACGCAAGACTTGTAGCCCAGGCGTATACACAAGAAGAAGGGATAGACTATGAAGAGGTTTTTTCACCTGTAGCTATGATTGAAGCCATAAGTTTGTTCTTAGCTTATGATTGTTTACCAGATGGATGTCAAGAGTGCCTATCTTTATGGTACTATTGAAGAGGAGGTATATGTTTCTCAACCTCTAGGTTCTGTAGATCCAGAACATCCTGACAAGGTGTATAAGGTGGTGAAAGCTCTTTATGGATTGCATCAAGCTCCAAGGTCCTGGTATGAAACATTGGCTTCTTATTTGTTAGAGAATGGATTCCAAAGGGGCAAGATTGATCAGACTCTTTTGATCAAGAAAAACAAAGGGGATATCTTGCTGGTACAGGTCTATGTGGATGATATCATATTTGGATCCACAAAGAAGGAGATGTGCTTAGAATTTGAGAAACTTATGCATGATAAAATTTTAGATTAGTTCCATGGGGGAACTTACCTTCTTTTTGGGGTTGCAAGTGAAGCAATCAACTAAAGGCATATTTATCAGTCAAGCTAAATATGTGACTGAGATACTAAGGAAATTTCAATTTACTGATGTTAAAGTGTCAAGCGAACCTGTTGATCCAGAGAAACCTTTGATTAAAGATGCTGATGGAGAAAGTGTTGATGTACACACCTACAGATCAATGATAGGGTCCTTGATTTATCTTACTTAATCAAGACCAGATATCATCTTTGCTGTATGTGCCTTTGCAAGGTTTCAAGTCAATCATAAGGCTTCTCACTTAACTGCTGTAAAAAGGATCTTTAGGTACCTTAAGGGCCAATCTAAGCTGGGTGTATGGTATCCTAGGGAATCACCATTTGATTTGGTGGCATGCTCAGACAGTGATTATGCTTGTGCAAGTCTGGATAGGAAATCAACAACAGGTGGTTGTCAGTTCCTTGGTTGCAGACTAATATCATGGCAATGTAAGAAGCAGACAATTGTGACAACTTCTACAACTAAAGTTGAGTATGTAGCTGCTGCAAGTTGATGTGGTCAAGTTCTTGGAGTATTGACAATAGAAGTACAATATGCATTATTAAAAATCCAGTGCAACATTCTAAAACAAACCACATAGAAATTAGGCATCATTTTATAAGAGACTGCAATGAGAAAAAGTTAGTTCAAGTTGTTAAAATTGATACTGCTCAAAACTTTGCAGATCTTCTCACTAAAGCTTTTTATGTTGGAAGGTTTCAATACTTGGTAGCAAGTATAGGAATGCTTAACCCTTAAAGTTTTTAATCTGTGTGTTTTTGTACATTAAATTGGATTTGTATTGCTAGGTTTGTCAATTAGTACTTTTTTGTAAAGTTTGTAATGCTAGTACAAATTAGGCCTGTTATGTTTGAACTGTTAGTCATATGTTTATACTGCTATGATGCAAATTCTTTACCATTTGTTTTATTGGTTTTGGACTAACAATTGCAGGTATGGAGTTTAAGCACAAAGGAATTACTAGTGCATTGTGTGAGCAGCAAATGGTGGAATGGTTGCTAACATAATAGATTAATGATGGACTGAATTTGGGCATCTCTTAAATAAGGTTTTACATCTGAATTAAGAGATTCTTTAAAAAAATTTTCTTGAAATCTCATTATGATGTTTTTGCATTTGAATTGATGGCATAGTTAGTCAGATAGTAACTGATCTAACTCACTCTCTACCATTTTATACTTTTAGTATAATATGTTAGTCCAAGGACATCTGATAGAGAGAACAGCGAGCAAACGTGAATCTAACATATTTGTGTTAGAGGCAACACCTGCCACGAGCTGGAAACCCAATCAAGAAAGCTCTTTGAATAAGTTTATCTGATCACAGGCAGTTATTTATAACTTAAATCATTGGTTCTCACACAACCAGAGGTTGCATTAAACAGAAATTCTGATTAAGTGTCAGTCCTTACACTTAATCCCTTCAAAATGGTTGTAAGCAGTATTGTTTTAAATCCAAATTGAGTTCATACTGCTAAGTCAAATTTTTTCCAAAAGTTAGTACTGCCAAGAAAAAAGTTAGTACTGGTAGGCTTAAGTTTGTACTCCTGGATAGTCATTAGTACAGGTGCGAAATAACAGCTTTTTGAAAATAGCCGTTGAAAAGTTGTTTAGATTTTTACTGCTCAAAATCTTATCTTACGGGTTTCCTTTTTGGATATTTTAACTTTTAATTTATTATATTCACTTTTCTTCAATCAAAAGTTATATTTTACTTAAAGTCGGTCCATTAGAAACCCTCATAAGTCTTCAAAAATATCTCAATTCACTTTCTTCAACCTACTTTCTAACCTAAATTACTTTAATCCCAGCAGTCAAATCAATAATTTACTAATAATCATGGCTATTTTAACCTTTGTCGATAAACACAACATGGTAGCTTATTTGGCAAAACTAGAGGAGGATACTCAATTCCATCAGATAGTGGGCTTTCTGAATGCTTCCCACATTAGGTATTCTTTAACTCTTAATCCCACTATCTATATCTCCCAAATCAAAGAGTTTTGTCAGACTGTTACTGTCAGAACAATTGACAATGGAGATAAAGAATTAAATGCAACAGTAGATGGCAAAACCATCACTATTACTGAATCATCACTTAGGAGGCATCTCCACCTGAATGATGACAATGGTATTAGTGCTATGCCAAATACTAAAATTTTTGAAACTTTAACCAGAATGGTGTACAACATCCAATCACAATCTTTAACTTTTCAAAAAGGTTGTTTTTCCCCACAATGGAGGTTTTTGATACACACCATCCTTCATTGTCTCAGTCCTAAGAAAACTTCATGGGAACAGTTGAGTAGCAATATTGCAACTGCTCTCATATGCTTATCAACCAATAGGACTTTCAACTTTTCAAAACTTATCTTTGAAGGAATGGTGAAAAATGTTGATAGCAAATCAAAGTTTTTGATGTATCCCAGGTTCATTCAAACTATTTTGAACATGAGGAAACATCAGCTTCTTCCTCACAAAAATGTTTATCCAACACCCAAATTTACCCAAAAAATTTTTAGCAATACGAGGATGGCCTCAAAAAGGTACAGTGGGGAAGAAGTTCTTTTATTTGAATCAATGTTACAAGTACAGGGTAAAGGGTCAACAACCCCAATTGACTCCCAACGCACACCCACAAGCTCTGAACAATCAGCCTCACAACCTACTTCATCACTTGATAGGTATTCATCCAGAGAGGGCTCTATTGTACCTCAGCATAGAGTTCCTACCCCTCGCCATGTTGCAGATGAGGCTGATATGGTCAGTATATGAAGGGCTGCCCCTACTGTCACAGGCTTAGAAGCTGGGCAGAAAATGGGTAACATAAGTAAGACCCAACCTATGGCAACACCTATAGTACCAAGTTCTTTTGAACCTAGTAATAGTGGTGGAATCCCAAGCCAACCGGATATATTGGGTGGCTCAGGTCCTCACCATGTGGTGGAGTATAAGTTTATACCCCTTGATGCACCTCTCCCTGAAGGTCACACATCAGGAAGTGCTGAGGGCAGTAAGACACTACATGAATTAATGGAACTCTGTACAACATTGTCGGATAAGGTTTCTACCTTGGAAGCTGAGCTCAAAACTCATAAACAGGTCTTTGGAAGAGTCTACACCAAGCTAGTTTTGAAGGTGAAGAAATTGGAGAAGACATTCAAGACTCTTCAAATGAAAAGATCAGCCCAACTAGTAGAATCATCTGAATCATCTTCTTCATCAAGTTCAGCAGATGGTCAAAGTGAAGGTAAAGGTGAGGAATCCTCCAAACAGGGGAGGAAGATTGCCCAGTTAGATGAAGACCATAATATTTGTTTGATCCAAGAGGAATTTGATAATCAGGGGAGGCAAGATCATCAAATGGGAGAAGGTACTGCCAGTCAGGTTGAAGGTACTGGTGGTATAATAAAAGGTACTGGTAGTGCTATACAAGGTACTGCTAGTATTCCAGAAGAAGGTACTGCTGGTGGTTCTCAAGGTAATGCTGGTGCAGTATATACAAGAAGGGCAAAGAAATCAAGGACTGACAAGGGTAAAGCTATAATGGTAGAAGAAGAATCATCTCAGAAGACAACAAAGAAAAGCCAAGCTCAAATTGCTTGAGATGAAGAATTAGCTCAAAGACTCCATGAAGAAGAATTAGCCAGAGCAGCTGAAGAAGAGAAGATTGCTCAATATTTAACTGAGAAAAAGCTATTGACTGAAGTATAACAATTACCTACTTAATAAGCTGCTGATAGGGAGTTAGCTGCAAAGTTTCAAGAGGAGGAAAGGTCACAATACACACAAGAAGAAAAAGAATAGGCTATCAATGACCTTTTGGAGCACATCAAAAAAAGTCAAAGCAAGAAGAAGGATGCAGTGAAGAAACCACATACAAGAAAGGAGCAGTTAAGCTACATGAAGACCTATCTAAAGCGCCAAGACAACTGGAAAGAACAACACTTCAAAGGAAGAACTTATGAAGAAATAGAAAAGATATACATCAATACTCATAGAAGGATGCAGATTTTCCTGAGAGGTGATACAGGTGAAGGCAGAGGAGAGAAAAGAGCAGCAGAGCAATTGGAATCAGAGGAATCTAAGAAACAAAGAACTAAAGAAGAAACAATTCAGGAAGAAACAGTTCAAGAAGAAACAGATGAAGAAAAAGAAGCTGAGGAAGAAGAAGTAGAAGAAATATTGACTGATGAACAGATCTATGGTATGATGGTGGTAGTTCTAGAAGCTCTGAATGTAGACCCCATTCAAGCCAAACATCCCATCATTGATTGGGAGGTTTATTCAGATGGAAGTATACAAATTCTTTAAAGATTTAATCAAAGCATTTGACAGAGAAGACTTGGATAAGCTTTGGAGCTTAGTTCAAGAAAGGTTCAAGTCTGCAGATCCTACAAATGATAAAGACAAGAAGCTATGGGTTGAGCTGAAGTGGCTATATGAGCCTGATGCAAATGATGCACTATGGAGATTTGAAGCTCATAATCTGGATACCACATGGATATTATTTGACAACTTTGGAGTTCATAGAGTTTCTACTAAAGTAGGAGTGGAAATCTACATGTTAGTAGAAAAGGATTATCCACTAAGAGCGGGAGTATTAATTGCCATGTTATCATCAAAGCTTCAAGTTGATGAAGAATCTGAAATGGAAAGAGAATTCGTGAGAAATATATTCCATCACAGAAGACATGAGGCTCGGAAGATACTGTTTGGAAGAGTCCTCACAATCCTCATTTAATTCAGAAAAACTTGATGATTTAGGGTAAATCACAAGTTTAGGGGAGGATTGTTAGGAATTAAATGACTCAAGACATAGTACTGCTGGAAGATTACACTAACAGTACAAATTGCTAGTGTATAACTGAAGACAACTAACAGTACAAACTCTCAAGTTAGTACTGCTAGTATAAATGAAGGTACTGCTGCATGATAAGGCTTTAGAGGACGTGTAGAAGATAAGTATGGAATAGATTGTATGTATATCACAATTAGTTAGAATTATACAGGTAGATACTTATCTTGTAAAGGACTCCTTGTGCTATAAAAGGAGGTCCTAGGTTAGATCAATTATATACATTTTTTTTAAGATTCAAGGTCATTGTAACCCTAGTGATATTGAGATCACTCGTATTATTGCTTAATAATATTGAATCGTTTGGAGTTACGTTCTGTGTTCATTATTCATTAAGTGTTACTGTTACATCAAACAAATCTTCTAAGTGTTATCAAGTAGATTCCGCATATTTGGTAATTTGTTTTAGCATTCCTAGACTCTTTTGGATTAACTTTTTCGCTCTTATCGTTCGCCCTATATGTTTTAGATGTAGAGGCATATGCATTAGTGGGACTAATCCTATAAAGGCCAGGTGCTATCACTTTTGGTGTTTCGACAACCGCTTTTCCTTTATCTATATTATTTTCTTTTTCTTTTTCATTAGGCAAGGGTGTTGGAGTGACTGGTTTTGACAAATCATTTTTTACATCGACTTTTAGAACAAATTTAGAAATCCACACCCTTCCCTTTTTGAATTTCCAGCTGAGCTCTCAAAATATCATTTTACTCTTGCATTCCTCGGTTTTTTAGTAAATCCACGACAGTTTGTCATACTTGCATTCGTCGGTTTTTTGATCAAGTTGTTTAAAATATGACACGTCATCTTTTTCAAGTTTAGTAAGAGCATTTTCATATTTTGAAACAATTGCAGAGGTCTCAGCTCGTAGTCTTTCATCGTCATCAACAGAATATGTTTGTAAAATGATGGACATAATATCAGTTGACATAACTGCTTCGAAGAGAGAGTCATTTAGGTTTTCCAAAACTTTGATGTTTTCAATATTTTCATTAGCTTCCTTCACTAGGGATTTGGGGTCCTTGACAAAGTCGGCTGTTTCTTTCAAAAATGCTTGTTCAAAATGAATTACTCTCGCATGGATGTTATTCAGTGGAGTAGTAATTTCTCTTTCAAACACCTTTTTCATTTCTGCATGAAAGCTTGAATGACAGTTGTTGATACTTATAGTAGTTTTGGATGCAACAATATTTTCAAGTGTTTCAATTCTCGATTTAAGATCATCTAAATATCCTCTAGCAGCACTTGTGTTAAAAGGATTGTTTGAGGACATTTGTTCCAAGTTGGAAAGAGTTTTAGAAACAACTTTTTGTTTTAAAACTGGTGTCGTAACAACTGGTTTTTTGGAAAACTTTGATGTTTGTTTTTGTTGTAAAAAATTAACTCCAGAAAGTACGTTGAGTTTCTTGTAAGCAATTGGTTTTATCTCGGGGTTCTATTGTTTCATTTTAATTCGACTTTCTTCAGCAAGCTCAATTGTTACGTCAGAATCCTGAACAGCGGGAGGATCATGTTTAGCATATATCACATTTCCATTGTACAAAACATTCTGTTCTTTCTGAGTTTTCTTGAGAGTATAAGGGTTTTGGCGATCGAAAGCCAGTTTCTTCATTGTGTGTAAAAGAGGGTTTGGATCTTTAATTAGCATATGAATGGTTTGAGCGGAATGGCCCATTTTAACAAACAAATCTTCCAACTTTTTGATTCTTTCTGTTTCTCAATGATTTCATCAAGGAGACTATTTTCTCGTTTTGAAAAATCTGCTTTCAACTGTTTCTTTTCTTTTTCAAGATCAGAACAAGTAAATTTTTTTTTAGAAAGTTGGTTTTTCAAATCAGAAATTTTCGCGTTTAATGATTTTATTTTCATGTGTAAACTAACATCAAGTGTGTCAAACTTGATTTGCAATTTTTTTCTCTTAGAAAGGAATTTTGATAACCAATTTCTAATTCTGACTGTCATTTTTTATGTAACTCAAAAGCTTTTTCATTTTCCTTATACCTCTCAAGCTCAGTGGTCATTTTCTCATTCGCGGCCTTAACATCGCGATTGACCTTTTTTACTTTCTCAATTTCAATACTACAAGTGTTCAATAATGATTCAAATAGAGCACGTGTTTCCTCATCATTCTCCTCATGTTGTGAAGCTAAGCCTCCATTATGATTCGAATCTGGAGTTGCCAAATCAATATTGCTACTACTCGGCGTGTCCAGGTATGTATCATAAGTGGTTGCTAGAGTCTCAGAATGATGTTCCTCATGAGGAGACATATCAAAAATTTCATTATTGTGGCATGTATTGAATAATGGTACCTCAGATACTGTATTGGTTTCATAAAAAGGAGGTGTGTCAGAATCCGTTTCGTACTTAGCCTCCTGAAGATTTGCCATAAATATGCAGTTTGCATCGATGTCTTCTCGGTCTTCCATATCGTCCATAAGAGCCATAAAATCATTTTCTTCTACATTCAACTGAAACCCTGCTTCTTCGTTCTGTTCCAACAACAATGCTTTCTGTAAATAAGCTGGATCTTTCTTTTTCGTTTTAGTAGGACAGTTCCTTGCCATATGACCTACACCCTGGCAGTTGAAACACTTTATCGGATTTCCCTGATTCATATTTCCATAATTCCCAGCAACTGGAGCAGCAACGTTCCCAATCTGATTACCTACTGCCTGATTCCCAATATTCTGGCCCCTCTGATTACCAATAAATTGACCCATCTGATTCCCTGCTTACTGCCCTTGATTACCCATCTAAAATCTAGTAGCATATCCTTGCTGATTCCTAATTATTCCAACCATTTTTTCTCCATGACCCATATTGAAACTCAGCTGTGCAATCTGCCTGTTGCGAGTATTCGATGAAATCCTTTGGTTGTTGTTGGTTGGTGTTGAATAACGTCCTTGGAATGCCTTTGTCAAATAAGCAAATGCTTATGTCAAAGCAGGAGTATACTCATCATCGTCAGTGATCTCTGGTTCTTGGAATTGTGGATATTGTTGTTGTTGTGGGTAGAATTGTTGTTGTGGAATTACAACAGTTTGTTGTTGTGGAATGTATTGTTGTTGCATGTAGTTGAGAGTGGAAGATGATGATGGTTGATGTTGTGTGTTCACTGGTAAAGGTGTTGGTGTTTGAGCAATGAATGCAAGAGGATCATGATTTTTTCCAATCTTTGTATCCTTACTTCATTAGCCTTACCTTTGTTTTGCTTCAGAAAATCATAGAGCTTATCATAATTCACCTAGTGTAGATCCTTGGTTTGGTTTACAATAGTGACATACCATCCACATTCCTCTTGAAGATTGTTGATGAACTTGATGTTGCTCACAATTGGTCTTGGTGTCAGCTTGTTTCTGATTAGCTCATTCATTAGAGTGTAGAACCTGGTATAGTAGGTTTCAATGGATTCTCCTGGAGTGGTTGTAAACTTCTCCCATTCAGTTAGTAGCTTGTTTTCAACATATTTTAGCCCAATTTATGTTCCATGACATAGCCTTCTAACTCGTTCCCACATGTGATAGGCAGTTTCACAACTGTCGACAGCAGCAAAGATCTCTCGTGGTAATCCTAGTTGGATTAAGTGCATTGCCATATCATCAGCTGCGATCTGCTTCTTGTCTTCTTCTGTGTATTCTGTTTCTGTTTGTTCACGAAAGAATGGTGGAATAGGAGGTGTTCCATTTGGATCTCTAGGGTCTTGAATTTGTCGAGGCTTGAAGGGTCCATTCTTAATAGATTGGAGCAAGAGTTTACCATCAGGCTTGGTTTTGATGTAACGAAGCATACGGCTTGTCCATGGAAGATACCCACCTTTTTCAAGCATAGGAGGACGGTTTTTAGCACCGGCTGCATGAATGTCTTGCTGAGTTGCCATTGATGAAGTTATGTATGATAAAGTTGATTTTGGATCAGTGCAACGATATAGGAGTTGTGTTTGGTGAAGATTAAATGTAGTTGTTATAGTGTAATTTTGGTCTTAAAACTTATGGCCGTTTGAAGTTTTGTCGTAAAGAGTTTAACAGAAGTTAATTCTGATGGATTTGATTGAATTCCGATGGATTTGGTTGAATTCTGATGGATTTGGTGCAATTCCGATGTATTTGGTTCAATTCCGCTGGATTTGGTTGAATTCCGATGAATACTGTTCACTTGTCCAATTTCGATAAATCCTTGCAATTCCGATGAAAGTTGAAAGTTGCAATTCCGATGAAAGTGCAATTTCGATGAACTTTGCAATTCCGATGAAATTTACAATTTTGATGAAAGTTTGCAATTTCGATGAAATTTTGCAATTTTGATGAAATTAGCAATTTTGATGAAATTAGCAATTTCGATAGAATCTATCTAATTTGTACAAATTAGAAGATATTTCCTTAGTTGATGTATTCCACACACTTATACAAGCAAGGGAATACTGAGTTCTCTTTGGATCTTGAATTAAACATGTTCTTGATGAATTCCGATGGCCAATTCCGATGAACCCTTAAAAATCCAATTCCGATAAACCCTCAAAATCCAATTCCGAAAGACCCTCAAAATCTCAATTCCGATGGATTAACTGACTTTTTAGAGATCAATATTACGACTAAAATCAAACTCCTAACAATTGTAATCTATCAACAACCTTCAAAAACACTTAAATAACAATAAAGTTTAGAACTTTATCATTTATAATCAAATTTGACAAATTTCGATAAGTTTCCAAAACTTTCTTGTTCGATAAGAAACACGTTTTTGATGATTTTGATTCGATTTTTTTTGCCAAAACTCACTAATAAGAAGTAGATCTATATGAAAGACAATAACTTTAACCTAGAAAACGTAAAAATCAAAGATTTTGGACAAAAAGCTAACGTTTTTATGAAGAAAAACGCAACTTTTTTTAAACTTTGATAAAAAAAATAAGACAAAAACAATCCTAAATCGTTGTTAGGCGATTGATACCACTTTTTAGGACCTTAGATCTAACTCTATCACACAATATATGAATCGTATTAAGCACGTATGGACCGTATGTATGGTGACAAGAGATTAAGTATGTATGCCGTATATCTATATAGAGAGTAAGAGATGAAGAGAATTCTTATTAATAGAAATACACACACTACACACTCACAAGCACACACACACGTCCACCTTCCAAATGAGGTGGTGAGTGCTTTTTATAGTACAAAACAAACGAGCCTCATGGGTTTTCTATGGGCTCGGCATAACATGGATTGGACAAGTATTACTACTTAAATTAAATGGACTAGCTTAGCTTAACTTCTAACCGATTAGCTTAGTCCAATCCACAAGACAAGTATTACTACATACATTAAATGGACTAGCTTAGCTTAACTTCTAACCGATTAGCTTATTCCAATCCATGAGCCCTTTGACTATTCTATTACATGTTCTACGACACAATACAAAGCTATAATTACGTAAATGACCATCACTTTCTATTAAAGCTAACAAGCTTCCTATCGCTTCAAGTGGGGCAAAAGATTCACTAGACTCCTTTGGTTAATTCGTCTAGCCTATATCCCTAGAATCCTACTCAGATATCATAGGTCTGAATCCTAGGTGATTATCATAGCTTGCAGGTAGACTAGTTCAAGTCATTAAGTGCCACTACATACTAGATTTATTCTTTGTGTGATCCGGCCTCTCGGATCTTAGACCACACATCTAACTTCTTAAGTTCATCCAACATGGAAGGTAATCCTTTGGTGAATTTGCACATAAGGAATTGGTAGTCCTTTGGTCAATTCGTACCAATCCTCGTAACCTACTACTCTAGGGACCTTTGGTTAATTCTCCTAGTGCAATAAGTACAACCGTTCTTCAAAACTACCGAAACTAGAGGATCTTACGAAAAACTAAGCATGCACACACTATAAGCAATAATAAAAGCACGAAAACATAATCAAAGCAATAAAGGAATCATAACTAGGCTAGCACCAAAGGTGCTTTGCCGATCATATTAAAAAGTACAGAAGATTCAATGTTTTGCATGGTAATGAAAGACATGGAATCGTAAATGTAAAATGAATATAAATCGCTAAAACTTATTGATGTTATGTCGTGATCTCTCCCTTGGAAAATGCTATGTATGCTACTGGAAATCGTCCTTGAGGAACCCAACTCTGTTCTTTGGCTTTTTGTGGTGTGAAATATGTGTGAAATGCAGGAAATAGGGTTTGTATATATAGGCTCGACCAAGCTACGGCGTAACCTCTAGGTATGGTTACGCCATCACTAGTGTATCTTCAAATAATCCTTATCCGATTAATAGTAATTATGGCGTAACTTGATTGATAGTTACGCCGTAATCTTCGACGGCGGCAATTACGTCGTAATATTTATGCTATTTACGCCGTAATCTCTTCCATTACTTCAATCAACATTCTGTTTAATATTTACGCCGTAACCTATTGCCTGGGTTACGGCGTAACCTTCATAGTCTCGAAATTCTTCTAAGTCTTCAAATTGTTACGGCGTAATCTCTTGTGGTAGTTACGCCGTAATACTTTATCAGCGTTGACTTGGTCTTCATGTATAAATCCTTAGCTATGGCGTAAGTGGAGAGTAGAGTTACGCCGTAACTTCTTCTAAGCATACTAAAGTGTGTTTCTTGTAAGTACTTTTCCAATTCCGTGTCTCATTTGCACCTATGCTCATTTACAACCTGGAAACGAAATATAAAGAAATCAAAGTATATATCCATATAAAACAATACAATAATAAGCATATTATGGGGAAATTGACACTAAAATATCAGGACTATTTGATGTCATCAAATATCCTCTCACTTAAACTCTACTTGCCCTCAAGTAGACCTTATTAGAATCATTTCTAAAAAGATATTGTTGGGAATGCTCCTAACATGTAAATGGAACGACATTTACGGGATTACATTTACTATCTTGTTTAGCCGAAACACATGGACTAGTTATGTAATATTGAAATAGTTATGCTTGTGTTAGGCTATTTATACCCCTCCATACTTTCAGGGAGGGGTGAGACTTAGTTGTGTAATCTTCACTTTCATTATTAAAAATAAAACCAAGTTTTCCTTTCTCTCTCTACTCTCCCTCTCTAACAATGGAAGCTTTAATCTTCCATCATCATCGACCTCCCGAATCACATAATCAACATAAAATAAGATCCAACAATTGGTATCATAGCCAAGGTTATTAGCATTGATTGATTTTTGTGGTGTATTTTGTCAAAATCTTGTCAAATTTGTGACTTTATTAAACTATTTTACGAGTTTTCACCTTTTTAATATAGTTTTTTGTTATCAGTTTCTTAAAGTGCATTTGCAACAAATATATGGTCAAAAGTCTATCCTTTAATCGTTTCCAATTTTTCACATGACTGTTTTGAGGGTATTATTATCCAAGTATCAGTTTTTATGTGTCTATTAATGATTTGTGACATGTTTGTACCATTTCCCGTGAAGATTTAAGGTCGGTAAACTGGTAAAAATGGTTGGTCGGAAAAGAAGGTCGAAAAAAGTGGTCAGAAACTCAACGGAAAAATCAAAACCCTCTTTTATCGGAATTTATTGTAAAGAAATTCCGACATATCCTTGTTTATCGAAATTAGGGTTCATCGCAATTAGGTTTTATCGCAATTGAATCCGTCGCAATTGGACCTATCGGAATTGGAAAAGTCAGATTTGTCCCAATTGGACAAGTCAACCTTGTTGCAATTGGACAAGTCAAACTTATCGCAATTGCTATAAACCTGTTATCGAATTTGGTTTTTATAACCACTTATCAAAATTGAAAAGAAAAGAAGAGATGAAGACTGCGTTGAACAACCAAAATACCAACGACTCGTGTGACCTCAGATCTAATCGATCATCCTTGATCCAAAACTGTCAACAAAAACAAAAAGAAGAAGACGAAGATAGAATACCAGAATCCAAAATAACAAAACTCTAAGATGGCTTCAATTTATAACATCACTGCTATGATAAAAGTTGGTCAACCACTGCCAAATCTAAACCAAGACCTAAACCATAACCATTCCTACTCCTAGACATAACCAAAACCATCACCTTCACTCCCCAACTCCCAACCATGATTCGTACTCAAAATTTAATAAATCAAGCAAGACCTCAGATTTTCCTTCGTGTTTCACTAAGTTATTTCTCACGACCTTTAAAGATCAATACACACGAAAGGAAAAAGTCAACATCGATCAAGATTCTTGAAGCCTAACTTCAATGACTATCCGAATCAATAGAGAAAAGAAAATTAACAATTAGGTTATCCTCTTGTCTTGATTCGTTCATACTCAAACATAAAGACACAAAACATTATCGGATCTCAGTTCTTATTTCGTGCTATTCAAGATTATATCAAGACTTTTATAAGGTCAAACCACGAAAAAAAATCATCATCCATCTATTATGAGAAGCTTGGCTTCTTCATTTAATATCCGAATACTTTAAAGAAATGAACAAAACAACCCGTTTCATTCAAATCTTTCATTCAGTTGAAACCTATATGAAAACAAAAACAAATAGATACCTACCCGAGAACCTCAAGGATCTTGAAGCCTAAACCTTCTTGAAGCTTGTGATTCCCTTCGCTAAAAATGATGAATAGGTGGGTGTGAGTTTCTTTCATTCGTCTTCATCACAGGAATAAAAGGGAGATGGTTGTTGTGTTTTATTGGTGATAGATAATGATGATGAGATGAGATTATCTTGAAGCATTTGTGAGTAGATGAGATTGATTGTTGACTGAGTTTAGTGAGAGGTTAAGTGATATTAGGATGGGGGCGGATGTAAGAGAGTGTGAGAATGATTAGGGTTATCAAATGAGAAAAATTAGGGATTTATGGTATATAATACACACCAATTAGGGTTATAACTTTGGACTGGATCAGGCCCTAGGTGTGTAGTGGACGGATTGGGTTTGGATTTGCTATATTGTGGGCTGGGCTTTCATGTTGTAATTCTGGAATGTGTTGGGCTGCATTGATATTTCATCCAAATACGTATTTGGCTGAAACCAAAATTTAAAGTATTTTGAGCTAAAATGTTATTATGTGCATTCTGTTAATTTTGGTAAATTATTTGGCGAAAAGAGGTGGTATTTTGGTGTTACAAATTTTCACAGGGATATATTTTTGACAAGATCGGGAAAAACCATGATCAAAGTTCACTAAAAACTTCAAGAGGCTAGTTTTTGGGCATTTAACCGCAAGATGTGACTACGACGTTAATTCATTATTACTTATTTGAGGTTGAAGTGGAATATCATAAATGCGTGTACTTAGTATCTGAAGATATCGGGGTTGGTTGGATGAAGATTCTTTGAGACCTTATTCGAGCTTTTAACCATTAGAATGATTACGACTTGAGTTATCTAGTTATACCTGATGTAAGGAGTTACGTTGTTGTCCTCACAATGTATAGCTATCACTTTAAAGGAGTTACGTTGTAGTGCTCAAGTGTCACAAAAAGCTGTGGATAATTTGAGAGAAGTTCATATACAGTTAAGGATGGTTGGATGGGTATATGATTATATCTTTATTGAAATTCTCAGTATTGGTTTTTATTCAGACAATAGTGCAAGTTTAAGTCACAAGTTTGGGTTATATTACTTCAGTATCAAGTTCGTAATACAGGGTTTTCTCCATCAGTAGTCACTACAAAAAGCCGTCAGAATGATAATGGGGTCGGTAAAGAGTTAGCTGAGAGGAGTATCAAAGAGTAGAGATGTTATCAGCAGTTGATTCTCACAGGCTATTTATGGTACTTCACACATATTCGAGTAATTGGACATACAGGGTTACGCTGCCTTCGTTTCCATCGTAAACATAGTGTGTATGCTTCCGATTCCGCGAAGACATCATGGGGGAAGAGAGAGTGGATGTTCTTTGAATTTCTTTGACTTGTTTGCGAAAACCGTTTTTCCTCCATGAGTTTCTGCAATCAGGAGGAAGAAATGAGACGGTCAGTGGTTCAAACATCTTACTTTGGTGTTATCGACTCAACTTTCAAGGGTTGTTTTGTGTGAAGTTACCTACATGTGATGTTTTATCCGCATTGTGATGCCTCACACACGGTCATATTATCGAGTATTCGTATATACACAGGTGATTATTATTTCGATAGACCTCAACAATCAGGGTGGAGAAGTATTATTTCCTCTTTCGTGGTTTGTTTGGTGTGAAGCATCTACATATGTGAGAAAATCCTGCTGATTTCTTACATGTTACCCGCGAACGGAGTTTCCGCATTGAGTATACTTGTAATTGAGTGACTAGTCTAATTTGCTTGGTGTAGTTTACGAGGCTATCTACAAATTCCGCTGCGTACTTAAAAAATTCGAAAGTTAGAAGACATGTTAACTATATCAAGGTTTCGAATCTGCTGAAGATGGTTGTGAGTTTGGGGGGAAGCTGATTCAGAAACTTCACCAAAAAGAAGTGTACGAAGAAGCTGCAAAAGACATGCAGCATGAATTGGGGGGAAGTTAATCCATTTCATGCATATTACATCATTTGCCTACAAGTGAAGAAAAGTTCTCAAGACGAGGTACAAGATGAAGACAAAAAGCCTAAACTGTAGTCATCCTCAGCATTTGAAGAGCTTATGAATACTTTATTTTACTTATATTTGTACTTGTAGGAAATGATGTAGGTAATCCCTTATTTCATCCCATTGGGGGAAGATTGTTGGGAATGCTCCTAACACGTAAATGGAATGACATTTACGAGATTACATTTACTATCTTGTTTAGCCAAAACCCATGGACTAGTTATGTAATATTGTAATATTTATGCTTGTGTTAGGCTATTTATACCCCTCCATACTTCCATGGAGGGGTGAGACTTAGTTGTGTAATCTTCACTTTCATTATTAAAAATAAAACCAAGTTTTCTTTTCTCTCTCTACCATCTCTCTCTAACAATGGAAGCTTTAATCTTCCATCATCCCCGACCTCCCAAATTAGATAATCAACATAAAACACGATCCAACAGATATCCCCCAATTTACTTGGGAAATATCTGATTAAAAATTTCCTATGCTAGAATTTTCATAGCCGAACACCTCACGAAATGGGAAACAAACACTCATGCTCTCCCTAATCTAAGTGTCAATTTCACGGTGATCACTCAACGCACAGTCATAGTATATATTCTATCATAGGCTTGGCGGTTACACAATCCCCACCACTAGAGCTAAGGTCAAAACAATCTTCGAAGGCAATATTGGGTGAACAAATTATAAGGCTAGGGTGTAGTGTCGTTACTAACATACTACGGCGAAGGCAACAAAGATCATCAATACATGACAAAACCATGGCCAAGACACCAATGACTGCTCGATTCCCTCACCTAAGCATGATTCACGACTAAAGGGTGGGATAAGACATGGGATGCACATAAATGGTGAAAAATATAAAATAAGTAGCAAATAGTCTTAGCCTACAACCAAGTCATCACCGTTTGCCGTCCATCCAAAATTCAAGCTTTAAGACGCAAAAAATGGATCATTATGCAAGAAGTAAGTGTGCCATTAGTGGACGTCATGATGAGCACACTAATTGTTCTTCATCAACATGTTGGTGTAAACACATCACCAACTCAATTCTTCAAATGTGATCGAAGTGGCCTCCTCGATACTAAATCTGATAAGCTCATAACATAGTGCTTTTAAATGATGCACTATCAATACTACTATATACATACATAAACCCACATTTATTTATTTATTTATTTATTTATTATTTTTATTTTTTTGAATCATAACTAATACAAAAAAGAATGTCATTCCCCCACTTGAGATGAATCATGTATGAGTAAATATGGGGGGTCTTCAATGATCTTCAAATATATGTCTTCGAAGTAGGCGTGATTCCTGAATCTCTCTACTCGAACCTCAAACTTAAGCAAACGGCGACTTCCCAATCATGAGCTAAGACTACACGATAGGCTGAGGCGAATAGGTGTATCGAAACAATTTATAGATAAGGGTATGAAATGAAAAGAATGGCACGGAAGGGTGGGTCTAGGGGTACCTTGCACTAAAGGTGAGTGAAACAAAAGGGTTTTAAAACGAGGGTCAAATAGTCAAGGTGACTAATCGATAAACGCACACAATTATATACACATATCGCTATTTGGGTGTTAATCCTAGAATATTTCCTTCTCGAATTGTCTCTTCCAAATGTATCAAGCTAACTCGACACAATACTCGTCTATGGTCTCGAAATAATGTAAAGGCCAAGTTCTATAGTTTACATACTACCGACACACTCACTATTTGGTGGATTTGTGGTAAATGAGGGGAAATGGAAAGGCTAAATCTCACCATAGAAATCAAAGGTTATAGTGTGCTCGGCTAAGGTCTATTCTAGTTAGGTTAAGAAAAACATGTAAAAATTTTAAAAATGGCACAATTTTTCAAAATAATTTAGAAAAATGAGGGCAAACAATTTCAAGTTATAATTCTACTCCCATCCCCCCACTTGAAATTTACAAAGTCCCTTTTGTACTAAACATGAAATAAAGATGAGGTAAAAGTAGAATTGGAACGAGAACTTCCCTGAAATTTGCTCCAAATTGAAAGAAGGATCACGTAGAACATGCATGCCTTCTTCTTTTCTCGATGAGCAAACTTCAATTCCCTGAAATCACGACACTACCAACAAGCATAATTCTAAAATAAAAAAGGAAAAATAAAAACCAATAAAAACCTAACTAACTTTCGTAGGAATCATGGTTGCATTTAGTGTTGGGTTTAAAAGGCTTCTTGAGTTACTACTGCTTTCATGATGTTTAGACTGCTCATGGTTTACACAAATAATGCTCCATGTCATTACTGCTGCTAGTTGTAAAGATTAATGCTGCTTGTGGAGGTTAAGACTGCTAGAGTATATTAAGACTGCTGACAGACCTCAAGGAAAAATAGTCTAAGTAGTTAATGCTGCTAGAAGGAAACTTAGTACTACTTGTACTAAGTTAATGCTGCTAGAGATTTAATGCTGCTAGAACAAAGAGTTAGTGCTGCTGATGCATTATTAGTGTTGCTAGAGTATTAGAGTCGGTTATTATGTATAGTATGTCTAGATAAGTATAAAAAAGATTCTATAAAGATTTATGTAAAACCCAAAATCTGGCACAATCTGAAATGACCAAAATACCCTCTAATTTTGAAATTTTAAGAATTTATAAAATCATACAAGTGAGTATTATTTGAACTTAACTTAAAGTAATAAAATACTAAGTTACCTAATAAAAGTTAGCAAATAAAACTTTGCATTATATTTTAAATTCACCAAAAAAAAAAAAAAAAAAACAAAAACAAAACAAATGTTCCCTAATCCTAGTCTAGGTAGGCGACATTCTAATGCATTATTAAAATCAAAACTTTCGGCTAAGTGAATAAAAAAAAAAGAGATAAGAAAGCATAAAAATATTCATATGATCACATCCCACAATTATAGGCCTTTCGATGTATAACTTAATCAAAAAAAACATGGCTTCTAAATCCCTATATGCCGAAACACTCTTTCACTTTACAAAACCCTAAAACACAAAAGCTCGGCTACCATTTTTCTTCTTCTGCTGTTCGATCCAAAGCCAAGCAAAAAGGAGGTCTTTTGTAGCTGCAAATTGGTGACTTTACGTGCCTTGAATTCCTGGTACGAAGGAGGGTTCTAGCTTAGGTGATCGGCCAGAAATTCTGTGTTTGATCGATTGTTGTTCTTGCTCTCTTGATCACGCTACGAGGGTAATCGTATCATCCTTGTTCAATACCCATCTTCTTGTTTGATTCTCGTTTGTTTCTTGTTGTTCTTGTCGTTTTCAATACACATAAAATCATAAGTTAAATACGTGAAATATCGACTATGAAAACCCTAATGTAATCGACATATTGTTATTGTTTTGATTCGAATTGCTATGTACATGTTAAGACCACTTAAGGGTCGACCTAGGTCTGTTCTAACTCAACCATAATGGCTTTGTATCAAGAAATAAGTAATGGGAATGAAAAACCCTAATCGATCACATAAAATCATGAACCCTAGTTTCTGTCCAGAAATTAAGTCGAATTGAATTGGGTGGGTCATGATGATGGTAACGTATTTTTTGAGTGATTCTTGGGTCTAAAACTAAGTTTAAGTAAAGAGCTTTCTGGAAATATAAGCCTTGTAATTTTTAGAGGTCGGGGAGATACACTTTTTGATTTTACAAGATCAAGTGTCAAAACTAGATTCGTATGTCTGGAAAAACAGTCTGGATTTTTTATTTTTAATTTACAAACCATGTCGAATTAGAAGGTGCCCTTTTACATGAGTCATATTTCATATCTTTAGTAATTACTGGAATTTTTGTTGATTTTTATGAATTATTTTGATGGGGTAAAGAAATACAAATTTTTAGTATGTAAAATCTAAACAGAAATCTGGACGAGTTGACTTAAGGGATTTTTAGACTATAGTATACTAGCTAATAAATTCTGGAAAAATTTGTGTGAGTCCTAAAGACGTGAAAGTAACTATGTGAATTTTTGTGGATTTTATTTCTGAGTTCTAATGTGGTTCATAAATTCGTCAAAGCCTGGTCTGTTCAAGGTTAAAATCTGAGTAATGGTTAAAAAGGGCTAAATAGGGATTTTGTTTATTATTAAGAGTTGAATTTATCATTATTCAAACTAAAGGGGCTTAACTTGTGAAATCATGTAAAATTATGATATTCACATTTCATACCCTAACTTTACAATAATTGCACTATAATCCTTAAACTTATTATACTTGCATAACAAACCCTAAGAACTTATGAAACTTACATTATTAACCCTAATTTGAATAGAGTAACCCTAAGACACTATAAATGGTTAAGTTACTAAATATGGAAAGTTAATATTTTTGGAAAGTTACTAAATATGGAAAGTTACTATTTTTGGAAAGTTACTAATTATGGAAACCTGCTAATTATTGAAAGTTACCTAAAGTGGAAAGAAAACTAAAATGAAACCTTTAAGATTATGGAACTATGAAACTTATAAATAAACTTATGATTATTTTAGATCGGGTGAAGAAGGAGTGATCCCCTGCTTCTATTCATTTCATTGCTTTGATTTGTGTGCTTTGATAAGGTACAGATATTCTTTCCCTTTTCAGTAGGGATATTTCCATTGATCCTATGCCTGATATGATTCCCTTATTTGACTCATGACTTTCATTGTATGATTGTCATTCCTATTTATTCATTCTGACATTTATTTAAATGTCTCTGCCATGCTATGCTTATGTTTTGCCATGCTTATTGAGTTACTATTTTTGTTTCTCTTGCCATGCTAGATTATAATTGTTGTATGCTATGATAGATCTGTGCCTGAGCTGACCTAGTTGTGGAGGTACCATGACCATGTCTTGGATGGCACCCTAGGCATGACACTCCCGTAGAGGTGTGATAGATCTACGGCGTTCCCCCTTATGTTATGATTTTGCATGCACTATTGGCCAACTTTATATGTGTGACCAGTCTAGTACTGACATACATACTTATGTTAGGGAGCGTATGGATGCGTCCTAGGTTTTATGTATATGTGATTATGGTGACCAGGTGGTGTGTGCCTTACACTCCCTCTCACACTTTTATTTACTTAGAGGTCTCCGCTCTTCGTATACTTGTATTGCTTTAGTATGATTTGACGGATTATGATATGTAGTTCTTATGGCACATCCTTATATGAACCTTTTTCTTTTTTTCATTTCATTTATTGTTTCGTTTCTTATTCAGTTCTCATGTACTCTTGATTCTTAGTTCTCTTTAAAATTCATATGACTTTCATGATTATGCTTTTCGTTTGTTATTCTTATTCCTTCGTTGCTTATGCTTATTTACCGTTATGTTATGCTATATATATATCTGTTCACTGGGCTTTTTAAGCTCAGCCGCATGTTTTCTTTTCTTAAGCGGCAGGTAATAAGCGGGGCGACGGGCTTAGGAATGAGAGAGCATAGGACTTAGAGACCTATTTATTTATCATTTCGTTGTCCATTGTTTCGGACTTTCATTTATTTCAGTACTTTGAATAGTATTGTTTTACTTTGGTTTTGTTTGGTTAACCCACTATGCATTTGGGATTATCTTTTGATACCAGTCTTGATGTTTGAGACTTGGTTATTTATTTAAAAGACTTCCGCTTGCGTAATGTATGCTTTGTATGACACCATAATGTGATATCTTGACCTTGACGAGTCGTGGTGTTACAATTTATCTTGTATAGAAAGTCATTGTAAGCCGAATAGGACTTCTTAGTCTATAAAATGAGGTCCTAGGGCATAGAGATAGATACGAGATACACATTGATTACACACAAGATTCTTTTATATACTTCAAGGTTGTAAACCCTAATATTTCTGAGTATTCGTATTATTAATAATATTGAAGTGTTTTGTTTGATATTCATTATTTACTATTAATTCAATATAAAATTCTTCTTAAGATCAAATACAAGATTCCGCATTATGTTTGATATACTTCAAGACAGTTTCTATACCTAGTTGTTTTAGATTTATCTAAGATAACTAACCCTTACAAGCTAAGGAATTCTATCAAGTGCATAACTGGGATCAACAAGTGGTATCAGAGCTTGTGATCTAGAAGCTGTGATCAGGAAGAACCTGTTTACACTCAAGAATGTTCTGATCTTACCGAAGACATGGAGTCAGAATCTACACACATGATTATTACATCAAAGGTGCTAAGGCTCAAGTCTGGAGAGTATGAGCTATGGAGAATGAGAATAGAGCAGTATATTTAGATGGTTGATTACTCTATGTGGGAAGTAATAGACACTGACAATACTTTACCTAAAACAGAAATTTCTAATGATGGTGTTGTCATTATCTTGCCTATTAAAACTGCTGAAGACAATGCACAAAGAAGACTAGAAGTTACGCTAAAAAGCAATCTCATGATGGGCATTCTTAATGACCATCAGTTGACCTTCAATCACATCAACGATGCTAAAATGTTGTTAGAAGCAATTGAGAAAAGGTTTGGAGGGAATGCTGCTACCAAGAAGACGAGGAAGAACCTTTTGAAGCAACAATATGAGAACTTTGCTGCACCTAGTTCTGAGAATCTTGATCAGACCTTTGACAGAATTCAGAAACTTATTAGTCAACTAGCACTTGTGGAAGTCTCAATTCCTCAAGAAGATATAAATCAAAAGTTTCTGAGAAGCTTGTCACCAGAGTGGAATACACATATTGTGGTATGGAGAAACAAAGTTGATCTTGATACAATGAGTTTAGATGATCTGTATAACAATCTTAAAGTTTATGAACCTGAAGTCAAAGGTTTATCTAGCTCATCCTCAAGCACACAAAACTTAGCTTTTTTGTCCTCCTTCAATAACAGTTCTGATAGTACTAATGAAGTTGTTAATACTGTTCATGGAGTTAGTACTATTGGCACACAAGTTAATGCTGCTGGGTCTACAACCCTTGATAACTTAAGTGATGTTGTTATCAATGCTTTCTTAGCTGGTTAATCTACTAGTCCTCAGATTATGCATGAAGACCTAGAACAGATTCATCCAGATGGTCTTGAAGAGATGGACTTGAAGTTGCTGATGGAAATGATGACAATGAGGGCAAGGAGATTTTTGAAGAAGACTGGAAGAAACCTCAAGGTCAATGGGCCGGATAACATGGGTTTTGAAAAATCCAAGATTGAATGCTACAACTGTCACAGGAAGGGACATTTTGCAAGAGAATGCAGGGCACCAAGGAGACAAGACTACAAGAATGGAGAGAGCTCAAGGAAAGTTGTGTCTGAGGAACCTAAGACTTCTACAGCTTTGGTATCTTGTGATGATTTAGGAGGATATGATTGGAGTGACCAAGCAGCTGAAGGACCAAACTTTGCACTTATGGCTTACTCTTCTTCATCAAGTTCTGATTCTGAGGTATCTAATGATTCTGTTAGTTTTTATAAATCTTGTTTAGATACTATTGAGGAACTTAAGGCTATGAATGAAAAACTAATAGAAGATGTAAGGATGTTAAAGTTAGATAATTTAGGATATAAAGTAGGTTTAAAATCTATTGAGGAAAGACTTGAATTCTTCAAACAGAATGAGTTAGAGTATGTAGAGAAAGTTAATGTTCTTGAAAGTAAGCCTTATGTTAAAGAGAATGTCATTAAAGAACTTACTAAAAGGTTAGAAAAGGCTCAAAAATAAAAATATGCAGCACATCAGGAAAAAGAAAAACATCAAGCTAAGGTAAATAAGCTTTAATTTGCATCTGATAGTGTAAATAAGACAATTAAGTGTCAACTTATGAGGAGTGGTAGTGGTATAGGTTATAATGAAATACCTCCTTCATTAACAGGAAAGTATGTACCTCCTATACCTGAATTGTCTTGATTAGTTGAGTCTAATGCTAAGCCTTTAGGAGAGAATAGTAAGTCTAATGAGGAGAAATCTAAGGTTGAAAAGACATATACTGATGCACCTATCATTGAAGATTGGGTGTCTGATGATGATGAGGAATAGGTGAAGTCTACAACTAAGTTAGAAGGTAAAATAGTTAAGTCTAGTGCTGAACAGATTAAGTTTGTCAAACCTAAGTTTGGTGATAAGGTGTCTAGGAAAATTGTTGAATACACTGAGCAACCTAGGGAGTATACTAACAGGCCTAGAGGTAACCAGAGGAATTGGAATAACATGATATCTCAAAGGTTAGGGAGTGACTTTGAGATGTTTAACAAGGCTTGTTATCATTGTGGTAGTTTTGAGCATTTACAGGAAAATTGTTTTTACTATCAAAAACCTATTTGGAACTATGCTAGGAGGGAGAATCATCAAAGTTTTTTTAAAAATACTCACCCACATGCTAAAAGAAACATGGTTCCAACAGCAGTACAAATGAGATCTGGTTTAGTGTCAGTTAAAATTGCCAAGCAAAATGTTTCTTAACCAACAGTATTAACTAAAAATTCTAGATCAGTTATTACTGCTTTGACAAAAAGAACAGTGAATGGTGCTAAACAATTTTCAAAGTTTTCAAATAAAGCACATTCAACTGTAAAAAGGCCAATTCATAAGAATACAACAATTAGTGCTGCTAAGGCAAAAGTAGTAGTTACTACTGCTAAGCCAAAAGCAATAACTGATACTGTTTTGGGAAATCATTTTTATGCTGTAAAGGCCTCAGCTTGTTGGGTCTGGAAACTAAAAGTTAAAGTTTTAGATCATGTTTCCAGACACAGCAGTGCATCTATAGTTTTAATGAAGTATGATTATGTTGATGCACAAGGCAGATCCAAGTCAGTATTGGCTTGGGTCTCAAAAATGTCCTGATTTTCTTACTTTATGTGCAGGGTAATCCACAGGTGGAATTAGAGGATAAAAGAGTATTTGACAGTGGATGCTCAAGGCACATGACTGGAAACATATCCCATCTCACAGAGTTTGAAGCAATTGATGGAGGATATGTTGCTTTTGGGAGTAATCCCAAATGAGAGAAAATCACAGGCAAAGGTACAATAAAAACTAGTAAATTAGATTTTGATGATGTGTACTTTGTAAAAGAGCTTAAGTTTAATCTCTTTAGTGTCTCATAAATGTGTGACAAAAAGAACAGTGTTCTTTTAACTGACACAGAATGTTTTGGCTTATCTCCTGACTTTAAGTTGGCTGATGAAAGTCGTGTTTTGCTTAAAGTTCCTAGAATAGAAAACATATACAGTGTTGATTTAAAGAATATGGTTCCCAAAGGAGGTTTGACTTGTCTCTTTGCAAAGGCCACATCTGATGAATCTAAGTGGTATGTGCTTAAACACATACCTTTTATTGACAAAAAACTAACCAAAATGCCAAAGATATTTGTGTTTTTGTGTTTGTTTATATGCAGGTGCGGATATTTAGAAATATGGACAAAATCAAGTCAAAACCGACTAAACCGAGCACGAGATTTGGAAAGAGTAGAAAAGCCGAGGCCGGGGAAACAATTTTCAATGAAAGATCTTATTTATGCTCATATGTCAGATTTGGTCCTTGAAGAATCAAAGTATTGCTTGAAAAGCCCTTGGATTTATTTTGAAGAAAATGGCAAAAGTGGTCCTTGAACTTTCAATACTTACAACTTTGGTCCTTGTAAGTTTAGCCTAAACCTAAAACTATAAATCCTATACAAATCAAAATAAATCCCATCCCAAAACCCAAAATCCTATCCAAACCCACATCCCGGTCAAGAATAACCCATCTCTCAGTCAAACTAAAACAAAAAAAATATAACCCTCTTTAACCGCCAATTACTGTAGCTCCACCCTCAACCCCAATATTACCCTGATCTCTCCCAATAATTACCCACCTTTAATTCTTCTAGAATCTGACGCACGTGTCAGTGAATGTCAGACGCATAGAGAGTGCCAGCGTGGCCAAATAGAGCAACATCATTGGATGAAACACGTCACTAAATGATCCAAGGGCTACGGATTGTTGATTGGAGGCCAAGGATTGATCAAGGGTCGATATTAGAGCATTTTGAAGCTTCCAAGGGAAGCCCTAGCTCCTCAGCTCAGGCTATAAATAGTCCCACTCACTCACGGATTGGGGGGTTAGCTCTTAGGTTAGATTATTAGGGTTTTAGGATTAAGGTTAATTTTATAGTAGACTATGTTCAGCTTATCCTAGTTTAAAGTTTTTAGCTAAGTGTAATCTTCCTTATCAGTTCTCAATTTGTACTCAGATTCAAGTTTTTAATGAAAGTCAAAAAGTCAAGGTTAGTCAAACTACTGTGCATCTGCTTATTTCTATAGTTTTCAATGTTTATTAGAGTTATAGTAGCTTATTTGATCATAATAGAGCTTATTTGGTAATAGTTAGTAGCTTAATATCATTTTGCTTTTAAAAACTACAAAAAGTCAAAAACAGTCAAATTAGGGTCAACTTATTTAGTGCTTATTTCATAGTGAAAGTTGCTTTTTAGGTGGTAATCAAGTTAGATAGTCAGTAGCTACTTAATTCCATGACTTATTTTGGCCTAGTGATAGTTAATTTGCATAATCAGTTTCTAACAAGGGTGTTTAGAATAAGCTTATTATCTGATATAGTCACTAGTTACTATTCAAATACCATTTTGGATACTTGAAACTTGCTAAACTTAGTTAAATTAAGCTGTTTGTAGGCTTACTTAGGCTGAAGTAAAGGAATTCCAAGTTTTGAGTATGATATTGCAAAAGTAGAGGCCACACTGCCCTTATAAGCTAGTAATAAGCTGAGCTTATTTAGGATCCCATTTTTGGTATTTTTAAGTTCAAAATAATGTTTAAGGTGAATGTCCAAAGATTGGTTTAGTTCCATTGAGTTTTGCAAGATCTGAGATCCTAAAACCAAAAATCTACACAATTTTTCAGTTTTCTCACTTTTTAGCTTGTTTTGTTGATTTTTCATTTTTTCAAATTAAGTTGTTATAAGCCCTAAATTGGTACAAGTAAAGTTGGCCACCTTATCTAGTTGATAGTATTTTTTATAATTTTTTTTTTAACTAGCTTTTACCAGCTTTTTACTAGCCTAAAATAGCCCTTTTTTGCCCTAAACATGCCTACATCAGCAGACTTTGTTTGCTTATGGGTATGATTCAGAGCTTATTAGATAATTTTGTTGCTTTTTCAGTTTGCCTTATTATGATTTTAGCTTGTTGATAGTGGTTTAGCTCATGTCAGTTCTTGTTAGGTTATCCATAGCTTATTAGTCCTTAGTTAGTATCCTTAGCTTGCTTCTCCTTTTAGCCCACTGATCTAGCTTATCTGAGCTTATTGCTTACTTTGTGGCTGTTTCTAAGTTAGCTAGTCCCTTTAGATCAAACTTAGAACAATTTAGCTTATTTCAGCTTATTAGCCTTTCTTAGCTTATCACCCCCTTTGCCTTAGTTACTTTTTCTTGTTTTCTTTATTTGCACCACTGTTCTTTTTCTTTAAGCTGTTTCTTAGCTTAATTTTGTTTTTTTTTTAAATAATTTTAGTTTTAAGAAATGCTTATTTGTTAGTGCTTTATTAGTTTTTAAAAGTAAAATATCAAAAAAAAAAAAAAAAAAAAAAAAAAATAGATTTTGCAAAAAGGTGACCCAAGGGATTCGAACCTGGGTCTCCTAGCACACAACACCAAAACCCTCACCATCTGCCCTTGGGACTTCTTCAATAATAACCTTACATTGCTTTTCTTTTAAAATCAGTTTACTTTCTTTAGCTTATTTCCTTTTAGTGGCTTATTCCTGCTTAGCTTTATAACTAGCACCTCACCCTTATTTTTCCCAGACTCAGAATAACAATTAGTACTTTCTAAAAAAATTTCATAATTTTCCATCACCTTTTAGTATTTTTAATTCATATTTCTTTTTAAAATAGTTTTTAATTCATAAAAAATTAAATAAAAATCTGAAAAATATAATTCTTTTTCCTAAAATTTTCTTTTATTAAATAGAACGTAGGAAAATTAATTTGGCGTTTATAGGATTAGTTTTCCATTAATTTGACGTTTAGGTTCGGGATTTCCCGGTTTATACGCGTATTTATGATTTCTTTTACGTTTTATGATACGTTTGCCTTAGAATAGAATTTTCCTTGCGTTATTAATTGTTTCTAGCTTGTATTTCATAATTTTAGTTTAAAAACCAAAACCCCACTCTTTCACTATTCACTACACGATTCACGATCCCGAAACATGAAATTCCATTCATCCTTCATTCGGGACAACGAACCGGGGTTACACATATTTCCTTTGTGTATCCTTTTGGGATATAAATTGCTACAAATCACTAAGCTTTGGCAAAGAAGGATTGGACATTTAAATTTCAAAACAATAATTAAATTGGTTAAGGAAATCCTTGTAAGATGGTTACCTTCAAAAGTTTTTGAAAATACTAAAATCTGTGTTGCTTGTCAGAAGGGAAACAACACAGAGCTTCTTGTAAGACCAAAGCAGTGAACTCTATAAGTCAGCCTTTACATATGTTGCACATGGATTTATTTGGACCAACACTTGTAAAAAGTTTAATGAAAAAGATGTATTGCCTAGTTGTCACAAATGATTATAGCAGGTTTACTTGGGTTTTCTTTCTAGCAACTAAGGATGAAACCAGTGGAATTCTTATGGCTTTTATAACCAGGGTAGAAAATCTAGTAAATCATAAGGTTAAAGTGATAAGATGTGACAATGGAACTGAGTTTAAGAATAGGGATATGCACCAGTTTTGTGAGTTGAAAGGTATTGAGTGACAGTATAGTGTAGCTAGAACTCCTCAACAAAATGGTGTTGCTAAGAGGAGGAATATGACACTAATTGATGCTGCTAGAACAATGTTAGCTGATTCTAAATTACCTACTACTTTTTGGGCTAAGGCAGTCAATACTGCTTGCTATGTGCAGAATAGAAGTAAAGTAGTTAAGGCTCACAACAAGACCCCTTATGAACTTTTACATGGTAGAAAACCATTGCTAGATTTCTTAAGACCATTTAGACGTCCTGTTACTATCTTGAATACCATAGATCACTTAGGCAAGTTTGATGGCAAGGCTAATGAAGGATTCTTTGTTGGATACTCATTGAATAGCAAAGCTTTTAAAGTGTTCAATAGTAAGACCAGGAAAGTGGAAGAGAACTTGCATGTTAGGTTTAGTGAGAGTACACCTAATGTTTCTCGGAGTGGACCAAACTGGCTGTTTGATATTGATTCACTAACAAAGACTATGAATTATGAGTCAGTTGTTGCAGGTACAAAAGCAAGTAATGATGCAGGTCAAGCTAGTAAGGAGACAAGACCTGGCAAAGATTATATTTTGCTGCCTATTTGAACTGCTGATCCATCTTTCTCAACCCAAGAGTCAAAGAGTTCACAAGAATATGATCTTGTTGACGATCCAAAAGATGATAAAGAAGATGGTGTAAAATCTTCTGATGATAATAAAGTGATTTATGAAGAAAAGCAGACTGATGAACAAGAAAAGGATGATGTATTAGATAATGTTTCCAATAAAGAAAATAACACTAGCAGTACTAACTCTGTTCATACTGCTAAGCCAAGTGTTAATGTTGCTGACAAGGAAGGCATATCTTTTGATGATGATGACTATCCAGATGATCCAAACTTGCCTCCATTGGAAGAAATATATCATGATACTGATGATGATGTACTTGGTGCTGTGGCTGACTTAACTAATATGGAAGATGTAGTTCCTATCAGTCCTATAACAACTACAAGAATTCACAAGAATCATCCTAAGGAAGAAATCATTGGAGAGCCACAATCTGCTGTTCAAACAAGAAACATGACAAAAGGTTTGAAGGAACAAGGTTTCTTTGCTAGTTCCCTTCATCAAAGAAACAGTCACAAAGACCTTCAAAACTATTTGTTTGCTTGTTTTCTATCACAAATAGAACACAAGAATGCTTATAAAGCATTACAGGATGCAAGCTGGGTGGAGGCTATGCAAAAAGAGCTTCTACAATTCAAGCTTCAAGAAGTTTGGTACTAAGTGGGTTTTCAGATGCAAAAATAATGAAAGAGGCATTGTGATTAGAAACAAGGCAAGGTTAGTAGCTCAAGGATACACTCAAGAAGAAGGTATTAATTATGATGAAGTATTTGCTCCAGTTGCAAGAATTGAAGCTATAAGGTTATTCTTGGCTTATGGTTCATACAAATACTTTGTAGTGAATCAAATGAATGTGAAAAGTGGTTTTCTATATGGTACAATTGAAGAAGAAGTTTATGTCTCACAACTACCTAGTTTTGAATATCATAATTTTCCTGACAAGGTCTACAAGGTGGAAAAGGCACTATATGGTTTACATCAAGCTCCCAGAGCTTGGTATGACACGTTGTCAACATACTTGTTGGACAATGGTTTTTGTAGTGGGAAGATTGACAAAACTTTGTTTATTAGAAGACACAAAGATGATATCCTACTAGTTCAAGTTTATGTTGATGATATTATCTTTGTATCAACAAACAAGGTGTTATGTGTTGAATTTGAGAAGCTAATGCATGTAAGATTTCAGATGAACTCTATGGATGAACTCACATTCTTCTTAGGGTTACAAGTCAAGCAAAAGAAGGATGGCATATTTATCAGTCAAGATAAGTATGTGGCTGAAATTTTGAAAAAGTTTGGGTTTACTGATGTGAAGCCTGCGAAGACAACTATGAAAACTTCCAAGCCCCTACTCAAAGATGAAGATGGTGAAGAAGTTGATGTACATTTATATAGATCAATGATTGGCTAATTGAAGTATCATACAGCTTCAAGACCTGAAATTATGTTAGTAGTGTGTGCATGTGCAAGATATCAAGTCACACCAAAAGTTTCACATCTTAATGCTGTGAAAAAAAAATGTAGATATTTGATAGGTCAACCCAAATTGGGCCTTTGGTATCCAAAAGATTCATCTTTTGACTTGGTTGCAGACACTTATAGTGACTATGCTGGAGCTAGCTTGGATAGAAAATCAACAATAGGATGTTGTCCATTTCCAGGGTGCAGGTTAATTTCATGGCAGTGCAAGAAACAAAATGTGGTTGCAAATTCCATAACAGAAGCTGAGTATGTGGCTGCTTCAAGTTGTTGTGGACAAGTGCTCTGGATTCAGAATCAATTGCTTGATTATGGGTACAATTTTATGCATACAAAAATATATATTGATAATAGCAGTACTATGTGCATTATTAGAAATCCTGTTTATCACTAAAAAAAAACATATTGAGATAAGACATCATTTTATAAGAGATTGTTATGAAAAGAAATTCATTCAAATTGTTAAAATTCATACTGATAATAATGTTGCAGATTTGCTCACAAAAGCTTTTGATTCGGGTAGATTTCAATTTTTGGTTGTCAGTATTGGAATGATTAATCTTTAAAAATTCTTATCTCTTTGTGTTTTTGTAATGTTTTGTAAGGATTAGTACTATTATTAGGTCAATAAATTTTTTCTGCTGCTAAGTATACTTAGTGTTGCTAGTTTATTTAAAACTGCGGCGTTAATGCTGCCAGTTATACTTAGAACTGCTAAGTATAATCGATGATGTGATTATTGTCCATTGTGTTATGTTTATGGTTTTGTGTTTTTGGGACTAATCTTTTGTAGGATAAGCTGAGAAAATTGATGGAGTGCTGATTAATAAGCTGTTAGGAATGGAAATTAAGTTTATGCTGCTAGGCATAAGTTAGTGCTACTAAGCCTAACTTAGTGCTGCTAGGTTTATGCTGCTATGTTTGAGAGTACAGGGTACTGTTTTATAAATATGAACGATTAGGGATTTATATCCTTTGATCATTCACACAAGTGTTTTTATCCGATCAAAACTCTCTCAAACATAAACCCTAATTCTTTTTTATCCATTAATTAAAAATCCCAGCAAAACCCTACCAAAATTTTTCAAAATTCACAATGTTGACTCTATCTTTTGCAGAACAACATAACATGATTGCATTTTTGCAAAAACCCAGAGAAAGTGAAGGTTTTACTCTAATCATAGGTTTTCTTAATGCTACTCATATAAAGTATGGATTAACAGTAAATCCTACCATATATATTTCCAACATCAAACAGTTTTGGGCTACTGCTAAGGTCAAAACTATTGATGAGGAAGTACATATACATGCGCTTGTTGATGGCAGAAGATTATCATTACTGAGGATTCTGTTAGGGATGTTCTTCTTCTAGCAGATGCTGAAGGTATTGAAAATCTTTCAAACTCTACAATTTTTGAAAATCTTGCACTAATGGGGTATGAAAGGCAAAATAATTCTTTAAAAGTTTCAAATGGTGCCTTCTCTCTGCAGTGGAAATTCTTAATACACACTATCTTACAATGTCTTAGTCCAAAGACTACTGGTTGGAATGAGTTCAGTAGTAATATGGCTTCTGCCATTACTTGCTTGGCTCAAAATCAAAGATTCAATTTTTCAAAATTAATTTTTGTTAGTGTGGTTAAGGGCTTGGATAGTTCTTCAAACAAATACTACTTACATCCAAGGTTTTTATAACTTCTTATGGACAAACAATTTACAAATAAAAAGGTTCATAACAAGGTTTATCCTGCTCTCTCTCATACTAAAAAGATTTTTACTAACATGAAGAGAGAGGGAAAGGGTTTTTCAGGCATAGTTACTCCGTTGTTTCAAAAAATGTTGGAACTAGGTCAAACTCAGGGTGAAGGTTCAGCAATCCCAGCTGATACCCATAACACACCCACAATTTTAACATCTACATCCATAACTCAAAAGACCTATACCCGTAGGTTCACCAAAAAGGGCACTCAGCTACCTTATTTTAGTGCTAGTATTGCTGCAGATGAGGTTGTGCATGAGGAGAGGGGTCACAGTTTTGAAAGGGCTGCCACTACTGCTGTTAGCTAAGAAGTAGAGTAGGATAGTGGTAACATAAGTAAGACCCGATCTAAGGCAACTTCTAATGAATCCAGTTCCCATGGAATTGATTCAGATGAAGGTCCCAGCCAACCGGATAATATTGGGGGTGTAGATGGTCAGGCTAGGTCTGAGGCTATGCCTAATTCACCTAATGATGCACCACTCGGGAGAGGTAACACACTCCGAAGTGCTGAGGGTAGTGTTGAACTTATTAATGAATTGTTGATTAAATGTTCAAAATTGTCACATGATGTTCTTGACCTACAGCAACTTACTACTTCTCAGGGTTCTGAAATAACAATGTTGAAGAGAAGAGTTAGTTATTTAGAAGGGAGACAAAGGTCAAGAACGCATAAATTGAAAAGACTGCAGAAGGTGGGCACAACTAACAGGGTTGAATCCTCTAGTACTAAAGATGTTCTCAAGGTTTTAAACGAGGATGCTCCCAAATAGGGGAGGGGGGGATGAGAGCATGGTCGCAGGGGAGGATGATGATATGGGTTATGTTGCAGAAGTTGAGGTAAATGTTAATGATATGATGGATGATTATGTGGTTCAGGATAAAGAAGGAAATGTTGTTGCTATTAATGCTGGATTAGGTGTTGGTGAGGGTATAAATGTTGTTGAAAAGTTAGTTGAAGCTGCTAAGCTAGTGGAAGAAGTAGGAAAAGTTAATACTGCTAAAGTAATTTCTATTGCTGATGTTGAAGTTAGTACTGCCAATGTACTAGTTAGTGCTGCCAATGAAAAACTTAATGCTGCTGGTACAGAAACAATTTCTGCTGCTAGTGTTGATTTCATGGATGATGAAATTGTTTTAGCTCAAGCTATAATTGAATTGAAGACATCAAAACCACTAGTTAAAGGCATTGTCATTCAAGAACCCATACCAACAACACCCATACAATCACAACCACCTTCACAAGGCAAAGGCAAGGGAATTCTAATTGAAGAACCTGTGGAGAAATCTCTTTCAAAGACAAAGCAGATGCTCTTAGATGAAGAAATAGCCAAAAAACCACAAGAAGAGTATGATGCTGAAGATAAAAGAATAAGGGAAGAAAGAGAAAGGATGGCTAGAGAAGTAGAAGAGGCTAGCCTTGGAGAAATAAATTCATGGGATGACATCCAAGCAAAGTGTGAAGCAGACCACATGTTAGCCCAGAGAATGTGGCAAGATGAACAAGAAGAGCTATCCTTAGAAGAAAAATCAAAGCTCTTCATGGAATTCTTTGCCAAGAGAAAGAAGTTCTTTGCTCAGAAGAGGAGTGAAGCAAAGAGAAGCAAACCACCCACCAAAGCTAAACAAAGAAAAGTAATGAGTGCATACCTGAAAAACATGGATAATTGGAAGCCTAGTCAAATGAAGAATCTCAGTTTTGAAAAGATAAAAGATCAGTTTGACAAGGTATTCAAGAGGGTAAATACTTTCATTGCTATAAATGAAGATGAGGTGGTAAGTGGTTCTAAGAGAATAAGAGATGATATAGAACTCGATAGCAGCAAGAAACAGAGAATTAATGACTAGACAGAAGAAGAAACTGATGATGACAAAGGTACATAGGAAGATACTAAGAAATATAACAGTGGTTCCTGATGATGATGAAGAGCCAGCTATTGCTACTGTACCTTTGGCTACAAAACTTCCAAATATTGTTGGTTGGAGAATATACAAAGAGGGCATAGGGAAAATAGTATATGAAATCAAAAGAGCTGATGGAAAGTTTTATATATTCTTCAGGTTTAATCAGATGTTAAGAAGCTTTAACAGAGAGGATTTGGAGACTCTTTGGAAGCTTGTTAAGGAAAAGTATGGACCAACAAGACCATTGAAGCAACCAGTGTCTGATCAAGATTAAGTTTTGTGGTGTGATTTAAAGAATATCTTTAAACCTCATGTAGAAGATGAAGTATGGAGAAGTCCTTTCTGTAACCAGAAGGTGATAAGCTGGAGGTTGATAGATACATATGGACTTCATGAGTTAACAATGGATGCTATGCATATCTACACGTTGGTTGAAAAGAAGTATACACTCACAAAAACTACATTAGGTAAGATGCTTGAAAGTAGGCTTTAAATGGAATATGGTATGAATGAAAGTATGGCAGATGAGCTTATTTGGTTTATTATAAGACTGAAGAATGAATAATGAAGTATTTGGAAGCATCCTCCTGGGGAAGGTTCAAGCTTAGATTGAAACTTGATGATTTTAATGGAAAATATCAAGTTTAGGGGAGGATTGTTGGGTTTTAAAGGCTTCTTGATTTAGTGCTGCTTTCATGATGTTTAGACTGCTCATGGTTTACATAAAGAATGCTCCAAGTCATTACTGCTGCTAGTTGTAAAGATTAATGCTGCTTATGAAAGTTAAGACTGCTAGAGTATATTAAGACTGTTGACAGATTTCGAGGAAAAATAATCTAAGTAGTTAATGCTGCTAGAAGGAAACTTAGTACTGCCAGTACTAAGTTAATGCTGCTTGAGATTTAATGCTGCTAGAACAAAGAGTTAGTGCTGCTGATGCATTATTAGTGTTGCTAGAGTATTAGAGTCGGTTATTATGTATAGTATGTCGAGATAAGTATAGAAAAGATTCTATAAAGATTTATCTTGTATAGAAAGTCATTGTAAGCCGACTAGGACTCCTTAGTCTATAAAAGGAGGTCCTAGGGCATAGAGATAGATACGAGATACACATTGATTACACACACGATTCTTTTATATACTTCAATGTTGTAAACCCTAATACTTTTGTGTATTTGTATTATTAATAATATTGAAGAGTTTTGTTTGATATTCATCGTTTACTATTAATTTAATATAAAGTTCTTCTTAAGATAAAATACAAGATGCTGCATTGTGTTTGATATACTTCAAGACTGTTTCTATACCTAGTTGTTTTAGATTTATCTAAGATAACTAACCCTTACAAGCTAAGGAATTCGATCAAGTGCATAACTGGGATCAGCATTTAGTGTATGCAACAAACCTTTTTAACCACTCGGTGTCCCGAGTGGACGAGTGAAGTCTCGTGAGGGTTTACAGGGAACACACCCACAAAGTTCATTTAAAACTAATACAAGGTTATGGTGCGTAAGATTAAAAATTTGGATACAGGACAGGTTACGGTGTAAACTCATTACTGTTTTGTATTCTTCTTCATTCTCATCCCTCATATCATTAGGGTTCCCGTCATCGCTTGGAGCCTCCCGTTTCATGCAACCCTTCCAAATTTTCTCTTTAGTTGAACCATCCACTTTTCCGTACCTTATTTTAATCCAATTATCAAAGCCTAACTTGTCAAGCCATGGTAGTTCACTTCTTTCATCATCTTTTGTTGAGGTCCATAGAAACTCATTATCCCCAACCCTTAACATGCTACTTCCTCTATTATAATCTTCTTCATACAGGTCACAAGATGCCCAAAACACCTCATCATTGGTACCTTCAGTCCTAATCATTTCACACCAATGTTTCGTCCAATCGTTTCTCTTGCACTATCACTTGAGTCATCTGCATGATTTTCACAAACTTCATTGTCTGTGAGCATTTCATCATGTGATTCAGGGGTATCATTGATGATTGGGATTTCACTATTGTGGACTTGGTTCAGGTACGTCCAAATGCTCATCTTTGTGTCACGATCAACCTTTCCATAGACAATTCGTACCCAATCATCGTGTAACACCCCAACCCGACAAGGGTAAAGATATCACAACAATGGATTCATATCAGATCAAAATAGAGCATACATCTACAGTAATACAAAAATCTCAAAGGTTTACAAATGAAATACTGAATCTACAAGGTTACAACGAAAACTTTCAAAACTAATTTTAAAACATAATATCTTCCATCCAATTCTAATCCAGAATAGCTACCAAGCCTTCTAAGTCCAGAGGTACACTCTCACTCATTCCCAGCATCCTACTAAAACCTGCCGCAGGAAAAGAAATGCGGCTGAGCTACGAGAGCTCAGTGAACAGATATATAGATGACAGAAAACAATAACAGACAACAATACAGAAACAAATCCGAAATACATATTATACAGATACTGAATTAAAGTGAAAGAATAGGAAAGGAATAAGGGTAAAAGAAAAGAAATGAGAAAGAGATACTGTACAAACCAGGTTTAGGGAAATACAGAAATCCATCACGAGCCCAGAGATAACAGATAATATCATAACAGATTAATCATATAATAATCCAGAGGGGATGCCTCTCAAGTAACAGATAATATGAGGGGTGACCTCATGTATCAATTGGAGTGATCAGCTCCCAGATAATGTGAAAGACGTGTATCGCACACACCATCAATCACCAGAGATAAATATAACAGATAACATAATAACAGATAACAGAAATCAGATCAGAACTAGGATGCATCCATGCGCCCCAGTAGGCCAGAATCTTCTCCTACATAACAGATAAAAATCAGGGACGGGACAGGTCATCACTCTCCTGCCCTAGAGTCATGCCATCGGTGCATCAATGACATGGACATGAAACCCTCATGCCTAGTGATTGGCTCGGATATCAGACTGTGGTCAAGGTCAGATGTCATATAATAAACAGAGTCATACCTAAGGGTTCATGGCAGAAGGGTCATGTCAACAATTCAGAATAAGATAATAAGGTTTGAATCAGAGTTTATCAGATTAAGTTTAATATCAAAACGTAAGTTCAGATTAAAAGGTTTATTTCCAGTAGTCCAAAAGAGTATATCAAAGGTTAAGAATTACAAGTTTATAGCAATAACCCATTTCAGAAGTTCCTGTCAAGAGTTCATTTAAATCAATCCTTTAATAATGGT
Source organism: Artemisia tridentata subsp. tridentata (assembly GCA_021014915.2). Classification (NCBI taxonomy): domain Eukaryota; kingdom Viridiplantae; phylum Streptophyta; class Magnoliopsida; order Asterales; family Asteraceae; genus Artemisia; species Artemisia tridentata. The sequence continues at coordinate 297,061,445 of CP139506.1, forward strand.
TCTCATTGAAATGATCTTTCAAAATAGTTTTCATAAAATGGTCTTCCAAAACTTTTAGTAACTTCCATTTCAAGTGGTATAGCTTCTTTTTAAAATAGCTTTTAATAAAGGTTCAAAATTCATTAGGTTCAGATAAGGATTTAACAGGTTAAGGTTTATACCAAAAATCAAATCAAAGTTTACAACAGATATATCAGGTTAAGGTTTAGAACAAGGTTCACAGATCAGATTCAATCAAGATTCACAAATTCAGGGTTGAGAACAAGAGATCAATCAGAGTTCAGGAAAAAGGGTCAGAATAAAAGAATCATAGCAGAGGTTCAAACAAAAAGGTTCAAGACAAACAGATCACAACAAAGATTCACAACAGAAGGGAACATAGCAGTGGTATCGGAGATCCTAATAAAGAAAATGTAAAACTGAAAGAAAAGGGAATGAAAAACCCTTACTGAAAAAGGGCAGAATATCTGTACCTTATTAGCACAGCAGATAACAAACAAACACAGAACAAGTGATCAGGACTTCTCCTGCTTCACACCTAAGGAAGAGGAAGACAGAATTACTAAAGTTTCTTATTCAGATTATTCCTTTTAGTTTATCTCTTCATTTTATGTACTTTCTATTTTTAGTAACTTTCTAGATTTAGTAAGTTCCCATAATTAGCAGGTTTCCAGAATTAACAGATATTATCATTTCAGATTAGGTTTAACTCTGATTCAAAGATTATTATGGGATAACAGTATATTTTATCAAGTTACAGAAGTTTAGGGTTAATTATGACAATTATACCATGCTTAGGGTTTTAAATGTAACTTCATTAATTTCCAAGGTCATTAGTGAAAAATACTTTAAGTTACAGAATTATATGCTCATTTTATTTAGAATTACATTTTATTCCCTTAAGTTTCACAATTTACAGATTACACCCCTTTAGTTACAAAATTTACAAAACCAACCTTATATCTACATATTTTACAAATTAAACCCTACAATATCCATAATTACCAACAAAGCATATTATATTTCATAATTACAGAATATACCATCAGAATTTAGTACAATACAGATTAGACCCCTCAGAATACAGAATTTACATATTTAGTCCTTTAAGTTTACAAAACATATATATTAAATCATAATTCATAACAATTACATAATTAGCCCATAAATCCTCAAAATTACACAACATCCTTTTTATATCAGTATTAACTCAAAATAATTTCAAGATTTCAGATTTACACTTTTGGTCCCTCGCTTTTTAATTAATTTTATTCGTACCCTTTAAAATCCATTTAATTCATTATAATGCAATATTTACACTTAGGACCCCAAAGTTATATTTTTCCCACATTCCTACAGATGTATGTGACATTAAAAAAATATCCCAGAAGTTTCAAAGTTGGCAAAATAGGTCCTTATACTTTTTACTTTAAATCGGCTAGACTTTTCAGAAACAATTACAAACCCTACTATTTACCAATCATTGCACCATCATTAATTCATCCTTAAAACACCTTTAATGATCAAATTTATGCCCAAGAAACCTAACCCTAATAACCCCAATTTGTATTTTATTTGATTTCCTTGTTTTCATTAAATTTGGTTTTAACAATAATTCACCACGTTAAATCTAAGCCTCCAAAAATCAAACTCATATTTTTCCTAGATTATATGACTTATACAGAGCCTACGAAAAATAAATAGCATGCCCAAAAAAATCGTTTAACATATATTTGATTTTTACGTACATTTTAGACATCAAAATTACCACGACATGATTTAGGCTACCATAAATCGATCTATCAATTTTCCCAGGTCTAATACATCATATGAGGTCTAAATAAAATAGTTATCATGCCCAAAAATTCGGATTACATATATTTGAGATTTACGTGTTCTATGATCATAATATTTTCATACGCATAGATTTGCTTTCATGATTCGATTCACATAATTTATATGAGTTATATAACATGTAAAGATCACAGGAAAATTGCTATATTAATTTTAGAACATGTGGTTTAGGCGTATGAATTATTTACCTTGCGTATGGCAATTCGACAAGAAATAAAGAACCACGAACGAACCAATGAAAACACGCACCAACCCTTATTTTTCTTAGCTTGCTTGCACCTCCAAGAACCCCAAAAAATTACTTGTTCACGCCCAGAAATTGTGTAGTTGCCTTGGTCGAATTTTTGTTTATGCGCTAGGGTTTTTCTTTAGTTCATGCGATTAGGTTTTGAGGAGAAAATAAAAAAGATTTGTTTAAACCTTTTAAAACCGACTTAGGGGGGGGGGGGCAGAGAATCAGGAAATTCGGTATAAGAATCATAATATTATTTGTATTGATTTTCTTTAACCTTTTCTTAATTTACCTTAACATATTTCTTAATATAAATTGATTTAATTATTTTACTTTAATTATGTATTTTCGGAATTTAATAAATAAATGTGTATGTTAATTTTTGAACATTGAAAATGATGTAACATTGTCCCAGAAATTAGTTTGTTTCAGATATAGTTCGATTTTAGAAGTTTTGGAATTGTTTCAGAATTTATAAGTTATTTAATTAGGTTTTATGTTATCAGGGGTAATTTGGTCATTTTACGGGTTATCTGAATTTCAGGTATTACAACTTCTTCCCCACTAACAAAAAAATTTCGTCCTCGAAATTTGCAGAAAGCAGAACGAAAAGAGAGCAGAAAACAAAACAAAGACATAACAGACTAAGACGAGAATTGAGGTGCAACGAAACAGGAACACAACTGACGGTGAACAGACATATGAAAGATTTGATTCTCATAACTCGAACTTGCAGATTCCCAAAATGGTTTCAGGTCCTCAGAACAGACATAACATACTGAATCCAGATCAGAAGGATAACATACCAACGTAGTAGATGAAAATCATATTCTCTCGGAAGAGACAAAGGAATACATGGGGTTTTGACGGATATACGGTTCACAGAATTTGATTAGACAGATCAGATTTGAACATACAGAAAATAGATTATCGATGACATCAATGGCAGAAAGTTCTATAACAGAAGCTAAGATTAGTATCAGATGTACAGAGGTCAGCAAAACGCGTGACGGGAATCCAGACGTATCAATTCGTATAACGGTGAAAGCAGATTACGCGTATAGGTAGAATGAACTTAAAGTCTCACTAACGCAGACGATCTCAAACAGTTATCAGAATTTCTAAAGCTCTAGGGCACTTCTCGAAATATCCGATGCCCACAACAAGTGCACGTTATATGATGTAAGTATTATCACGTTGGCCAGACGTCATAATACTGGCATCTTATAAATATGCCCTCATGATTGTCATACTTTATCTCAAGTCGTGAACATAACAGACTTATCTTAATCCGCCTAGCTTTCCTACGGTCTCAGAGGTCATCAGAATCCAATACCCTAACTAAGAGGAAAACGAATCACTCGAAAAGTTAACGGAAGTCCCAGAATTTCTATCAGGATTTGGTACATCAGATCATCCATCATTCGTCAAATTTCAGATAACAAAACCATAATCCGACATACGCAGAATGAACACAGAGCGGAATTACTGATAAAGAACTTAAATCATTCAAAGGATTTATCATCAGGTAACAGATTTTTAAGTAAGTCGAGCGGAAGTGAATCACATCATCCATAGCTTCACCCGTCACATAATTTTTCGCTTCATAATTTTCTTCTATTCAAGTTCATGATCTCAGTTTCCATTCTCAAGTCTGCTTCTACTCTCAATTCATCTTAGTACAACTAAAATGAATAGAGAAGCAAGACTGCGGGTCTTGGACAGGTCTATTAGCACAGTTCAAAATTCGCCAACTCAGATTGCTGTCGTCATCGGATACTTGGTAGTGGTGTCTGCTATAATCTCTGAACGCCAATAACATCTACTCTTCCAGAACAAAGGTCATTCCATTTAATACGAAGACATGATTCTTATTAGCCAATACTATTGGCATTATTTAAGACTCATAATGGTCACAATGAGTACGAAGACAGTTTTCATGAATCTCTTCAGGGATAATCTTCATATCTAAATCACATCACTAATCTTTACGAATAAAACTGAAATACTTTACGGAAGCTTCTCTCAGTTAGCCATCTCCCATCTTAGGAGTTCTTGTGGTTGCTTCTTCAGTCCTTCAACATTTAATGAGGTTGTCTGATACAGAGTTCACAAGGATGGAACAATTTAATCATTTATACTCGGAAATGAAAAGTGATTACGGTTGAGATTACGGTTAGGTTTACAATAGTTGATATGCAGACGCAAAATTTTCTCTTTCTTCTCTATAACTAATAGGGTATTTAAAGGGGACACTGAGGTGAAACAAAATCATATCTCATCAGTTTCTTCAATCTCTCACTTCTATAGCATCATGGCTCGCCAACCAAGTTCGGTTCAGAATCAATTCTACTTCTCCAACGGGAGGAAAACCCAAGAGTTTCATCAGAAAATGGCAGAAAATTTGTACAACAAGACTTTCAATGCCAACACTTTCTAGGGGTGGATACTAATAGGGTTTCCGGAGAATTTAACAATCAATTGAGATCAGGGTACATATTTCCATAGCAGTGTTAAGCTTAACAGCTTTAAGCGGTTCAAGGTTATTATAACAAATAGGGTGGAATAGATTGTTACATTTCAGATGCGGTAGTTTATGATAGCTGAAGAACCAGTCAATCAATAATCAAAAGATCTCCAAAATCAAGTATATCAATAGTAAACAGATCCGCATAACGTATATGGTCACTTAACCAGACGGATAGTTCATATGTCAGAGTCAAGTACATGGTTCAGTATAGTGTGGGGATAGGTACGCGAATAGTTCAAGGTGTTGGTGTTTTTGGTTTAGCTTTTAGCATAAGTGACAGGTAGGGTGTACATCATTGGTAATACGAACATTGTATAACTGTAAGAAGTGAGACGTACGAAATGTCGGATATCAGCATCATAAGTTCAGTTAACAGTTCCATGCAAAGATAGTATTTGCATCAAATCCTTCCAAAGAAAAACTGATTGGCAAATAAGATTCATCATTCAGGACAGAATAGGATCAGAGGATACATTTATATCCATCATGGGTCATGAATTTATAGAATGTGTCAAACACTTTAAGGTTAAATGGTCTTTGGGATGGTCGGAAAGATATCAGACAGTTTATCCCACAGATCAGAAATGAAGGTCTTGTGCATTGATTATCGTGAGTTAAATCGTATTACCATCCGAAACCGTTATCCGCTTCCTCGCATTGATGACTTGTTTGATCAGCTGCAGGGAGCTAAAGTGTTCTCCAAAATCGACTTGCGATCTGGTTATCACCAATTGCGGGTTAAACAGCAGGATGTATCTAAGACTGCTTTCCGTACCCATTATGGACACTATGAGTTTCTGGTTATGCCTTTTGGCTTAACAAATGCTCCTGCTGTGTTTATGGATTTAATGAATTGGGTCTTTCATGAATTTCTGGATAAGTTCGTCATCGTTTTCATTGATGATATTCTGGTGTATTCTAAATCGTCTGAGGAGCACGAGCAGCATTTGCGTATTGTTCTGGGTATTCTGAGGCAGCAGAAGTTATTCGCGAAATTTTCTAAATGTGAGTTCTGGCTGAACCAAGTAGCTTTCCTTGGTCACGTTGTGTCTGCAGATGGTATCACCATGGATCCATCTAAGGTCGAGGCTATCACCAAGTGGCCGAGACCTACCACTGTGACTGAAGTCAGGAGTTTTCTGGGATTAGCTGGCTACTACCTGCGTTTTGTTGAAAGATTTTCTAAGTTAGCATTACCTTTGACTCAGTTGATGCGGAAGGGTGAAAAGTTTGTATGGACTGATGAGCGTGAGCAGAGTTTTGAGGAGTTGAAACGGCGATTGGTGTCTGCACCTATTCTGACTTTACCATCGGGATCTGGAGGTTTCCAAATCTATAGTGATGCTTCTAAGAAGGGTTTGGGTTGTGTGCTTATGCAACACGGCAAGGTGATTGCCTATGCTTCGAGGCAATTGAAACCCTATGAATAAAATTATCCGACTCATGATCTGGAGTTAGCGGCTATTGTCTTTGCATTGAAAATCTGGAGACATTACTTGTATGGTGAATCGTGTGATATCTTCACCGATCACAAGAGTCTCAAATACATCTTTACTCAGAAGGAGCTTAATATGAGACAGAGGAGATGGTTAGAGCTTCTCAAGGATTATGACACGAACATACAGTATCATCCAAGCAAGGCTAATGTGGTTGCTGATGCACTTAGTCGGAAATCTGGAATGATTGCTAGTTTGGAGATTGATCCGCGTGTTCTCAGGGATTTGGAGCGTTTGGATGTTGAGTTGTGTGTTCGTCGTGATGTTGGTTACTGGGCTAGCTTAAAGATTGAGTCAAATCTGATGTTGCGTATTAAAGAGGCTCAGAAAGATGATGGTGAGCTCTGGGCTATTGTTCAAAATATTGAAGAGGGTAAGCAAACTGAATTCATAGTTGATGATGATGGAGTTGTCTGGTATGAGGATCGGTTATGTGTGCCTAATGATTCTGATCTGCGTGAGGCTGTGTTGACTGAGGCTCACAGCTCTCCTTTCTCTATTCATCCTGGTTCTACCAAGATGTATCGGGACCTTAAGCAGCATTTCTGGTGGAACGGTATGAAGCAAGATGTGGCGTTATTTGTGGCTAGATGTATGACTTGTCAGCAAGTTAAGATTGAACATCAACGGGCTAGTGGTTTGTTACAGCCTCTGGAGATTCCGGCATGGAAATGGGATGAGATTTCCATGGACTTTGTTTCTGGTCTGCCTGTTACTCGTAAAAGACATGATGCGATTTGGGTGGTCGTTGATCGGCTAACTAAATCCGCTCATTTCTTACCTATCCGTATGACCTATAGTGTCAGTCAGTTGGCGGAGATTTTTCATCAGGAAATCGTTAGATTGCATGGTATGCCTACGTCTATTGTTTCTGATCATGATCCTTGTTTTACTTCGCGTTTCTGGAAAGGACTTCATAAGGTTTGGGGCGCTCGTCTTAAGTTCAGTACTGCATTTCATCCCCAAACTGATGGTCAGTCTGAGAGGACCATTCAGACTTTGGAAGATATGTTACGGGCTTGTGCATTGGAATGGACCAGTAGTTGGGATGAGTATTTGTGTTTAGTGGAGTTTGCTTATAATAACAGTTGGCATGTGAGTATCCGTATGGCTCCCTTCGTGATATTGTATGGTAGGAAATGTAGGGCTCCTGTTTGTTGGAATGAAGTAGGTGAACGTCTGATTGAGGGTCCTGAAATGATCGAGATCACTAATGAAAAGGTAGCTATGGCTAAGGAGAAATTAAAGGAGGCGCGTGCTCGTCAGAAGAGTTATGCTGATAAGCACCGTCGGGATCTGCAATTCAATGTTGGTGATCGGGTATTTCTGAAAGTATCTCCTTTCCGTGGTGTCAAGCGTTTTGGAATCAAGGGCAAGTTGAGTCCTCGATTTATTGGACCGTTTGAAATTCTGGAGCGTATTGGGGAGGTTTCTTATCGTCTGGCTTTACCTCCTCAGCTATCTCATGTGCATAACGTTTTTCATGTATCTCTTCTGATGGGATACAACTATCATCCGTTGCATGTAGTATCTTATCCGCTTGATCAGATCCGACCTGATATGTCCTTGTCTGAAGAGCCGGAAGCTGTTCTGGATCGTCAGGAACGAGTCATGAGGAATAAAGTTATTCCGTTCGTAAAGATTCTTTGGAAGAACCACCCGGAGCGTGAGGCTACCTGGGAAACCGAGGAATCGATACGAGCTAGTTATCCACACTTCTCGTTTTAATCTGGTATGTCTTGTTTTGTTTTCTGCTCTCTCGTTTCCTTCTGCTTTCTACAAATTTCGAGGACGAAATTTTTTTGTTAGTGGGGAAGAAGGTGTAATACCTGAAATTCAGATAACGCGTAAAATGACCAAATTACCCCTGATAACTGATGAAGCGAAAAGTGTACCGCTTTTAGGGGGTCATTTAAGCCCTAAATCGTATTTATTTGATCAAATATTGCCCTAAATTGTTCCTTTTGTCATTTTAGGTACTTTGGAGAAGAAATCTGGAAAAGGAAGCATTTTGGACGTTTTTGGAGCATAAAAGTGAAGAAAACGACAAAGTCTCAAAATCGGCTGGAAAAGTACCTTTGATGGCGTCACAAATTGCTCCTGACGGCGTCATGGCTTGGCAAAAGAGGTGGACATGAAAAATACACATGATAAGCCAGAGAATTTTACAATGAATTTCTGACGGCGTCACCCTTTGAAGTGATCAAGGCCATCACGGTTTGAGTTAAAGCGAGACGGCGTCAAGCCCTTATCTGACGGCGTCAAGCCTTGATAGGCCAGAGCGGATTTTGGAGCACCAAAGAGGGACGGCGTCAAGAAGGCCATCCGGGAACCCTAGACAAGGCGAGGTGACGGCGTCAAGTCCTATAACGTGACGCCGTCAGCCCTTAAACTCTATATATAGTTTTGCAATTTTTTGTCATTAATGTGCAACTTTTGGTGTGCAACTTTGTGGGGAGAAACCTTAAGACGAATTTCTGCCATTTTTAAGGGTTTTCATACCCTTGGATCTCCCATGTTTAATTGAAGATAAGTATTCATTTAATCAATCAATATGTCTATGTGTTGTTTGATTATATCTTGTTCTTGTCTTTTAATTAACATGCTAGGCTAGATTTATCTTGTGTTTGCTTAGATCTAATGAAACCTAACTATTGATTATTGGTTATTAGTGTGTTATTAGTTGTATTGGATGATTGTTTATCGATGTTAGGCTTAAGAAAACTGGCTAACTTCCTATACGGTAACTTGCTTGAACGTCTTAAGAAACATGAACCAATGCGTACTAGGTTTTTATGGTTGTATTTAATGCATGAGCGAATTCTAGTGATCCCATGTTAGGAGCTTCCTAGCCGGCTCGACATAGGAGTGAAGTAGGAGCTTGTAGAGTTGGGGAAGTACGTACGCCACCCCACGATTGGTATTAAGGAATACACCCGTCATCCACGCAATTAATACACACTAATCAACCGGTAAAAGATAGTTAGGGAGTAAGGAAATCTAAGTAAACACATTTCTCTCCACATAAGTTTCACAACTCTTTTCATTTTCAGTTATTTTATTTTATTTGCATTTGTAGTTATTTGGGTTAGTTGACTAGCAACTAATTCTGCCCACTCCTTAAAACCCGAGATTTTACTTGCTTTTATAAAAAATTATAAAAATACAAAAAGAATCTTCCCTCACCCTTAGACCTATTAGAATAGTTTTTTCAATCCTAACGACACTATTCCCTGTGGAGAACGATCAATCCCCCGTACTTACCACTACACTATACTACATCGGTCAGGTACACTGCCTGGTGGGGTTGTAAGCCTCTTGAGATCCCTCGAGAGGTAAAACCTGTTGCAAGGTTGCAAAACCACGCATCAAGTTTTTGGCGCCGCTGCCGGGGAATAGTTATTGTTTAGGTTGAAATTTTATTTTTATTAGGTCTACTCATTAGATTCCTATCTAGTGAGATTTTTATTTTCTTTCTATTAGCTTTCTCGTAGTCTATCTTTTCTTTGTGCTTTTGTTCGTAAAGTTTTTCCATTGACTCTTCCGTTCGCCATTATGGAGAACGTGAATCTACCAAATCCGCGACTAGAGTTTTACATGAAGAAATATAATTTTACTAATTTGGATAAATCAAGATGGTGGAATGAAGTAATGAGAACAGGATCTTACATAGATTTTAGTGAGTACCTTGAGAAAAGAGACCAAGTGCATAAAACTTTTGAGGAAATCACCTTAGGAGCCCCATCAAACCCTCAAAATACCTCATTAAGTGAAACCTATGCACCATATGAGCCTTCACCTAGGATAGTTTCTTATGAACCCGAACAAGATTGTGAGATAGTTAATGTTGAACTACCTAGGTGCATGCTTGGATTAGATTTCCCCAAGACATATGATGAGTATGAGGAATCCTTTAGGCAAATGGAACATAGTGATCAAGTTATTGAGAATGATTCTTATGAATCGGACCAAGAATTTGAGATGAATAGAAAAGGATTTGAGATACCTAGGTGCATGTTGGGGATAGACTTCAACAAATCACATAATAAGCACATAGGTAATCAAGATAAGATGGAGGATAAAGTAGAAAATCCAAGTCCACCAAGTACTCCACAAAACCCACCATCATTTGTGGCACCCACACCGCCCGTGACTTACCCGGAAGAAGTAGAAGAGACTTTAGGAATCCCGATGGAGGTAGAACCCTTGGACCAAGCACAACTAGAGGATATAGGTTTGAACACTTTTAGTGATGACCTTACTCTTAGTTCTAGGGAATTTCCTAGTGTTGATGAGCCGGAACCTCAACCGTTACACAACTTTTCATCCTTAGATTTACATCTAGGAGACAAAAGAGGAACCGACCCACCCATAAACCAATATTATCCGGGTAGTTTTAGGATGAAGGAAGCCATTCACTCACCCCCTTCACCTCACGTGGCATATTTCCACCCTAAGGGTGTGTATCGCTACTTCCACCCGCACTTAATCCTAAGTGTAGGGAAAACCTCCCCTATTTCCGTTAAATAAGGGTAGAGTCAGGCTCGTGACTCGAACAAAAACAAGCGCTTCTTGGGAGGCAACCCAAGCTTTATTTGTTTGTTTGTTTGTTTGTTTGCTTTTATTTGTTTCCGTATGCAAGTTTAATTGTTATTGTTTGTGCTCATGTTTCAAAGTAAATTGTGAAAATGCTTTATTTTGTTTTTAACTTCGTCTTAACTACATATAAAGGTATTTTGCAAAAGATAAGTGTAAGGGAATCCAAATTTGTTTACAAGAACAAGATTGAACATGAATCACAACAATATTAAATGAGCATGCATACTAGTAATTGTTAGAGTCAAATGCTTGTATCGAGTCATAATGAATATTTTGCAGGATTTCCAGGAAGTGAGGCATAAGTTTTTCCAGAAATTTTTCGGAAACTAACTATAAAATTTCTGCAGGTCACTTCTGACGGCGTCAAGGTTAAAACCTGACGGCGTCAAGTGTAAAATTCTCGAAATTTTGCAAGTTTTGTTTTTCTACCGGAGTCATAAAGTTTTTGTTAAATCTTTAGTTTTATAAACTCCAGGAAATCTGCAAATATTCATTCTACAAGCATTATATCTTTAATCGTTTTGTTTTTATTTCTAAGTCTGGAATTACATCTAGTTGTGAGTTTTCTTTGTTCAGGTTGATGCTTTGGTTTTTTTGTGTTTGTTTTCTCAGGTTTAACAGGTTATATTGGACAAGAAGATGATTTATATTTCGGAAGGGAAGCTTTCAACGTTCATTTTCTTGGAGGAGGATTTAACCATGTTACCGGATTACCCACATCGAACGAATCAGGGGAGTATTTGTTTTCATTCTTTTACCTTATTTACTTTTACATCCTTTGAATGAACATTGGGGACAATGTTCAGCTTAAGTGTAAGGGGAGGGTAAATGATGATACCTTAGAGAATACAATTGCAGTTGATTTTTGTTTGTTTGATGGTAGATGTGTAATAAAACTGAGAGAAATACCTGTTAAGGCAATTTTAGTGCCAAATTTAAAATTATTTACAACATATAGGAGTGAAACTTTGGTCTTAATGAGCGTCTCACGGATAGGAGTTATATGACTAGCACAAAACCGTACCACTAAAAAATTTTCCACCCCCAAATATGTGAGGTTCGCCCCTAGAATTGGTAGGAAAAGCATTTATGCTATGATGTGTGTACCGGTAGCACTTAGATTCTAGAACTTGCGTTAGGACCATTCCGAGGCCACAAGTGAGACTACATTCGTGTAGTTAGATTTACTACATGATAAGAGGCATTAGGATTAACCCATTGTTTTACACCTGTGTTTTTGTTATAATTACATTGGCTACATTGGTCAAGTAATTCTCCCACACCCTTTGCTTTGTACTCATTTTCAGTACACGATACCTCTAGTACACCCCTCAGAGCCTATCTTTTCGTTTCGACCTTGAAGCATTTTACTTAAAGGAAGAATTTGTTTACACCCCACTTAAATGTACACCCAAATCGCCTTAGCCTACCTTGTATGCACTCATTTTTAGTGCATTATTGTGACAACATTTGTTTAAACCCCAAGTTAATTATCTAATTGATTACATGGATGCTAAGTCGAGTCATATCCTTGTACATATTGTTTTGGGACGATTGGGACTTATGGGTAAAGTACTAGTGTAATGGAGTAACGGGGAAGAATAACATTATTACCCCCATATGTGCTAAATATTTTAAAAGTACTCCGAGTGTTTCGATTATCTTAATTCGAGTCATTAGGATAGTTATTTGTAAAGTTATGTAAAAGTTCAAGTGTAAGGGGAATGCAACGCCCCTATGATGTATTATTTTGGATGGTAGGGCAAGAATGTATGCAAAAAAAAAAAAAAAAAAAAAAAAAAAAAAAAAAAAAAAAAAAATCGAAAAAATCAGGAAGAAAATACAAAAAAATGAGAAAAAGAAAAGTAGAAAAAACATACGGACTACCATCCCGTTTCATTTTATGTTTGTTTTATGTTTTTGTTATTTTGTTTTTAGCTTAAGTCGAGTCTAGTCTTGGCTTAGCAACGCCATATTGTACATGTAATTAATCAAGATCTTTAACTCGCCACCAGTAAAATATCCCATATCCAACAAACCCGTGTTTATCATATCCCTACACCTCACGTTATAACCCATGTAAAAGCCCTCTTTGATAGTTTATCTTAGGTGCTTACGTCTAGTGGAGGAGGTTTTCGATCCTTTCCCAAGCCTATGGTAATCTATTTGCTATGACAGGTAGTGAGAGATATTATCCGTTTTCATTTATGAGATTTATTTTGATGACACCTGAGAGATGTGAGTATCTAAACACTACTTGTGAGGTGCTAGTTTGTAATCTCCGTGCTTATTATGATTAAAGTGGAACGATTATTTGTTGTAATTACTTTTATATTAGCATTAAATGACCCCTAACTTGTATTTTGATTAGAATAAAAGCGCATTTGCTTGAGGACAAGCAAATATCAAGTGTAAGGGTATTTGATGAAGCGAAAAGTGTACCGCTTTTAGAGGGTCATTTAAGCCCTAAATCGTATTTATTTGATCAAATATTGCCCTAAATCGTTCCTTTTGTCATTTTAGGTACTTTGGAGAAGAAATCTGGAAAAGGAAGCATTTTGGACGTTTTTGGAGCATAAAAGTGAAGAAAATGACAAAGTCTCAAAATCGGCTGGAAAAGTACCTTTGACGACGTCACAAATTGCTCCTGACGGCGTCATAGCTTGGCAAAAGAGGTGGACATGAAAAATACACATGATAAGCCAGAGAATTTTACAATGAATTTCTGACGGCGTCACCCTTTGAAGTGATCAAGGCCATCACGGTTTGAGTTAAAGCGAGACGGCGTCAAGCCTTGATAGGCCAGAGCGGATTTTGGAGCACCAAAGAGGGACGGCGTCAAGAAGGCCATCCGGGAACCCTAGACACGGCGAGGTGACGGCGTCAAGTCCTATAACGTGACGCCGTCAGCCCTTAAACTCTATATATAGTTTTGCAATTTTTTGTCATTAGTGTGCAACTTTTGGTGTGCAACTTGGTGAAGAGAAACCCTAAGACGAATTTCTGCCATTTTTAAGGGTTTTCATACCCTTGGATCTCCCATGTTTAATTGAAGATAAGTATTCATTTAATCAATCAATATGTCTATGTGTTGTTTGATTATATCTTGTTCTTGTCTTTTAATTAACATGCTAGGCTAGATTTATCTTGTGTTTGCTTAGATCTAATGAAACCTAACTATTGATTATTGGTTATTAGTGTGTTATTAGTTGTATTGGATGATTGTTTATCGATGTTAGGCTTAAGAAAACTGGCTAACTTCCTATACGGTAACTTGCTTGAACGTCTTAAGAAACATGAACCAATGCGTACTAGGTTTTTATGGTTGTATTTAATGCATGAGCGAATTCTAGTGATCCCATGTTAGGAGCTTCCTAGCCGGCTCGACATAGGAGTGAAGTAGGAGCTTGTAGAGTTGGGGAAATACGTACGCCACCCCACGATTGGTATTAAGGAATACACCCGTCATCCACGCAATTAATACACACTAATCAACCGGTAAAAGACAGTTAGGGAGTAAGGAAATCTAAGTAAACACATTTCTCTCCACATAAGCTTCACAACTCTTTTCATTTTTAGTTATTTTATTTTATTTGCATTTGTAGTTATTTGGGTTAGTTGACTAGCAACTAATTCTGCCAACTCCTTAAAACCCGAGATTTTACTTGCTTTTATAAAAAATTATAAAAATACAAAAAGAATCTTCCCTCACCCTTAGACCTATTAGAATAGTTTTTTCAATCCTAACGACACTATTCCCTATGGAGAACGATCAATCCCCCGTACTTACCACTACACTATACTACATCGGTCAGGTACACTGCCTGGTGGGGTTGTAAGCCTCTTAAGATCCCTCGAGAGGTAAAACCTGTTGTAAGGTTGCAAAACCACGCATCAATAACATAAAACCTAATTAAATAACTTATAAAATTCTGAAACAATTCCAAAACTTCTGAAATCGAACTATATCTGAAACAAACAAATTTCTGGGACAATGTTACGTCATTTTAAATGTTCAAAAATTATTATACACATTTAATTAGTAAATTCCGAAAATACATAATTAAAATATAATGATTAAGTCTTTTTAATTAAATAATATGTAAAATAAATTAAGAAACTATTAAGTAAAATCAATACAAATAATATTATGATTCTTATACCGAAATTCCTGATTCTCTGCCCCCCCCCCCCCCCTAAGTCGGTTTTAAGAGATATAAACAAATCTTTTATTTTCTAGCAAAAACCTAATCGCAAAAAGATCAAATAAACCCTAAGCGATCAACAAAATTCGACCAAGGCAATCACACAAATTCTGGGCATGAACAAGTAATTTTCTGGGGTTCTTGGAGGTGCAAGGAAGCTAGGAAAAATAAGGGTTGGTGCGTGTTTTCATTGGTTCGTTCGTGGTTCTTTATTTCTTGTCGAATTGCCATACGCAAGGTAAATAATTCATACGCCTAAACCACATGTTCTAAAATTAATATAGAAATTTTCCTGTGATCCTTACATGTTATATGACTCATATAAATTATGTGAATTGAATCATGCAAGCAAATCTATGCGTATGAAAATATTATCATCATAGAACACGTAAATCTCAAATATATGTAATCCAAATTTCTGGGCATGATGAATATTTTATTTAGACCTCATATAATGTATTAGACCTGGTAAAAATGATAGATCGATTTATGGTAGCCTAAATCATGTCGTGGTAATTTTGATGTCTAAAACGTACGTAAAAATCAAATATATGTTAAACGATTTTTCTGGGCATGCTATTTATTTTTCGTGGGCTCTTTATAAGTCATATGATCTGGGAAAAATATGAGTTTGATTTTTGGAAGCCTAGATTTAACGTGGTGAATTATTGTTAAAACCGGATTTCATGAAAACAAAGAAATCAAATAAAATACAAATCGGGGTTACTAGGTTTAGGTTTCTTGGGTGAAATTCTGATCATTAAATGTGTTTTAAGGATGAATTAATGATGGTGCAATGATTGGTAAATAGTAGGGTTTGTAATTGTTTCTAAAAAGTCTTGCCGATTTAAAATAAAAAGTATAAGGACCTGTTTTGTCAACTTTGTAACTTCTGGGATATTTTTGTAAGATCATATACATCTGTAGGAATGTGGGAAAAATATAACTTTGAGGTCCTAAGTGTAAATATTACAATATAATGAATTAATGGCATATTAGGGCTACGAATTGAAATTAATTAAAAGAGAGGGACCAAAGGTGTAAATCTGAAATTCTGAGGTTATTTTGAGTTAATACTGATATAAAGAGGTTGTTGTGTAATTTTGAGGATTCATGGGTTAAATATGTAATTGTTATGAAATTATGATTTAATAAATATGTTTTGTAAACTTAAAGGATTAAATATGTAAATTCTGAATTCTGAGGGGTCTAATCTGTAATGTACTAAATTCTGATGGTATATTCTGTAATTATGAAATATAATATGCTTGGTTGGTAATTATGGATATTGTAGGGTTTAATTTGTAAAATATGTAATTATAAGGTTGGTTTTGTAAATTATGTAACTAAAGGGGTGTAATCTGTAAATTGTGAAGCTTAAAGGAATTAAATGTAATTCTGAATAAAATGAGCATATAATTCTGTAACTTAAAGTATTTTTCACTTAAGACCTTTGAATTGATGAATTTACATTTAAAACCCTAAACTTTGTATAATTGTCATAGTTAACCCTAAACTTCTGTAACTTGATAAAATATACTGTTATTCCATAATAATCTTTGAATCAGGGTTAAACCTAATCTGAAATGATAATATCTGTTAATTCTGGAAAGCTGCTAATTATGGGAACTTACTAAATCTAGAAAGTTACTAAAAATAGAAAGTACATAAAATGAAGAGATAAACTAAAAGGAATAATCTGAATAAGAAACTTTAGTAATTCTGTCTTCCTCTTCCTTAGGTGTGAAGAAGGAGAAGTCCTGATCATTTGTTCTGTGTTTGTTTGTTATCTGCTGTGCTAATAAGGTACAGATATTCTGCCCTATTTCAGTAAGGGTGTTTCTTTCCCTTTTCTCACAGTATTTCATTTTCCTTATTAGGATTCCCTATACCATAGCTATGTTCCCCTCTGTTTGTGAACTTTTGTTGCGATTTGTTTGTCTTGAACCTTTGTTTGAACCTTCTGCTATGTTTTTCCATTCTGAACCTTTGTCTAAACTCTGATTTGAACCTTTGATATTTCTGGACTTTAACATGAACCTTTTTGCCATTTACCCTTAAGACATGACTTTCTGATTTTGATAGTTCATTTGACCTCTGACCTCTGACCTACAGTTTGATATCCGAGCCAATCACTAGGCATGAGGGTTTCATGTCCATGTCATTGATGCACCGATGGCATGACTCTAGGGCAGGAGAGTGATGACCTGTTCCGTCCCTGATTTATTTTATCTGGTGTGTTAAGGAGTTTCTGGCCACCGGGGGCGCATGGATGCATCCTAGTTCTGATTCTGTTATCTGCTATCTGTTATCTGTTATCTGTTTATGTTATATGATTATTATTATATCTGGTGACTGATGGTGTGTGCGATACACGTCATTCACATTACCTGGGAGTTGGCCACTCTACACAGGTTTGTTGTATTATATGGTTATGCTATGGTATTATCTGTTATCTGGGCTCGTGATGGATTTCTGTTTTCCCTAAACCTGATTTGTTTCATTATTTCTTTTTCATTCTTTTCTTTTTCCTTATTTCATTTCCTATTCTTTCACTTTGATTCTGTACCTGTATGATCTGTATTCCTGATTTGTTCTATACTGCTATCTGTTATCGTTTCTGTTATCTATATATCTGTTCATTGAGCTCTCGTAGCTCAGCCACATTTCTTTTCCTGCGGCAGGTACTTAAGCTAGGAAGCTGGGTTTTAGCTTTGGGATGAGAGAAATCTGATTTGGAGTTTTGACCTTAGTGATTTTAGCTTTGCCATCTGGACTTCTATTTATTTTGATATGCCATTGTTTAGGCATTTGAATATTGGATTTTGTACTTCAGTTATTTTGTCTTGCATTTGATATAAGTTATGTTGACTTATTTATGGATTTAATGTTAAGACATCCGCTGTTTTATACTTGTATGCTATGTTTGTTCTGATGTGAAACCATATATTTGTGACATCTTTGCCCTTGTCGGGTTGGGGTAAGTTGTAATACCTGAAATTCAGATAACCCGTAAAATGACCAAATTACCCCTGATAACATAAAACCTAATTAAATAACTTATAAATTCTGAAACAATTCCAAAACTTCTGAAATCGAACTATATCTGAAACAAACTAATTTCTGGGACAATGTTACATCATTTTCAATGTTCAAAAATTAACATACACATTCATTTATTAAATTCCGAAAATACATAATTAAAGTAAAATAATTAAATCAATTTATATTAAGAAATATGTTAAGGTAAATTAAGAAAAGGTTAAAGAAAATCAATACAAATAATATTATGATTCTTATACCGAATTTCTTGATTCTCTGCCCCCCCCCCCCTAAGTCGGTTTTAAAAGGTTTAAACAAATCTTTTTTATTTTCTCCTCAAAACCTAATCGCATGGACTAAAGAAAAACCCTAGCGCATAAACAAAAATTCGACCAAGGCAACTACACAATTTCTGGGCGTGAACAAGTAATTTTTTTGGGGTTCTTGGAGGTGCAAGCAAGCTAGGAAAAATAAGGGTTGGTGCGTGTTTTCATTGGTTCATTCGTGGTTCTTTATTTCTTGTCGAATTGCCATACGCAAGGTAAATAATTCATACGCCTAAACCACACATTCTAAAATTAATATAGCAATTTTCCTGTGATATTTACATGTTATATAACTCATATAAATTATGTGAATCGAATCATGCAAGCAAATCTATGCGTATGAAAATATTATGATCATAGAACACGTAAATCTCAAATATATGTAATCCGAATTTCTGGGCATGATAACTATTTTATTTAGACCTCATATGATGTATTAGACCTGGGAAAAATGATAGATCGATTTATGGTAGCCTAAATCATGTCGTGGTAATTTTGATGTCTAAAATGTACGTAAAAATCAAATATATGTTAAACGATTTTTCTGGGCATGCTATTTATTTTTCGTAGGCTCTGTATAAGTCATATGATCTAGGAAAAATATGAGTTTGATTTTTGGAGGCTTAGATTTAACGTGGTGAATTATTGTTAAAACCAAATTTAATGAAAACAAAGAAATCAAATAAAATACAAATTGGGGTTATTAGGGTTAGGTTTCTTGGGCATAAATTTGATCATTAAAGGTGTTTTAAGGATGAATTAATGATGGTGCAATGATTGGTAAATAGTAGGGTTTGTAATTGTTTCTGAAAAGTCTAGCCGATTTAAAGTAAAAAGTATAAGGACCTATTTTGCCAACTTTGAAACTTCTGGGATATTTTTTTAATGTCACATACATCTGTAGGAATGTGGGAAAAATATAACTTTGGGGTCCTAAGTGTAAATATTGCATTATAATGAATTAAATGGATTTTAAAGGGTACGAATAAAATTAATTAAAAAGAGAGGGACCAAAAGTGTAAATCTGAAATCTTGAAGTTATTTTGAGTTAATACTGATATAAAAATGATGTTGTGTAATTTTGAGGATTTATGGGCTAATTATGTAATTGTTATGAATTATGATTTAATATATATGTTTTGTAAACTTAAAGGACTAAATATGTAAATTCTGAATTCTGAGGGGTCTAATCTGTAATGTACTAAATTCTGATGGTATATTCTGTAATTATGAAATATAATATGCTTGGTTGGTAATTATGGATATTGTAGGGTTTAATTTGTAAAATATGTAGATATAAGGTTGGTTTTGTAAATTTTGTAACCAAAGGGGTGTAATCTGTAAATTGTGAAACTTAAGGGAATAAAATGTAATTCTAAATAAAATGAGCATATAATTCTGTAACTTAAAGTATTTTTCACTAATGACCTTGGAAATTAATGAAGTTACATTTAAAACCCTAAGCATGGTATAATTGTCATAATTAACCCTAAACTTCTGTAACTTGATAAAATATACTGTTATCCCATAATAATCTTTGAATCAGAGTTAAACCTAATCTGAAATGATAATATCTGTTAATTCTGGAAACCTGCTAATTATGGGAACTTACTAAATCTGGAAAGTTACTAAAAATAGAAAGTACATAAAATGAAGAGATAAACTAAAAGGAATAATCTGAATAAGAAACTTTAGTAATTCTGTCTTCCTCTTCCTTAGGTGTGAAGAAGGAGAAGTCCTGATCATTTGTTCTGTGTTTGTTTGTTATCTGCTGTGCTAATAAGGTACAGATATTCTGCCCTTTTTCAGTAAGGGTTTTTCATTCCCTTTTCTTTCAGTTTTACATTTTCTTTATTAGGATCTCCGATACCACTGCTATGTTCCCTTCTCTTGTGAATCTTTGTTGTGATCTGTTTGTCTTGAACCTTTTTGTTTGAACCTCTGCTATGATTCTTTTATTCTGACCCTTTTTCCTGAACTCTGATTGATCTCTTGTTCTGAACCCTGAATTTGTGAATCTTGATTGAATCTGATCTGTGAACCTTGTTCTGAACCTTAACCTGATATATCTGTTGTAAACTTTGATTTGATTTTTGGTATAAACCTTAACCTGTTAAATCCTTATCTGAACCTAATGGATTTTGAACCTTTATTAAAAGCTATTTTAAAAAGAAGCTATACCACTTGAAATGGAAGTTACTAAAAGTTTTGGAAGACCATTTTATGAAAACTATTTTGAAAGATCATTTCAATGAGAACCATTATTAAAGGATTGATTTAAATGAACTCTTGACAGGAACTTCTGAAATGGGTTATTGCTATAAACTTGTAATTCTTAACCTTTGATATACTCTTTTGGACTATTGGAAATAAACCTTTTAATCTGAACTTACGTTTTGATATTAAACTTAATCTGATAAACTCTGATTCAAACCTTATTATCTTATTCTGAATTGTTGACATGACCCTTCTGCCATGAACCCTTAGATATGACTCTGTTTATTATATGACATCTGACCTTGACCACAGTCTGATATCCGAGCCAATCACTAGGCATGAGGGTTTCATGTCCATGTCATTGATGCACCGATGGCATGACTCTAGGGCAGGAGAGTGATGACCTGTCCCGTCCCTGATTTTTATCTGTTATGTAGGAGAAGATTCTGGCCTACTGGGGCGCATGGATGCATCCTAGTTCTGATCTGATTTCTGTTATCTGTTATTATGTTATCTGTTATATTTATCTCTGGTGATTGATGGTGTGTGCGATACACGTCTTTCACATTATCTGGGAGCTGATCACTCCAATTGATACATGAGGTCACCCCTCATATTATCTGTTACTTGAGAGGCATCCCCTCTGGATTATTATATGATTAATCTGTTATGATATTATCTGTTATCTCTGGGCTCGTGATGGATTTCTGTATTTCCCTAAACCTGGTTTGTACATTATCTCTTTCTCATTTCTTTTCTTTTACCCTTATTCCTTTCCTATTCTTTCACTTTAATTCAGTATCTGTATAATCTGTATTTCGGATTTGTTTCTGTATTGTTTTCTGTTATTGTTTTCTGTCATCTATATATCTGTTCACTGAGCTCTCGTAGCTCAGCCGCATTTCTTTTCCTGCGGCAGGTTTTAGTAGGATGCTGGGAATGAGTGAGAGTGAACCTCTGGACATAGAAGGCTTGGTAGCTATTCTGGATTAGAATTGGATGGAAGATATTATGTTTTAAAATTAGTTTTGAAAGTTTTCGTTGTAACCTTGTAGATTCAGTATTTCATTTGTAAACCTTTGAGATTTTTGTATTACTGTAGATGTATGCTTTGTTTTGATCTGATATGAATCCATTGTTGTGATATCTTTACCCTTGTCGGGTTGGGGTGTTACAATTTATGGTATCAGAGATAATTTGGTCATTTTACGGGTTATCTGAATTTCAGGTATTACACATCGAATGGTATTGTTCCATTCCATTTAAGGTTCCTCCTATCCTTATCATTAGTGGAAGTGCACAAATGCCTGTTTCTTCGTAGCCTCACTTCGGCACCCCCACCATCACAAAGATCGACATTGGGGTCTGATGCGCGTGATGTGTCGTTGCGGTTTAGCAGTTTTAATGCCTACTCAAGTTTTAAATTTATATTTAGCCGACTTATCAATAACACACACACTTAACGAGCAGTGTACCCGGTCAGTATGAAGATAATGGTAAGTAGAGTGTCGATCACTAAGAGTGGAACGTATTATCTAGTTATTCTAATCAGTATTTTAATATCCTAACGCAAGGGGGTTTCAGCCTGAGAGACTGGCACGGTTTGTTTGCAATTAAATAATAAAATAAACCAATAGGCACGAATCAGCAAGTAGCACACACGTACACAGATAGATACTTGAGACAATAAGAGGGCTGTCCTTATGATTAAGTAGATTGTCACTTGTTTTATTGATAGCTTTATATGAAGTGTATGTAGTTAACCCTTTCTCGTTGGTCCTAATCTTATCGGCGAGTAAACCCTTAATGATTACTTATGTCTAAAAGTTATTCCTAAGTGATCAATTTAGTAATAACCGTGGGAGCCACATTATGTCCCGCAGTCAAATGCCCGCAAGCCACTAATAAACACAGAGGTTATCAATGCACTAATAAGTAGTAACCAAAGACATCAACATATAAACTTTAATTGATGGGAAAGCAAGTATTAAAGGGAGTGCAATCTTTCGTTGTCACATTACACAAGCCACCAATCCTGATGAATTAAAGTTTGCTAACACAATAAAACAAAACTACTTAACGAATTAAACACATGCAGCACCTTCTTACAGCTCTTGTATCTTTGATTTGGGTGTGTCTTGTGCTGCCTCCTTGACTGAATTCGTCCTTTGTTTCTCCTGTTCGAACTTCGGTTTTTGGGTTTTCGGAACTTGTAATTCGTCTGGTCTACGGGGTATTTATACTTTCTGTCTGAGGGAAGATGCGGCGCATCTACTAAGTAGATGCGGCGTCTGTACTTAACTTCGCGTGGGGTCCAAGATTATAATATTCAGGAATATTCGTACACCGCCAGAAGATGCGGCGTAACTCCATGATTAGATGCGGCGCATGTCCTCTTGTATCTTGGATCGTATCTGGTGATATCTTGATAGAGATGCGCCGCATGTTGAGAGTGAGATGCGGCGCATCTGGAGCAGAATTGACTTGATCTTGTCCATGTCAGTAGACTTTCACTTTATGCACGTTTTGCTCCATTATTAGTCCAAAATTACTAAGTTTCACCAAATGCTTGTTTTTACCTGAGAATTACAAAAGTAAACGATTAAGTATCAATCCTCATACATAATATAGTAAAACAAGTCAAATTAATAGGATAAATGATAGTAATAAAATGTACTTATTTGAGTTCATCAAATATCCCCCCACTTGAACTTTACTTGTCCCCAAGTAAACCTTAGAATTTCTTTTATGAAAATGTATCCTAAAAGATGTTAGGATTTATTTTTATATTTAAGCATGTATTCGTTTATTTCATAATCACACAACTAAACACTTAACGAATTAGAAGTAAAATAAAATAAGTCGATAAAAGCAAATCTAATCGTTTAACTGTCCAGTCGCGACGAATATTCTATCATAATCTTGGCAAGTATACACATCTCCTCCACTAAAGCTAAGGAGTAACAAGTCTAAAGCGGTAAAAAGGGTTTTTAGGCTTAAGGGTTAATTATTCTTAATCACTATCGATCTCAAATTCCAGAAAAGGCGACAAAATCACAAATACATGATCGAATCCACGAACACGATACTTGCAATTGCTCAAATCCTTAACTCGAATAGGCTAAAGATAGGTCCAAACTTCACCAATAATAATATATCAAAAAGGGCGACAAAATCATAAATACATAGCCGAATCCACGACTATGATACTTAAGATTGCTCAAATCCCTAATCTCAATAAATCAAAGGTTTGGTTGGATAAAGAATAATAAAGGGCATGGATAACATTTGGGATATAAATTGGTGTAAAATGAAAAATAAACAAAACAAATAAATTAAAATCCTAAGTGTGGTTAATCACTATCCCAACCATCCCATGAATAAGACTCATATCATCGAATAACTCACGCTTTAACACTTGAAACACACGCTTTAGGTAGACACGAATTATACTCAACAAGGTCTTAATCAAAGAATAAACCTTAATTGGCGTTCCCATAACTGCCAATTCCCATTCAATCCATAGGTATAGTACAACAAATAGTGGTGATATCGACCACTTACATAACTTTACATAAGTTGGTTAAAACTAAACATCCAACTTTTCTTTCTTTCTTTTTCTTTTCTTATTTTTTCGATTTTTTTTTTTTTTTTTTTTTTTTTTTTTTTTTTTTTTTTTTTTTTTTACATAAACATAGATGTGTAAAATTTCACCACATCACTATAATGATAATTCTGGATAAATGTTTCATACTTTTCATAACTTCAGAAATAATGGTAATAGTGAAAGTAGTAAACATACGAAAAATAAACTCCAAAATATACAATATTTACTTTCACTCCAATTGCATTGTGCAATTTCCCGACCTAACCATAGATAATGAATTACGCACGCGAACACAGGTAATGTAAGGAAACACACTTTGCCTATAGCAATCAACCAACCACGGATTCTAATCTACAGGGTAGGCTAAAGTGTAAGGGTGTAACGAGACATTTTAAACATAGGTGTAAGAAACGAAAGGAATGGCTCTGAGGGTTTTTCTAGGGGTATCTTACTCTAAAAATGAGAGTAACAAAAGGGTTTATACAGGGGTTAACTAACCGGTGTAGTTAGTTAATAACACATAACATGTAATAGGCTATTTGGGTGTAATCCTAGAAATTTACCAAGTTAGACAAGTCACTCCAATTATATAAATAATACTTATTATGGTGGTCTCGAATAGTATACAAGCCAAGTTCTAAAGTTTACAAGTCACCGGCACACTCATAGATTTGTGAATTTTGGAAAATCACAATTTTTGAAAATAGCGTCATGTGTGCAGTTATGCAACTTAGATCTTTAAACAAAAACATGCTAAAAATTTTTATGTTTGATATATTAAGCACATTTTAAGCATAATTTTTGAAAAAGTTTAGGACAAGTAATTGTTAAGTGTTCTAATTCTTCAATCCCCCCACTTAAGTTAAACAACGTCCTCGTTGTTTGTATAAAAGGTTAAAAACTGGAAATTAAAAGAATTAGAACAGAAAAACTCCCCTGAGATTTGCTCGGTATGATCCTCCATTAGTATAAGAGCAAAAATCAACTTCTTGTGGATTATAACGTTAAAGCTTCATACTTGATGTATCCACAGGAAATCCAGGAAACTATAATACCACCAATACTTTAAAACACACCTAAGATAAGAAAGGTTCAAGCTTGCATAATACATTAGTAGTTAGATAAAAATAAAACTTAAAAATTTAAACTGAAAATCATCAGGTCAGTCGATGCGCCGTATCTTATTGAAGAAGATACGCCGTATCGAGCCTGGAATAAATACGGATCAGAATAAAGATGCGCCGCATCCTTAACCAGGGATGCGCCGCATTAAAATAAACTGATAAATAGTTTTAAAGTCGAAAATAAAAATGCAGAAAAATAAAATAAGATATGACCATTGCAGGAGATGCGTCGCATCTCAGAATTGAGATGCGCCGTATCCTCATGCGGGCCTGACTGACTCGACACAGAAAACAGAATAATAAATAGATAAATCCGGGTTGTCTCCCGGTAAGCACTTGTCTTTATTCCAGAGTCTTCAAGTTAGACTCACGTTCAGCTCTTTAATATCGATCATTGAAGGAGTCGGAAACATCGCGCTCCTTTATCGCCAATTCAGTAATAGTGAACACTCCTTGCCCGTCCTTAATTTCCACCCCGTTCTTCTTCATTATCTGTATGAACAAAGTCCTGTCCCTTTCGGGCAGAGATGACAAAATGACAGACGGGAAATTCTTATTATCATATAGGCACAAATAAGCAAGGTGGGGTGGTAGTTCAATAAACACATCATTGTTCAAATTCATTTTCTCAACTACTCTCCTACGTTTATTAATTACTACACAATCATACCACTCATCATCAGAATCATTAACAACATTGCGTCTAAGTTCGGAGGGTACATTAAGGTCAATGAATTCCTCAAAGTTCTCATGATTAGGATTAGTTGAGTTGTTTTGAATCAATGTTTCTCCCATAAGTCTAGCTTCAAGATCGAGGTCCATACGCTCTCTTAATCCTAGCACATAAACACCTCTAATTATGCTTTTAACCGGATCTTGGCACTTATAGACTAGTTTATTATTCCCTACCCTTAATGAGATTTTTCTTTTAAACACATCAATCTTAGCATGGGCAGTAGACAAGAAAGGTCTTCCGAGGATTAAAGGAATCTTAACATCCTCGGGCATGTCTAGTATAACAAAGTCTACGGGAAAAATAAACTGCTCAATCTTAACTAGCACATTATTAGCAATCCCTTCAGGTCGTTTTACCGTTTTATCAGCCAATTCAATAAGTAACTTAGTTGGTGCTAATTTTCCTAGTCCTAGGGTAGCGAATGTCTTAAGAGGCATAACACTAACACTAGCTCCTAAGTCAGCTAACACATTATTGAAAGATATATTATTAATAGAACAAGGTAGAGTAAAACTTCTTGGGTCTCTTTCTTTATGAGGCAAGGCATTTAAGTCGGTTGCAGAGCTTTCTTCTTTCATTGTTGCCTTGATCTCCTCTTCAATCTTTGTCTTTTCTTTTAGTAGTCTCCTTAAACTGATTGAAGAATTAAAGAAAAATTCGGGTCTTGCACCATCATTACCATTCATCGATCTTCTAGGTATATTAGGAGTGACTTCTTCAGTGGTGCTTATGGCCTTGACATGATCTCTTGGGTTGGTTTCAGTTGAGCTCGGTAAACTTCCATATCCCCTTTCTTGAAGAACTTTGCTCATTTGACCAATTTGTTGTTCCAATGCTTTGATCGAAGCTCCTTGATTTCTTGTAGTAGTGTCCGTTGAAGCTCGAATTTCTTTGATCATAGCAGTATTCTATTCATGTATTTTAGCAGCATCGGCCATAATTTGCTTTAAAGTATCGTCTAAAGTCTGCCTCCTTTCTTGATAAGCGGGATTGAAGTTGTTCTTTTGATAGAATCCCGGACTAGCTTCCCTAAATCTTCCTGAAGGTCAGAATGGTTGTCCAAATTGGGTGTAATATGCTTCTTCAAATGTCTCACTTTCATTCTTGTTCGGGCAATCCTTAGTGTAGTGAGGTCCTTCGCACTTTTCACATCCAACTTGGGCAGCATATGCTCTTTCATCTCGCTTCTTCATCTCTCTACTAATTTTATCCAATTGAGCTTGAATAGCAGCAATCCCGTCAAAATTAGTGCTGCTCTTAGATCTAGTAGAGGTCCCATCGTGCCATTTTTGGGAATGATCAGCAGCATCTTGGATTGCTTTCCTAGCATTGGTTGCACTCATTTGAGGTACAGCTCCCTTAGCATCCAAAATCTGTCTTGTAGGCACGTCCAATCCTTGATAAAACAATATTATTTCCTGCATAGGGGTTAGATAGTGTTGAGGACATTTTATCAATAAATCTTTAAACCGTTCCCAAGCTTGATAAAGGGTTTCATCAGGCTCTTGCTTGAAACTATTGATAGCCTCCATCTTTTTAGCAGTCTTAGCAGGTGGACAATATCTCTTCAGAAATTTACTCTTCAAACCTTCCCATGTAGTGATTGAACTAGCAGGTTCATTCCTTAGCCACTTGTTAGCAGCTCCTTTTAGTGAGATTGGAAAGATTCTTAGCATGAGTTGATCGGTATTGACTCCTTCTGAAGTAAACAAATCTGCAATCTCCAGGACCTTTTCAACATGCTCATTAGCATCCTCTTGTTCCGTCCCACTGAAAGCATTCTCTCTTAGCTCTTTGAGAAACTGACCCTTCAACTCAAATTTTGACTTGTCATCAAACTTAGGTCTAGCAACTCCTGAAGTGTAATCAGCACGGGTATTGTTCATGTATTCCTCCATAGTAGTGTTTTCGCCCATGGTTTCTGTTTCAACTTCCTCTTTTTCTTCAGAAAAGTAATCAAGCTCGAGTGAACTTGAAAGATCAAAGCTTCTTGTGTTGAAAAGCCTTTTAAGCGAATGTAGGGCTCGTTCAGGATCTTCGAAAGGTTGAATCAAGTTCTTCGTAGAACTCCTGGTCATGCACTTCCTGAAATCAACACAAAAATATCAGTAGGGTATGCTCGAGAAAGTAGTATATCAGAAAATTAACAACGAAAACGGAATACGAAAAATTTAAAGTTACTGATATCTGCAGACGATGCGCCGTATCCAAAAAGTTGGATACGCCGTATCTTAATATGTTAAAATTAAATCAGACTTTATTCAGAAAATAGATACGCCGCTTAGAATTTAAGAATGCGCCGTATCGAATTAATTAATCAAAAATCAGCTTATCTAATTAAAATTAAATGCGTCGTATTAACGAAAGTTAATGCGCCTTATTTTCGTTACGTTTAAAAATAAATATCGATTTTTGATTCAGAAAGATGCGCCGTATCGTCAGAGATCGATACGCCGTATCTGTTTAATAATTCGCAAACTGTTTTTAATTAAAATAATAGATACGCCGTATCTGCTAAAGCAGATGCGTCGTATGGCGTTAACGTTTAGAAAAAAATTTTTTTTATCGAAAAACAGATACGCCGTATCTGCTAAAGCAGATGCGTCGTATTACTTTATCGCTTAGAAAAATTTTCTTATTAAAAACAGATACGCCGTATCTTGGGGAAAAGATGCGTCGTATCGAATTAATTAAACGCGTTGTATTTTTTAAAAATTAAACGCAATACGCCGTATCTGAGAGATCAGATGCGCCGTATCGTTTGATTTAGCACAGTACAACGATAGCAGAACAGAAAAATACGAAAAATAAAAAAAAACAAATAAAACACACAACGAAAATAAACACACAAAAATAAAAGAAAACAATTAACACACAATACAACAAATATGCAAAATAGTACAATGATGCAATTAATCTAATAAAAAAGAAAAACTAATTAAAATACTAATTAAATTAATAGATAATAACAATTCACTCCCCGGCAGCGGCGCCAAAAACTTGATGGGCGTGCGTTGGAGTAAAGTTTTGGCAGTTTTAATGCCTACTCAAGTTTTAAATTTATATTTAGCCGACTTATCAATAACACACACACTTAACGAGCAGTGTACCCGGTCAGTATGAAGATAATGGTAAGTAGAGTGTCGATCACTAAGAGTGGAACGTATTATCTAGTTATTCTAATCAGTATTTTAATATCCTAACGCAAGGGGGTTTCAGCCTGAGAGACTGGCACGGTTTGTTTGCAATTAAATAATAAAATAAACCAATAGGCACGAATCAGCAAGTAGCACACACGTACACAGATAGATACTTGAGACAATAAGAGGGCTGTCCTTATGATTAAGTAGATTGTCACTTGTTTTATTGATAGCTTTATATGAAGTGTATGTAGTTAACCCTTTCTCGTTGGTCCTAATCTTATCGGCGAGTAAACCCTTAATGATTACTTATGTCTAAAAGTTATTCCTAAGTGATCAATTTAGTAATAACCGTGGGAGCCACATTATGTCCCGCAGTCAAATGCCCGCAAGCCACTAATAAACACAGAGGTTATCAATGCACTAATAAGTAGTAACCAAAGACATCAACATACAAACTTTAATTGATGGGAAAGCAAGTATTAAAGGGAGTGCAATCTTTCGTTGTCACATTACACAAGCCACCAATCCTGATGAATTAAAGTTTGCTAACACAATTAAACAAAACTACTTAATGAATTAAACACATGCAACACCTTCTTACAGCTCTTGTATCTTTGATTTGGGTGTGTCTTGTGCTGCCTCCTTGACTGAATTCGTCCTTTGTTTCTCCTGTTCGAACTTCGGTTTTTGGGTTTTCGGAACTTGTAATTCGTCTGGTCTACGGGGTATTTATACTTTCTGTCTGAGGGAAGATGCGGCGCATCTACTAAGTAGATGCGGCGCATGTACTTAACTTCACGTGGGGTCCAAGATTATAATATTCAGGAATATTCGTACACCGCCAGAAGATGCGGCGTAACTCCATGATTAGATGCGGCGCATGTCCTCTTGTATCTTGGATCGTATCTGGTGATATCTTGATAGAGATGCGGCGCATGTTGAGAGTGAGATGCGGCGCATCTGGAGCAGAATTGACTTGATCTTGTCCATGTCAGTAGACTTTCACTTTATGCACGTTTTGCTCCATTATTAGTCCAAAATTACTAAGTTTCACCAAATGCTTGTTTTTACCTGAGAATTACAAAAGTAAACGATTAAGTATCAATCCTCATACATAATATAGTAAAACCAGTCAAATTAATAGGATAAATGATAGTAATAAAATGTACTTATTTGAGTTCATCAGGGTCACAGGATGCCCATAAGTCTTACCATTTTCCATTGTCAACCGGTATAGCTTCGCACCAATGGTATTCCTTCTCGATCTTCCTGGGAATGTCATTAGCTTTCTTGTGATGCAGTGCCATGATTTTCCTAAGATTTTTAGTTTCGTCTTTAGTCAATTATGAGCTAATGATCACCTTGAGCTCCTTGTTCCCATCGATTAATACACACTTGGTGTTTGGGATTACCTCAGTTTCTGGGTGATGGTTACGCCGTAACTTAACATTAGAGTTACGACGTAACCCCCCTCTGTCGCTCATTCCAGCATTAGTTTCCTGCAAAACCTTACTCAGAGAGTTGACATGATTAGTATTAAGGTGCTCGCGTGCAAGGTTATCAGTAAGATTTTGGTCATTACCCAACGTATCCTTCTTAATGACACACACAGTTTTAATTGGATGACATTTTCCTGTTTCATCCATTTTGAAAACGAGTTCACTATTATCAATTTTAAGAGAAATGCGCTCATTGAAAACATCAATTATGGCGCGTGCTGTAGCAAGGAGTGGCCTTCCTAGAATCAAAGGTGTTTCTAGGTCTTCTTCCATATCAAGAATGACAAAGTCCACTGGAAAAGTGAATTTATCAATCCTTACTAGAACGTTTTCTAATATGCCTTTAGGGATACTAACAGTTTAGTCAGCCATTTCTATGGTCATAGAGATAGGTTTTAGAGGTCCTAAATTGAGCCTTTTACACATAGAGAATGGCATTATGCTGATACTAGCCCCTAGGTCTGCTAATGCATTTTTAACGTACAAATTATCAATAGAACAAGGAAGAAGAAAACTCCCTGGGTCTTTCTCCTTTGGGGGTAGATGGTTCTGAACAACAACTTAACAACGTTCGTTCAATCTGATCTCTTCCCCTACTTTTGTTGGTTCATCCTTTAGCAAGTCTTTGTTCTCAGAAGGTTGCTCTAGGTGTTTCAGAAAGTCCTTTTCCTCATTGTCATCATCGTACTTATATTCATCCAGATTAAACAAGTTAGAAAAATACTCAATTTCTTCTTCTGAGTACCAAAAAAGGGTATAGAGGGTTTGTCCATCATTGGTAAAAATAGCCTTGCAGGCTCCAGCATTTTCCCTCGTATTATGCTCTTGAACATCATTCATTATCAACCTAATTTTTTTTTCGAGACTTCTAAGGGTCTCGTCAAGGGCCTTGAGATTTGCTTTCGTTCCTCCCTAAAAACTTTTGAGCTAATCCTCTCTCTCATTTTGCCTTTTAGCAGATTCTTCAAGGTATTTGTGAATTGATTCCTCAATGATCGACTTCCTTTCTCCAAAAGGAGGTTGGTTGTCCACTCTAGAGTATTATCCTGGTGGTCCAACACGATACCTTGCCCCATTACCATTATTTCCTTGAAAGTCCTATTAGCTACGCCATATTTAACCTCTTCAACTTTCATATCTTCTTCATCCAATGGGCAGTCTCTGGCTAGGTGAGCTCCTCCGCAAGTGTCGCATCCCACTTGTATAGCATGCACATTTTCCTTCAGCTTCTTCATATCCCTGCCTAGACTTTCAAGGTTATTTGTAATAACAGATATACCATCCAAACTACCGCCCATGCTTCAGCTACTGCCCCCATCATGCCACTTTTGCGAGTGATCTGCCATGTCTTGAATAGCATCAAGGGCTTGAACGGGAGTCATTCCAGGGATTGCCCCTGATAATCGAGCATTTGCCTTGTTGTAATGTTAAGACCATTGTCGAATATGTTGACCTTTTATTGTTTGTTAAGATCATGAGTTGGGCATCGGTAGAGAAGATCATTATACCTATCCCAAGCTTGGTATAATGTCTCATCTGTTTCTTGACAAAAGTTATGGATCTCCTCTAGTTGTTTTGCCATCTTCGAAGGAGGGCTGTATCATTGGATGGACTTTTTTTTAAGGAGATCCCACGTGTTGATTACTCTAACGGGCAACCTATCAACCCATCTTTTAGCGGCTCCCGTAAGTGTCATCGGAAACACTCGAATCATGATAGCATTGTGAGAAACACCTGGAATGTTGAAGAGGCTCTCAATGTACAAGACATGTACCACATGCTCGTAAGCATCTTTAGTCTTGTTTCCAGAAAAGGGTTTTTCACACAACTCCCTCATGAACTAATTCTTGAGCTCAAAATGAACATCAGCTCCAATAACCGGCCTAACAAGCCCCTGCCCTTGTTGTTCTCGAGTCATAGCAAGGTACTCCTCGAGGGTAAGCGTATCAATTTCCACAACTGTGTTAAGATCGTTATAGCTCGAGGTTGTTTAGACCTCTTCTAGGGATTACACAATAATAATGATAAGAACAATACGATGCATAGCGGAATAACAAAAGTATCATTATTATTGCTACAAGGTTTCTTCGTCATCATGTCCTAACAACTACTAACAAACACAAAACCTAGGCGTCCATTGTAGGAACTTGACGCCTAGACACACACACACCTTTCCTGGATGTTACATCTCTAACATCTGTACATAATAATGAACGCCCCTATCCTCTTTATATAATAGAGGATTATGGTTACAAAGGTTATATTCTAATAATATAAAAGATATTCTATATAAGTAAACTTTCATCCTTTGTCTTCTTTAGTCCTTCATCTTTCATTCTTCACTTGTGTGGTTTTGTACTTATCAACTCAAATTATAATTCCCAACAATCTTTCCCTAGTTGATAGTTACAAAACCTTCTTCATCTTCCATGAATGAAATCTTCCCCTTAAGCTCACCAAGCTAAATCAAGGATCTTCAAGTTGCAATTCTTCTTTATAAATCTTCTTCCCCTTTTTGTAATCATCAAGTAGGGGACAAAAATATGCAACCTTGATCTTCATAACCACGAATCAGTACCATACATCCAATCTAGTCTTCCAATCTCTTGAATTGCCCTCCATGAACGAACACCAAAACGCTTTCTTTTATAAATGAACCCAAGACAAAAAAAATCCCAAATCTTCAGTAAGAATACCAATGTGCAGCTATAAACACCTTCACCTCGATGTAGCATATAAATGGTTAATCATTTTAACAATAAGTTTCCCTTAAAATCCATATCTTAACCATTTGTTGAATCTTCAATTCTGTAGGCTGTATGTAATAATGAATAAAACTAACCATTACCAATTTGATGCTGAAGTAGAATAAACCAACCTCGTATCTTATGTCTTGTACTAAAACTGACTTCGAATGCATACTTAACGTATAGGGAGATCGCAATCTCTTGACAATAAGCACTGAGCACAATAACGTAACTCATTCAAGTGTTTGTCAATTCGTAGTCATTTGAAAAAACAAACAAGTTACCTCCTGCTAAAAGGTATGATAAAACACAACCTTGAAAAATTCTACTTCATCGTCAAATAAGCAACGAATAATCCGCTTCGCCAATCAGAACAAATAAATTTGAGCCATAAATCATTTAACGAACATAAACCAAAATCTAAAATCAAATCCAAAATCCTTCTCGTGTGTGTGTCTTCCCATAGTGTGTGTGTTAGAACCAACCCGTTCCAAATCAAATAGATATACTCCCCTTACTTTGTGTAGCTCATGCCACTTTATCACTGACATCCCTTGATAGTGCATGAAACACAATAGCAAAGAATAGAACTATGCATATAACCAATATTTAGTGACTGCTATCTTTCATTGTCACGTCTAATCAGTACCATGAGAATAATGTATGAACGTCCCATAATAGATAAGCTACCGACCCATTATGTCTTTAAGTTACATTATATTCTCCATGCAAATCGGCTATATATTCTCCATGATGTCTTTATATATTATATTCTCCATGTCATGATACAAATACTTCACCTAATATAACAGCATCGACCATTGATAAACGTGTAAACACATGGAAGTTTAATGTCTTACTCTTCACGTATACTGACCAAAATCAAATGCAAGTTGACATCAATCATGCATTTATACTCAACACAAATCAGCAGACCAATCTCTAAACGTAGCAGCCTTAAGAAAGGAGTAACAACATAAATCACAAAGGTCAGCAGTATTAAGTACTTAAACATGCAGTAGCTTTAATCAATCACAGCAATAGTAACTGAAGCAACTAGCAGCTTTAACTGTATATTAAGCAGCACTAATCACGTGCAGCAGTATTAACTTACGATAGTAGCAGTAGTGATAACGCTCATTTTGTACATGTTTTAGTCGCGTTATTTCTATGTTTGTGCATTGTATTTGGTTGTATTTGTGAACATTTTATGCTTAAAAGGTATGAAAGATGCATTCAGGTCCAGGTACAATCAAGTCCAAGGGAATAGCTAGAAAGATGTGGAAAAGTCGTTAAATCAAGAGCTTATGCACAACGAAAGATTCTACCCATAACAAAGACGTCGGAACGATCATCAAAGATATAGAATCAAGATTCCAAAGATTCCCAAGCTCAAGAAAAGATCAAGTGTTGATGAATTGAATGAGAAGTTGCATACAA
The DNA here is from genome assembly GCA_021014915.2 of Artemisia tridentata subsp. tridentata. NCBI lineage: Eukaryota > Viridiplantae > Streptophyta > Magnoliopsida > Asterales > Asteraceae > Artemisia > Artemisia tridentata. Next base: position 297,096,242 of record CP139506.1, read on the forward strand.
AGAATTATGGCTTGCTTCCTCAACCAAAGGTTCAAGAAATACAACTAAGGCTTAAGTTCAACCCAAGGTTCAAAAATGCCATGCCAACCTTACTTCAAACCTTGGGCTGGGACTGAACCTCAGGTTGAGACTTCAACCTTGGGTTGATGCAACTCCTGGCACACTTAATGACTATCTTTAATGAACTAACTCTTCATGTGGGTTGTCATTACACCATAATTACTCCAAGTCCAGATTTTAATGACATTTTTTGCACAAGAAAATTACTTGGTGGCCAAGGGGAGTCATTCTATTAATAAGTATACTTGGATTAGAGAGAACATCATCATAGAGGAGGCTATTAACTATCATCTACTATCATCACCAAAGTGTCATACTCTCTCAAGGAAGAAAACGCAAGAAGAAGTTGGCTTACTGTCACACCCCTAAAATCGGGTCCAGCGGAAGTATACATGCTACTGGGGTGCAACTCAATTGGTATCACAACACTAGTGCAAAGAACGGTTTTTACCTCAATCATTTAGAATAAAATTGTTTAACCAAAAGTGTTGAATTTACATTGTTAAAAGTAGTGCGGAAATAGGCCTTTAAATAAGTTAAACGGTCCCAAATGTTTGTCAGAGTCTTCTATGACCATGCCATGCCCTGCCAAAAGCCTCCAGTAGTGTACTATTGCTTAATACCTGAAAATACATGCTAAAGTGTCAACACGAGGTTGATGAGTTCATAGAGTTTAGAGAAAAATGTAATGCATTAGAATGAAGATTTCCCAGTAAAGGCGTTATAAATCCACCTAGTTCCAAGCCCGCGCATACAAGACTTGCAACCTGTGTGTTTACAACCCACTGCCAAATATAATTTGGTTTAAGTGAACGTCAAATGATTTATGGTCCACAAAATTTAATGTTGAGTGTAACAATGTCTCCATATAAAGGTAAGTGTGATAATGTCTCCATATAACTAAATCTGACAATGTCGCCATATAAATAAATCTGACAATGTCGCCATGTAAATAAATCTGACAATGTCGTCATAAGATAAATTCTGACAATGTCGCCATATAATCTAATACAGCAGTGTCGCCATATATATATATATATATATATATATATATATATATATATATATATATATATATATATATATATATATATATATATATATATATATATATATATCTGACAATGTCGTCATATAACTAAAATAATACGAAATAAATAGTCCGTAACATAGGCAATATGAAATAGCTTAATGTACTAGTGTCCATAATGAAATGATCAAAGGTGAACAATGTAAACACAAAATACTTCCAAGCAACGAATCAAGTATTTTAACCAATCAATAATGTTTGGAAGACAACTCATGTCTCAAGCAAAACAAGCATAGAGTTTAAATGTAAAACGAGCATATAGTTTAATGAAAAACGAGCATAGAGTTTAATGAAAAACGAGCATGTATTCTCCCCCAAAACAGTTATAAAACAAGTAAAAGGAGGGGCTATGAAACTCACCTGATGCGATAGCAACAATGATAGATATGAATATGCTGAAATGAGGCTCGGTCTCTAACCGCGACCTAATATGACGATAGGATCTAATGTAAGCAATGAAATGATGCTACACATGCAAATACGTATGTTAACGATACCACTCGTTAGTTTTGAAAATAACGTTTATCGTCGAAAAATACATTTTTGACGTCTCGTTTAGTTATAAACTACTTTTCGTGTAAATATGTAGAAACGGTACTCCACGATCCTCGTTTGGTGTTCTATCGGAAAATATAATGTTTTTGTCGCAATTTACTATGTTTCACAACTTGAAAAATATGCCTAAATGGCCTCGCAAAAACTAGTCGCGAAATGTTGTACGTTATGTGTTAGAAAATAAGTTTGGCGTTTTTAGAAACCTTATAACTTTATTTTGAATTCATATGTTTGTCATTTTGATCATACGCGTCACGATCAATGGGAAAATGGGCTATCAATATAGTGCCTTGTAAAAACAATTTCTATACTTAGAATTATTTTCATATAGTGGCTGTCAAAATAGTTTGTGAATTGTCGGGCTTCAAACACGCGTATCTTGGTCGTTCTAAGCTCGTTTTCTACGTTCTTTATATCCACGGCCTCGTATTAGTATGAACTAACATATTTCCAGTAGGTCGGGTTGTCTAGATCACGTCTAATGCCTCGTTGTGTCCGTTGAAATTCGGCAAACAGCACGCAATTTTCAGAAATTTAGTTTTCGTCGTCCAACTTTGAAAAATCATAACTTTCTCATCGTAAGTCGGTTTTTACTCATTCTTGCGGCCACGGTTTCGTTTTTGAAAGAAATTTCTAAATATGAAGCCCAAAATGTCTCAATGTTTACTGATTTTTCCAGTTTTCACGTTTTTGGACAGTAGGTTTATATACTTGTTAAAAACACATTTTTCTAGTTCAAGTCTAGTTTATACCACTTCCAATCAACTCCACAAGTTCGCAAATCCTACCATACACCTTTTTAGGGTGTCATGGGGTCCTAAACATCACCAAACTTGGTGGATTTCATGAGATCATTAGTGAAACTTATAGATCTAGTGTTAGAGATAGTTTATGAGTAAAGTGGTATCTAAAACATAATAAGTTGCATGATTAACTAGTATAACTTGAAAATACATAATCCTATGAATTAAATGAAAGTATGAAAAGATCATAAAGATCTTCTTAAAGCTTACTTGCAATATTGGAGAGTTTTGATGAGAAATGTGTAAGAAACTTTGGGATTTAATCACAAAACCTTAACAAGGAAGGTAAATGAGACTTGCTAGCAACTTGATCTTGGAAAAATTATGGATTATTGTTGTTGTTCTTGGTTTGGCCGAACAATATGGAGAGAAAAGGGAGAGTTTCTTGAACTTTTAGCTAGTTGATTTTTGTGTTGTATGTGTTAAGGAAATTAATTCAATAAACATATAGCATCTTTGCATTAATGGGATGTAAGTTAATCAATTGTTTAGGGACATAGGAGGGGGGGTGGCACATGTGAGAATATGGAAGGGATTTGATGGACAATTAAAGCTTGTGTACTAATATGCAAGTACTAGTTTAGTTTAGTGAATACATTAGGTGTTATCGGGTACCGAGTTAACTGGAAATAAGTCATGACGAGGTAAAATAAAATAAGACGAAGTTGTAAAAATTGTAAAATCATATTCCTTGCAAGAATTGGGTGTTAGAATATTTATCGGGTTGAAATATCGCAAACCGACGGAGTAATAAGCTCCTAACAGAAAATATAGCAATTGTTTTAAAAACACCGGGTAAATTAATAATATAACTTTTATATCATTAAAATTAACATGAAATTATATTAGGATCATAGTCGGGAGTATTGGGTATAATGTTAGTAGTAATGACTGAGTGGTAACGTTTAACAAATAAACGAACATACGTAAATGAAAAACACACAAACCCGTGCATGACTTAATATGATAATGATGCTACTGATGATATGCAGACTACTCTAGTCTGTATGATGTGTCTTTACTGATGATGCATGAATACGCAGCTAAACCTTACTGGTTACGCGAATTTGAATACCCATAAACCTAGTTTACGTAATGATGAATGATGACAATGAATAGTGATTTTCTCCAGGGATGAATAGTGTTTCGTGAATAGTGAAATTTTTGAAAACTTCTCAAAGTCGTAAATTGACTACAAAAATGATGAATAGTGATTGGTGAATAGTAACCCATGAATAGTAATTTCTCGAGATGAATAGTGACATTTTGAAGCTTGAAAAAGGACCTGAAATTACGGGTTGTGACACTTAAATTCATCATCAATCAATTCAATCATTCAAGGAATCATTGTTGATCATCTCATAATTGTTCCAAACTCTTGTAATCATCATTACATTTTTTGTAAGACTTCTTAATCATGTTTTCAAGTGATAAATTTTCTGTGGTTATTTCTTTGTTTGCTATGAGTGGCTAAGTGTCTTGTGCACTTGCCTAGATGATGTTTGTTACATGAATATTGATTGATTATGACTCTATGGTTCTAATTCTATGAAAGGCTAATACTAAGATCGAATTGTACTTAGAAGTTTTCATAAACAAAAGAGTTGTCAAGTTTGATTGATTGTTAATAGTGTAATTGGTCGAAAGAGTCATTGTTATTCAATCAATTGTAAACGTTTTTCTATGAAGGCGTTACCTTATGTATTGACCATTTCATAAGAAACTTGGTTAAACATAGAAAACTAAAAGTGTAGTTTTCAATTACTTGTGAAACGATAGCGAATCAAGTTATTGAATTGTGTTAGTCTGGGTTGATCAAAACTTAATATTGTTTTTGTCATCTTAAAATCTGGACGAGGATTGAAAGTGTTGAAAGCAAAAGAATTAGTACATCAACTAATCAAATTAGAACACCATCTAATTTATTTGATCATAATCGATTTGAACCATTGTCATAATCATATCAAGGGAATTTTGCAAACTAGTCTAGGCAAGTGTAGTTTTAATATATTGAATTACATCATCATCACTATTTGCTTGCTATTAGAATCATTGATAAAGCACAAATTTATATTCAACTCACGTTACATAAAAACTAAACAAATCCTTGTGAACGACCTCGGCTTACCATATCACCTCTTACTACACACGGACAAGTATACTTGCTCGTATGTGTTTCATTTGAATCATCGGTAGATCGTGTTTATAAATTTAAAACTTGCACTCTAAACGGGCACATCAAGTTTTTGGCGCCGCTGCCGGGGGTTTGATCACGTTTTTGTGAGTTTTTGTTTGTAATTTTTGTGTTTTGTTCTTGTTCCTATGCTTTTCCTTTAAAAGTTATTTGAAAATTTCATCCAAGAAATTGCGGTTCAATCTGAACCACGCGGTTCAAACTCTCGGTGAATCCAAAACAAAACCCCAACCGCCGGTTCAAATCCGAACCGCTGCGGTTCAGACTCTCGGTAAAACTTTTTAACCACCAAACCGCCGGTTCAAAACCGAACCGCCCCGGTTCATTCCCTTCTGTGAATCAGACCAACTTCAGCTGAATGGTTCAACTCTGAACCGCCTGGTCCAATTGTTTCTGACCTGCCTTGCCGCTAGTCCATAATTGAACCGCCCCGATTCATTCACTTCTGTGAACCTAGTTCAACTCAACCGACCGGTCCAATTTTCAGCCACACTGGTTCGTATCTTTCTGTGAACCAGACCCACCCCAGCCGCCCGGTTCAAAACCGAACCGCCGGTTACTGTGCATATATTAAATATATATATATATATATATATATATATATATATATATATATATATATATATATATATATGTATGTATATATATATATATATATTTCTCTTTTTAGTTTTTAATCTGTTCGATTGGCTCATTTTTCTCGTGTATGACCACTCGTTCTGCAAGCGAAGAATAAATACACCATTGTCTAATCCCGAAAGTTTATTTCGCAAAAAGAGAACCCTATTTGTTCCACCAAACCAAAGAATACCAAAAACCGTTAACCCACCATTTGATAATCTTTCCGAAGTTCACCCAATTGTGAACCTTTTCCTTGAATTACCATTTCCAATAGCCGACGATCAACCAATGTCGGATACCAATAGGATTGTAGCTCCTACACCCACGGCCGCCATTGTTCTCGTAAATCTTGGAGATAACTTTACTATCAAAGGTCATCATCTTTCGATGATTAAAGACAACCAATTTGATGGTCGACTTAAATCCGATCCACACAAACATATCACCAAATTTCTTGAAATTTGTAACATGTTTCATTATGGAAATACCATTGCAAATGCAATCCACCTCAAACTCTTTCCATCGTCTCTCACCGGAGAAGCGAAAATTTGTAATAACGAATTAAGCCCCGGAGTGATCACAACTTGGGTCCAAATGAGGAAGCATTTGTTGGACGTTTCTTTCCACCGGCCATGTTTGATCATCTCTTAGGTGAAATTCGTAGTTTCACTCAAAAAGAAGGAGAAAATCTTGTCGAAGCTTGGCTTCGAATGAAAAACATGATCCGAAGTTGTCATGGGCATGGTTTATCTCGTGGTAATATCATTCAAATCTTTTACCATGGTCTCGATGACACAACTCAAGGTATCCTTGATGCCGGAGGAATTTTCCTTTATAAGACCCCTAACAAAGCTTACACTTTATTAGAAGACCGTGTACTTCTTAAGCTCGATTGGTCTAAGGATGCAAAAACCAAACCTCCACGAAAAACCGTTGCATTCGCCGAAGGAACGAATGAAAATTCCAAAATCATGGATATGATGAAAGATTTCAACACCAAAATCAATTCTAAATCCCAAATTATCCAACAAGAGATCAAAGAAATGCGCGATGGTTGCAATTATTGTGGTGGAAACCATTCATCTTCCGAATCTAATGACAAACCCATGGGAGGTCCCGAAGCCGAAGCTAATTATGTTTATGGAGGATATTGTGGAAACTACTACGGTAGAAATTCTAGAGATTGGCAAGATTGTCCACCGAGGGATGATAATCGAAATTCCCAATCTCGTGACGACAACCGTCAAACATCGTCTCGTGATGATAACCATACATCATTACAAAAACGTGAAACAAAAAATGAAGAAACGGAATTCGAAAAAACCATGCGTGAATTCGTGCATGCTCAAAAGCAAACGAATGAATTTATGAAAAACCAGTTCTTCATGCTCAAAAGGAAAGTCGAACAAAGTCAAAAGAACCATCAAGCTTCTATCCAAGACCTTGAAACCAAATTTTGTTGTCTTTCTGATCAATTTGCTGCAAGACCATCGGGTACTTTGCCAAGCAATACTCAATCCAACCCGATACCATCATCATCTGGATCTTATCGTCCACCTCAAACGAGAAATGAGCATGTAAATGCCGTATTCACTCGTAGTGGTCTATCTTATGATCCACCACCAAACCCAACCCAAACAACCACTATCATTCATGATGATAGTGAGGATGAAGCAGAGGAAGAACCAAAAGATAATGAACCAATTCCTACACCAGTCGTTAAACCCACTCCACAGCTCAAAGCATACAAACCAAGCATTCCATATCGTCAACATTTGAGGAAATAAAAGACGGAAGAACAATATGGCAAGTTCATTTACTTAATCAAAGAAGTTAGGAGCAACGTTCCTCTTGTTGATGTCCTAGCTGGTATGCCCAATTATGGGAAGTTTTTGAAAGAACTTGTGAGCAAAAAAAGCAAATTGGAAAACATTTCCGCTACCTTCTTGAATGAAGATTGCTCAGCCATTGTTGAAAACAAACTACCGAAAAAACTCGGTGATCCTGGAAGTTTTCTCATCCCGTGTACTTTGGGAAATTCAATCACTTGTGATGCTTTAGCCGATCTCGGTGCAAGTATCAATCTTATGCCATACTCATTGTATGCGAAGCTTTCGATCGATACCCTGAAACCCACAAGAATGAGTATACGTTTAGCGAATCATACTATCCAATATCCTGTTGGAGTATTTGAAAACATGCTTGTTCTAGTTGGCAATTCGTTTTTCCTGTTGATTTTGTGATCCTCGAGATGGAGGAAGATAGCAAAGTTCCATTGATCTTAGGAAGACCTTTCCTAAACACAGCCAATGCTATCATTCGAGACAAAAACAGAGAACTCAATTTTGGAGTTGGAGATGAAAGAATCTCTTTTTCAATTAATCAAGCCATGAAATATTCGTATGCGATTGATGACACTTGTTATAGCATTGTTGTTATCGATGAAATTACAGAGGAAACATTCGATGAGTTGCTTGATGAAAGAATTAAGACTCATAAAACATCTGGACAAATAAGTGACGAAGATCTCGACAGAGAATTCGCTGAATTTATGCAGATAGACATCGAAGAAATTTCTGAGGAAGAAACAACCAACTTTGAGGAGTTGGAATTCAATGATGAAATGAGAATCAAAACCTCAATTGAAGATCCACCGACGGATCTCGTCTTGAAACCTCTTCCCGATCATCTGGAATATGCATTCTTGGAAGAAAAATCTCTTCTTCCGGTTGTCATATCTTCAGCACTCAAACCCGAGGAAAAAGAACGTCTCATTTCTGTGCTCAAAAATCATAAAGAAGCTTTCGCTTGGAAAACTTCTAACATTCTTGGAATAAGTCCAAACTTTTGGAAACACAAAATTAATTTCGAAAATGATTCCAAACACGTTGTTCAAAGACAACGAAGACTCAACCCAAACATGAAGGAAGTTGTTAAGAAGGAAATAATCAAACTTCTTGATGCTGGTATTATTTACCCCATTGAGGATAGTTTATGGGTGAGTCCTATTCATTGTGTTCCTAAGAAAGGAGGAACAACCGTTGTAACAAATGAACGTAATGAACTTGTTCCTACCAGAACCATAACTGGTTGGCGAGTATGCATTGATTATCGCAAATTAAATGACGCCACCAGGAAGGATCATTTTCCTTTACCGTTCATGGATCAAATGTTGGAAAGACTTGCGGGGAACAAATTCTTTTGTTTTCTCGATGGATTTTCCGGTTATTTCCAAATTCCAATGGATCCAGCTGATCAAGAAAAGACCACATTCACGTGTCCTTTTGGCACATATGCGTATAGGCGTATGCCTTTTGGTCTTTGTAACGCACCAGCAACATTTCAAAGATGCATGATTGCTATTTTTCAAGATATGCTTGAAACCTCCATGGAAGTTTTCATGGATGATTTCTCGGTATTTAGAGACTCATTCGAGTCATGCCTTTCCAATCTTGATAAAATGCTTCAAAGATGCAAAACAGCTCATCTCGTGCTAAACTGGGAAAAATGTCAATTTATGGTGACAGAAGGCACTGTGCTTGGTCACAAGATTTCTAGCAAGGGAATCGAAGTGGACAAATAAAAAATAGATGCTATTGCTAAGTTACCACCCCCGACTAACGTCAAAGGCGTTAGGAGTTTCTTGGGACATGTGGGATTCTACCGCAGATTCATCAAAGATTTTTCGAAAATATCTCGTCCTATGACGAAGCTTCTCGAGAAAGATTCAATTTTTTTAATGAAGAATCCATCATGGCATTTGAAACGCTCAAAAATAAGTAAACAAATGCACCGATTATGGTTTCACCAGATTGGTCGCTGCCATTTGAACTTATGTGTGATGCAAGTGATTTTGCCGTTGGAGCAGTATTAGGACAACGAGATGGAAAACATTTTCGTCCTATTTACTTTGCTAGCAATACCTTGAATAGTGCTCAACAAAACTACACGGCCACTAAAAAAGAACTTTTGGCTGTAGTTTTTGCGTTTGACAAATTTCGTTCTTATCTCGTTTTGTCAAAGACAATTGTATTCACCGATCATTCAGCTCTTAAATATCTGTTTACCAAACAAGATGCCAAACCACGTCTTATCCGATGGATTTTATTGCTTCAAGAATTTGATATAGAAATCAAGAATAAGAAAGGTGCGGAAAATGTTGCAGCAGATCATTTGTCTCGATTAGAAAATCCTAATTTAGATGAATTCGGTGAAGACGAGATTGATGATAATTTTCCTGACGAAACTCTTATGGGAATTGAAAACGAAGAAGTTCCATGGTTTGCAGATTTTGCAAATTATTTAGTCGGAGGAGTGTTACAAAAAGGTCTAACTTACACTCAGCGTAGTAAATTTTTTGCAGACCTTAAACACTATTTTTGGGATGAACCGTATCAGTTTAAAATGTGTCCTGATGGGATAATTAGAAGATACGTGTACGGTTCAGAGACCCAAAAAATTCTCGATGAATGTTATCACGGCCTAACTGGAGGACATTACGGTCCATCCACAACCGCTAAAAATGTTTTTGATGCGGGATTTTATTGGCCGACAATTTTTAAAGAAGCTATCATACGCTTGTACAGAATTGTGATGCTTGCCAAAAGTCTGGTAGTCTTTCTCGTAGAGACGAAATGCCAAAAAAAAGCATACAATTTTCTAAAATCTTTGATATATGGGGAATTGACTTCATGGTTCCTTTTCCTAAATCTCACAAGTTCGAATACATCCTCGTTGCAATTGATTATGTTTCTAAATGGGCCAAAGCAGAAGCCTTACCCACAAATGATGCACGAGTGGTTGTAAATTTTCTGAAAAAGCTTTTCTCTCGATTCGGAATTCCAAAAGATTTGATAAGCGACAGAGGAACTCACTTCTGTAACCATCAAATGGAGAAAGCTATGAAACGATATGGAGTTCATCATCGTTTTGAAACAGCATACCATCCTCAAACCAGTGGTCAAGTTGAAAACACCAATAGAGCTTTGAAAAGAATACTTGAAAAAATGGTTAGGGATAATCCTTCCATTTGGTCAAGGAAACTCGATGATGCTCTATGGGCGTTTAGAACGGCATATAAAACACCAATTCGCACAACTCCTTATAGACTTATATATGGAAAAACTTGTCATTTGCCGTTTGAAATTGAACACCGCGCATACTGGGCTTTGAGGCAATGTAACCCCGATCCCAAAATCGCTGGAGAAAAACGATTCTTGCAATTGCATGAAGTCGATGAGTTAAGACTACAAGCGTATGAGAATTCCAAGTTGTACAAAGCTCGAACAAAAGCTTACCATGATAGAAAACTCAGAATCCGGAAAGAATTCAAAGCCGGAGACAAAGTACTTTTTTTCAATTCTAAGTACAAATTCAAAGCTCCTAAACTAAGAACCAAATAGTTTGGTCCATTCGTGGTAAAACATGGTTTTCCATCCGGATATGTCGAGTTATATGACAAGCACGGTGGAAGTTTCATTGATAATGGACATCGTATCAAACTCTATCACAATGAGGAGCAATTGAATGAATTGTCAAGTGAGGAAATTCCACATGAACTGCTCGATAAAAAGAAATACACTGCTATTCCATTCATGGCACCTTTTCTAGCAGATTATAAAAAAGTAATACCATGGGCTGCGGAAACATGATTCATCTGGGATGTTCTTCCTAGAACTTGCGATACCGCAAAGCTACATGATATTGATAAAACCGAAAAAGGAATAGTGAAAGGAAACGTGGTGTATATTCCCATGAAGTCAGGAAAGAATCCCAAATCTAAACCACGAAAGTGAGAAAGATCGAGTCAGGCTGATGACTAGCTAATAAATTAAGCGCTTCTCGGGAGGCAACCCATGTGATTTTAATTATTTTTTTATTTTTATGCCCCAATGGTTTCACCATAAGTGTGGGGGCGTCACAAAAAAAAAAAAAAAAAAAAAAAAAAAAAAAAAAAAAAAAAAAAAAAAAAAAACAAAACGTATATGAAGATTACTGCAGGTTAAGATGCTTGATCTCAAGTATATGGAATCATTCGATCTCAGTATCTCATTTGGAGCTCGATCTAGATTCCGAGGCTCAGGCAGTATCATTTCTTTTATGTTCCACTTCCCTATTTTTATGGTTCATCGTTCTTTCCATTGAGGACAATGTCAAACTCAAGTGTGGGAGGGAGGAAATAGGAAAATGAAACTGGATTTTAAATTTTCTATATTTTTGAGCCTAGTTTTAAATTGTTTTCCCTTATAATCTAGTTGTTTTCGCACATTTAGGATAATTTATATTAGAATAACTAGATCAATCCACTAAATAAAACATGTAATTTTTGAAAATTCGAGATGTGTCCTGATTGACATTGCAATCCATTTTTAGGATCGATAACATTGCTAGCACAATTATAGCCCATTCCACCAAAACTTGTAAGGATTAGAGCATATTCTTATATTGCATACATTTTTTATGCTTGATCTTTTTGCTATGAGTTTGCCGGTGATTTTATTTATTCCAGAACTTGTACTTGCAAATCATTACCAGACCGCAGTGAGATCACATTTGTGCGATATAAGTGTATTCGTGTGATAAGAGGCAACCCTAGGATTCAACCAAATGGCCTTCCATTTTACATCTAATGATATATTAGCTAGCCACATCGGTTAGTTAACCACCCACATGGACCCATTTGTTAGCACTCAATTTTAGTGCTAGATACCATTAGTACACCCTCTGAGCCATCATTTTCTTTTGTTACATCCAGAAAAAAAAAATTAAAATACAAAAAATATTTTACACTTTTAGCCTTAGCCTTACCCATAGTCAAGTCTTGGTTGGTTACTAGCTACTTGGAAAGATGGTTGTTATGTGGGAAATCCTTGAACTTTGAGAAAGTTGCAAACTCCATGATAATCTCATGGAAGATCTATTTGAATTATGATCGATGGCCGAAACATGTGGCCAACAAAAAAAATAATAATAAAACAAAAAAATAAAAAAAAATAAATAAATAATAAGTCATCGCAATTGTATGGTGACAAAAATAGCCAATGAGCTATGAAAGTATGATATCGATCAAGGATGAATTCTCAAGTTCATGTGATAGTGGTTGGCGTAGCTAGTAGCAATTGGTTGTAGACTTTGACTATTTGTAAAGCTTTTATTTTAAAACCAATTTCATAAATATTCCCATGTCGTATCCATACCCTTATTAACCCGAAGAATAAACGTTACAACCCTAATAAAAGTCCTCTTAGATGTTTACACTTGGTGCTTACACCACGTCGGTGGAGTTTTGTTTCTTGTACAAGCTTATGGTAATATTTAGATCATGACTGAGCAATGAGTGTTATTTTCTTATATACTCACCCACTAAATAAATGAGTGTTGAGTGAATTATACTTCATTCCTTTTTTGTGAGGTGTTTTAATATGTTATCAAGCAAGAGAATCATTAAGGTATTATCAAACATCTCGACTTTTCACTTATAAAGCTTAAAAAGATGGATCTTATCTCGTACTTGTACTTGATTGATTTGCATTCCATTTTTAGAACTATTTTCATTTATATCATGTGGATTTATTTAATTTTAAAAGCTAGATTTACTTGAGGGCAAGCAAAGTGTAAGTGTGGGGGATTTGATAACGATCATTTTGAACATGTTTTAGTCGCGTTATTTCTATGTTTGTGCATTGTATTTGGTTGTATTTGTGAACATTTTACGCTTAAAAGGTATGAAAGATGTATTCAGGTCCAGGTACAATCAAGTCCAAGGGAATAGCTAGAAAGATGTGGAAAAGTCGTTAAATCAAGAGCTTATGCACAACGAAAGATTCTACCCATAATAAAGACGTCGGAATGATCATCAAAGATATAGAATCAAGATTCCAAAGATTCCTAAGCTCAAGAAAAGATCAACTATTGATGAATTGAATGAGAAGTTGCATACAAAGAATTATGTCTTGCTTCCTCAACCAAAGGTACAAGAAATACAACTAAGGCTTAAGTTCAACCTAATGTTCAAAAATGCCATGCCAACCTTACTTCAAACCTTGGGCTGGGACTGAACCTCAGGTTGAGACTTCAACCTTGGGTTGATGCAACTCCTGGCACACTTAATGACTATCTTTAATGAACTAACTCTTCATGTGGGTTGTCATTACACCATAATTACTCTAAGTCCTGATTTTAATGACACTTTGTGCATAAGAAAATTGCTTGGTGGCCAAGGGGAGTCATTCTATTAATAAGTATACTTGGATTAGAGAGAACATCACCATAGAGGAGGCTATTAACTATCATCTACTATCATCACCAAAGTCTCATACTCTCTCAAGGAAGAAAAAGCAGGATGAAGTTGGCTTACATTCATCATTCATCAACTCAATCATTCAAGGAATCATTGTTGATCATCTCATAATTGTTCCTAACTCTTGTAATCATCATTACATTTTTTGTAAGACTTCTTAATCATGTTTTCAAGTGATAAATTTTCTGTGGTTATTTCTTTGTTTGCTATGAGTGGCTAAGTGCCTTTTGCACATGCCTAGATGATGTTTGTTACATGAATATTGATTGATTATGACTCTATGGTTCTAATTCTATGAAAAGCTAATACTAAGATCGAATTGTACTTAGAAGTTTTCATAAACAAAAGAGTTATCAAGTTTGGTTGATTGTTAATAGTGTAATAGGTCGAAAGAGTCATTGTTATTCAATCAATTGTAAACCTTTGTTTATGAAGGCGTTACCTTATGTATTGACCATTTCATAAGAAACTTGGTTAAACTTAGACAACTAAAAGTGTAGTTGTCAATTACTTGTCAAACGATAGCGAATCAAGTGATTGAATTGTGTTAGTCTGGGTTGATCAAAACTTAATATTGGTTTTTTCATCTTAAAATCTTGACGAGGATTGAAAGTGTTGAAAGAAAGAGAATTAGTACATCAACTAATCAAATTAGAACACCATCTAATTTATTTTATCATAATCGATTAGAACCATTGTCCTAATCATATCAACGGAATTGTGCAAACTAGTCTAGGCAAGTGTAGTTTTAATAAATTGAATTACATCATCATCACTATTTGCTTGCTATTAGAATCATTGATAAAGCACAAATTTATATTCAACTCACGTTACATAAAAAGACCTCGGCTTACCATATCACCTCTTACTACACACGGACGAGTATACTTGCTCGTATGTGTTTCATTTGAATCATTGGTAGATCATGTTTATAAATTTAAAACTTGCACTCTAAACGGGCACATCAAGTAGTAACGTAACACAAGAAACTTTAATCAATGAATAGTATTAACCTTACAGCATTAGCAGTATTAACGCATAAGCACAGTACTAACATTGTTGGGTTTAAATGATATTGCTGCTACTTTGAAGATTCTGCTGCTAAGAGTTTTTATTCTGCTGCTCATGGTTCAAATGAAAATATATAAGTATGATTCTGCTGCTAGGCATAATCATCCTGCTGCTAGTATATTCATTCTGCTGCTGGTGATATTCGAAGAATGATGAAATAAGCTAAGTGTCAAACTCCTGCTAGCTCAAGATGAACCTTTTGCCAGAGTTTGATTCTGCTGCTTATTGGATATGTATAGTTTTGTTTATGGTAAAGATACGATTAGATATTATTCTTTTATAGAAAGTTTTGTAACCAACTAGGACTCCTTATGTGTATAAAAGGAGGATCTAGGGTTAGGGTTAGAAGTCGATTATCCTAGCATATGTATTGTCTTGTAATCACTTCAATGTTCGTTGTAACCCTGTTACTTTTGAGTAACCGTATATCAATATATATTGAGGTGAAGGTTGAGAGAAATTATTGTGTGTTATTATTATTCTTCTTAAGATTAATTACTAACTTCCGCATAGTAATTAATAGTTCGTTCATAAGCAGTTTCTATACCTATTGCTTTAGGTTTATATCTAAAGTAATTAACAAGATCGTTAAGCTCAACTGGGATCAACAAGTGGTATCAGAGCTTGTGATCTAGAAACTGATACCGAGAAGAATTTCGAAAAGTTCAGATCTGTTCATCATCAAAAGCAATGGAGTCTGAATCTCATCATATGGTTACTGCTTCCAAGGTTCCAATGCTCAAGGATGGAGAATATGAACTCTGGAAGATGAGGATAGAACAATACATGAAGATGTATGATTACACAATGTGGGAAATCATACAAACTTGTGATACTCTACCCAAGACTGGTGCTGATGGGCAAGCCGTACCCATCAAAACCAATGAAGATAAGGCTCAAAGGAAACTGGAGATTAGAACTCATACTATTCTCTTAATGGGGATAGCTAATGAGTACCAATTGGCCTTCAAAAACACCAAGTCTGCCAAGGATTTAATGGCAGCAATTGAACTCAGGTTTGGTGGGAATGAAGCCACCAAAAAGTCAAGGAAGAATTTGCTAAAGCATGAATTTGAAACTTTCACTGCATCAAGCAATGAAAATATTGATGGTACTTATGATAGGTTGCAAAAGTTAGTGAGTCAGTTGGCGCTTCTTGATGTCACTATTGCAAAGGAAGATATTAATCTGAAGTTTCTAAGGAGTCTTGCACCAGAATGGAATACTCACACAGTGTTCTGGAGGAACAAAGATGATTTTGATGCTATGAATTTGGATGATTTGTATAACAACTTGAAGGTCTATGAAACTGAGGTAAAGGGTTCAACCAGTTCTTCAAGTTCAAACAACCTTGCTTTTATGTCTTCAAATAATAAGGCTTCTGGGAATACTCAAGAAACTCATTCTGCTGTTGTTCATACTGGTTCTGCTGCTAGTTCTACAAATAGTGACAACATTAGTGATGCTGCTATTTGTGCCTATTTAGCTGAACTTACAACAAGTACTCCAGTAATGAGTCAGGATCTAGATCAAGTTGATCCTGATGATTTAGAAGAGATGGATTTGCACTGGCAATTTGCAATGTTGACTATGTGGGCAAGAAGATTCTTGAAGAGAACTGGAAGAGAGCTCAAGTTCAGAAGGCAGAACAATGTGGGGTTTGACCAATCAAAGTTTGAATGTTATAACTGCCACAGAAAAGGACACTTTGCAAGGGAATGCAGAGCACCAAAGCAGATCAAGGAAAATCCAAGGCAGATTCCCATTGAAGATGCTAAACCTACTACTGCAATGGTCACATGTGACGGCTTAGGAGAATTTGACTGGAGTGACCGTGCTGAGGATGGTCCTAACTTTGCACTGGTAGCTAATGAAGAACCCAAAGAACAACAATTTGCTCTTATGGGTTACTCCTCCTCTGGATCAGACTCTGAGGTATCAAATGAATCTTCATGTTCCTTTAAATCTTGTTCAGATACTATAGAGGCATGGAAATCTAGTTATGATGAATTAAGAATTGAATTTAATAAGCTCAAACTTGATAACTTAGGATATCAACATGGTTTAAAATCTTTAGAAAACAAGGTTGAGTTTCTTAATCAAATTGAGGGAGAATATGCTGATAAAATTCATACTCTTGAAACTGAGCTAGTTAAGAAAGAATGTGAAATTAATGTGCTTAATAAAAGATTGGAAGAAGCTGAATTGGCTAGAGACTCAGCTTTAAGTGGAAAAGAAAAACATGTTGTTAGGGTAGATAAACAACAATATGCATCTGTTCTAGCAAATAAAGCAGTTGAATCTCAGATTTTTAAAAGAGGATGTGGCCTAGGATACAATGAAGTGGCTCCCCCTCTTAAAAGTGCTTATGCACCAGCTAGGAAAGTATTGTCCTTTATACCTGAGTTAGCTGCACAATCTGTAGGTGAAACAAGTCAAGTAAACAATGAATCATCTGATAAGACTTGTGCACCTAAGATTGATGAAAAATTGTCTGATGCACCAATCATTGATGATTGGGTGTCAGATAGTGATGATGATGAGATTGATTCAACACCCAAAGCTAAAAAGAAAGAATTTCTTAGGACTGTTGAACCACAAGTTACACAGGTTAAAAAGGTCGAAATTAAACCTGTAGAAACTAAAGCTAAAAATGTTGAATTTGTGAAACCTGTGCTAGGAAGTAGAATCTCTAGGAAAGTGGCTGAGTATGATGATAAACCTAGAGCTTATCCTAGAAAGACTTGTGACTTGCCCAGAGGAAATCAGAGAAACTTACACCAGGTGATTTCACACACATTAGGTAGTGATTTTGAACTGGTTAAGAAGGCATGTCACAACTGTGGTAGTTTTGAGCACTTGCAGGAAGATTGTTACTTGTCAAAACCTAAGAAAGTTAGTGCTCCAAGACCTGTATGGAACCATAATACTAGGGTGAACCATAGGAACTTTGCTAGAAAGACTCACCCACATCCCAAAAGAAACATGGTTCCTAAGGAGATTTTGTTGAGAAATGGTATTTCTAGAACTATTTCTCCTGTTGCACCATCAAGGCCCATTCCAATGAAAACATGGTATTCTACTGCTAAAGCTAGCAGCAGTATCTCTCATTCTGCTGCTAAGCCAAAAGTGGTTACTGACACTGTTATGGGCACTCATTTCTATGCTGTTAAGGCCTCAGCTTGATGGGTCTGGAAACCCAAAACCAGACACAGTAGTGCATCAATGAACTTCAAGAAATATGATTACTTTGATGCACAAGGCAGATCCAAGTCAGTAATGGCTTGGGTCCCAAAGAGAAACTAACTCAATTACTTTTTGTGCAGGGCAATCTACAATTGGAGCTAAAGGATAAATGCATCTTTGATAGTGGATGCTCTGGACATATGACTGGGGACAAGAGCAACTTGGAAGATTTTAAGGCTTTTGATGGTGGTTATGTTGCTTTTGGCAATGATCCAAAAGGTGGCAAGATTGTTGGTAGAGGTACAATCAGAACAGGAAAATTGGATTTTGAAAAGGTGTATTTTGTAGAGGGACTTAAGTTCAATCTTTTTAGTGTCTCACAAATGTGTGACAAAAAGAATTTTGTTCTTTTTACAGACACTGACCGTCTTGTTTTGTCTCCCGACTTTAAGTTACCTCATGATTCTGAAGTACTACTTAAAGTCCCTAGAACAAACAATATATACAGTGTGGACATTAAGAACATCATTCCCAAAAGAGATTTAACTTGTCTTTTTGCAAAGGCCACCATTGATGAATCTAAACTATGGCATAGAAGGCTTGGCCATTTGAACTACAAGGCTATCAACAAGTTGGTGAAAGGGAACTTGGTCAGAGGGTTACCTTCAAAGGTCTTTGAAAACCCTGAAATATGTGTTGCTTGTCAGATGGGAAAGCAACATAGAGCATCTTGTAAGTCCAAATTGGTGAACTCTATTTCCGAACCCTTGTATATGTTGCATATGGATCTGTTTGGACCTACTTTTGTGAAAAGCTTGAACAAAAAGATGTATGGCTTAGTGGTCACTGATGATTTTAGTAGATTTACTTGGGTATTCTTCTTAGCTACTAAGGATGAGACTCCTGGCATTCTTAAGGCTTTTATTACAAGGATAGAAAACCTATTTAATCACAAAGTTAAGGTCATCAGATGTGACAATGGAACTGAATTTAAGAACCAAGTGATGAATCTGTTCTGTGAGGAAAAGGGTATAACTAGACAGTTTAGTGTGGCTAGAACTCCTCAGCAAAATGGGGTTGCTGAGAGGAGAAATAGAACATTAATTGAGGCTGCTAGGACCATGTTGTCTGAGTCTAAGTTACCCACTATCTTTTGGGCTGAAGCAGTCAACACTGCTTGCTATGTGCAAAATAGGAGTAAGGTAGTGAAGCCTCATAACAAGACCCCTTATGAGTTATTACATGGTAGGAATCCCCTGATAGATTTCTTATGACCATTTAGGTGTCCTGTTAGTATCTTGAACACCATTGACAACTTAGGCAAGTTTAGTGAAAAAGCAGACATAGGTTTCTTTGTTGGATACTCCACTGAAAGTAAGGCTTTTAGAGTCTTCAATCAATGGACTGGGCATGTTTGTTGATCCCAGTTGAGCTTAACGATCTTGTTAATTACTTTAGTTATAAACCTAAAGCAATAGGTATAGAAACTGCTTATGAACGATCTATTAATTACTATACGGAAGTTAGTAATTAATCTTAAGAAGAATAATAATAACACACAATAATTTCTCTCAACCTTCACCTCAATATATTAATATACGGTTACTCAAAAGTAACAGGGTTACAACGAACCTTGAAGTGATTACAAGACAATACGTATGCTAGGACAATCAACTTCTAACACTAACCCTAGATCCTCCTTTTATACACATAAGGAGTCCTAGTCGGTTACAAAACTTTCTATACAAGAATAATATCTAATCGTATCTTTACCATAAACAAACTATACATATCCAATAAGCAGCAGAATCAAACTCTAGCAGCAGGTTCATCTTGAGCTAGCAGCAGTTTGACACTTAGCTTATTTCATCACCAGCAGCAGAATGAATATACTAGCAGCAGAATGATTATGCCTAGTAGCAGAATCATACTTAGTATATTTTCCCTTAGAAACATGAGCAGCAGAATTAAAACACTTAGCAGCAGAATCTTCAAAGTAGCAGCAGTATCATTTAAACCCAACAATCCTCCCCTAAACTTGATATTTTCTTCCAAAATATGCAAGTTTCTTCCAAAGCACAAACATACACAAAGAGGATGCTTCCAAACACTTACTACTTTGAAGTCTTTGATTTCAGAATCTTTTGATACTTATCTACCAGCTCATATGCTTGATGATCTGACAAAAATGGTCTTTGTAACTTCAATTTTCCATATTGTAGCATCTCAGTAAGAACAGCAGTATTGTTATTCAAGTGGTAATCCTTCTCCACCAGCATATACACACCTACACCTTTCCCAATCAACTCATGTACTCCACATGATTGAAATAGGTACCATTTATGAACCTTAGTTGAGTGTAATAGATCAATCCATTCCATATCCCTTGGATCTGGCTCAAACATGTTCTTTAGGTAGTAGTAGTGTAATCTTTCAGAAATCACATCTGGTCTTATATCCCCATACTTCTCCTTATATAACCTCCAGAGCTGAACAATATCATCCCTATCCATATAATGCAGCATATGTGAGAATCTAACAAATTTTTGACATACACCATTTGCCCTTCTGATCACCCACCATGCTTCACTACCATCCAGAATTTCGTGTGTATAGGAGATGATTGAATGTTTAGAGTCCAATGGAACTGCATTGATTAGTTCTAGTTCTTTTTGAGGTTTATGAATTGTAAAATCCATAACCCTTTTTCATATCATCTGCAGTCACCTCTTCAAAATTATGCTCATCACTTTCTTCTTGCTCTGAGTCACTCATTATCACTGCCTTAGTTCTTCTCTTCTTCCCAGCAACCTGTTTTACTCTTCTCCCATATCTTTTTATACCAACAGTAGGTTTAGGCTTTTCTTCTTCATCTACACTCTCTTTCTCCTTCTCAACATCTTTTTGTATCTCAGTTTCAACAATAACCTCTTTCTCTTTCTCAATATCTGACACTTTTGGCATTTTGACAGTTGACTCAGGATTCATATAAGCATTTGATGCTACTTTGATTCTTGTCAATTCTTTGATCTCAGCATCAGTCAAAGGTTTAAATTTCCTTTCCATCTCTTTCTTAGCAGCCTCAAACTTCTGCTTAACCTCTTCATTAGAGTATGGCTTCAATTCCTTCAATTTCCATCCTTTCATGTTTCTCAGATATTGTTCATGAAGAGTTCTCTGTTGCCTTGCAGTTGGTTGTTTGTTCACCTTCTTAGTCTTTCTTGCAACCAGAAGTCTTTTCTTATTCTCCACAATAGCTTGATGAATCCAATCATTTATACCTTCATCTGTAAAAACATCTTCCATCTTTACTTTCACTTTTTCCCATGCCATAGCAGCTTTACATCTTGCCTGCTCATTTTCCCATGCAGCCACTTTTGCTTCAACTTCAGATTGTTTCTCAGATTGTTGCTTTTGTTTCTCCATTGCTTTATCATACTCATCTTTTTCTTCATCAGCAATCCTCTGAGCCGCTTCTGAATCCCACCTTTCTTGCAAATGTCTAGGCCATTCCTCAATGGGAATTTCTTTAGGATCAGGATAAGGTTCAAGTTCTTCCACCATTTTCTCCTTACCCTTACCCTTGTAGGTAGGTGGTTGAACAGGTTTTCTTGTAGGCACAGGCTCTTGTATGACAACTCCTTTGGCTTTAGGTTTTGAGACAGTTGCTTGTTTCGGTTTTGGTATAGGTTTAGCAGCAGGTTGTGATTGTGGTTGAACAGCAGTAGTTTCAGGTGTTGGGATAACTTTTGGTGATTTTTGTGACTTAGCATGAAGGTTTAACATAATTTAAGCTATGGGTATGGTTTCTTCATCTGTTTTAGCAAAAGCATCCTTCTCTGAACCAACAGCAGAATCTTTAAGTCCAACAGCAGAATGTCTTGCACCAGCAGAAGAATCATTCTCTACCTTCTTTTCACCAACCTCAGCAGCAGGTTTACTTCCAACATCTTCTTCAACATTATCCTTACCAGAACCAGCAACATTCTTATCCAATTCCATCTCAACCTCCCCTTGAGCCTTGTTTTCTTCAGCTTCATTCCTCCCCTGTTTGGGAGCATCCTCTCCCAAACTTGGTTTGGAAACTTTCAACTGTGAAGATCTTGATCTCAGCAACCCCTCAAGATGTTGAACCCTAAGCTTAAGCCTTCTGATTTCAGCACCCTGAGAAGCTTTCACTGTATTTAGCTCCTTTCTAAGACCAAGAACCTCCTTTGACAATTTTGTACAAGTATCCGTCAATTCCTTGAATTGTTTCATGATATCCTCACAACTTCGGTCTGTGTGACCTGACCCGAGAGGTTGATCACTGGATTTGGCATTGTGTACAGGTGTTTTAACCGTCAAATATTTTGTTTCATGTTCAATGCTAGCCTCAACACTTCGACATGTGTTACCTGGTCCGAGAGGTGTATCATGGGCATTGTCAATTTGTACATCAGTGTCCATCAATTCAATTGTTTCATCTCTGTCCTCATCACTTCGAGATGTGTTACCTTCTCCGAGAGGTAAATCTTTGGACACAAACTCAGTCTCAACCCTAGGCTGAACATCTGAGCCCCCTAATTTAGCCATGTGGCTAGGTTTCCATCATGTGCATCAGGTTCATGAGAACCCTCAGCAGTAGATGTTGCCAAGGTTGGGGTCTTAGCTGTGTTGACACTGGCCTGTTCAACTTCTAAGTTGGAAACAGTAGTGTCAGCCCCTTCCTTCATGCCATCTCCATCACCTATGGCAGCCTCATCTGCTTCCATACTAGCACTAGTCTAAGGTAACTCAGTGCTCTTTTCAAGTGAAATCCTTGGTGATTGAGTCTTTTGTGGTTCATTATGAGATGATGCATTTGAAAACTCAGGAGTGGGTGTGTGATGGGAAGCTGTTGGGTTTTCAGCTCCTTCACCCTGATCAGCAACAATGTTCAAAATGTGTTGGGACAATGGAGTTATTCTCCCAAAAAAACCTGTCTCATTTTTCCTTAAATGTTTAAACATTTTAGTTACAAGACTGGAGTTTTGTAAGGTTTTTCATGAGCAAAAGGTTCTTGTAACTGATTATCAATGAGTAATTGCAAAAATCTTGGATAAAGATAAGAATTTCCTGAAAGATTCTTTTTCATCCCCTCAAAAATCATAGCCGAAAAATTATATGGCTGGCCTGTGGCTAGACAAATCAAGGCAGAAGCTTGATTTGCACTAAACTCATTCCACCCACTTGTTTTAGGACTAAGACAATGTAGAAGGGTGTTGATGAAGCGAAAAGTGTACCGCTTTTAGGGGGTCATTTAAGCCCTAAATCGTATTTATTTGATCAAATATTGCCCTAAATCGTTTCTTTTGTCATTTTAGGTACTTTGGAGAAGAAATCTGGAAAAGGAAGCATTTTGGACGTTTTTGGAGCATAAAAGTGAAGAAAACGACAAAGTCTCAAAATCGGCTGAAAAGTGCCTTTGACGGCGTCAGAAATGTCCCCAGACGGCGTCATGGCTTGGCAAGAAAAAGGTGGATATGAAAATTACTCATGATAAGCCCGAGAAATTTGCATGGGAATTCTGACGGCGTCACCCTTTGGAGTGATCAAGGTCGTCACGGCTTAATTTAAAGAGGGACGGCGTCATGCCTTTAATCTGACGGCGTCAGCTTCTGATAGGCCAGAACGGATTTTGGAGGTTTAAAGGGAGACGGCGTCAAGAAGGCCATCACGTGTTATCTAGTCACAACTTGCGCGCGTGGTAGCTGTTACTGTTTTGGCCATAAAATCCTCATACGAACTCGGATTTAGGTGATTCAAAAGGCCACGCGATCGGGACGAAAAGATCTACAATTTGGTGAAAAATTGGATGTGACGGCGTCAAGTGTAAGTCTGACGCCGTCAGAAACCCTCGGACAGCAAACTGCCTATAAATACAACATCACAACTTCATTATTTGTAAGCCCTAAACCCTAAGTCCGATTTTAGGGTTTAGTTAGGTGTTTTTCCAGCCACTTAGAGGGTCCTAATCATGCCATAAACATCTTGTAATGGTTTGTTTATCGATTCAATCTTATGTTATGTCTTCAATTATGATTATTGTTGATTGCTCTTCATTAATTATGCTTGGCTAAATCACCTTGTGTCTACTTATGATTGTGTGAAACTTGTGTATAACTAATTAGATCTTATTGATTTCTTGTTGATGTGTGTGTCCATCTCCATCAATTAGGGCGTGACAACTTCAATAGATCTAGTTGGTTTAGTTTATAATTCTTGTTTCCTATTGTCTCTTGTTTGATTGGGTGATATCGATGTTAGGCTTAAGAAAACTGGCTAACTTCCTATACGGTAACTTGCTTGAACGTCTTAAGAAACATGAACCAATGCGTACTAGGTTTATTTGGTTGTATTTAATGCATGAGCGAATTCTAGTGATCCCATGTTAGGAGCTTCTTAGCCGGCTCGACATAGGAGTGAAGTAGGAGCTTATAGAGTTGGGGAAGTACGTACGCCACCCCACGATTGGTATTAAGGAATACAACCCGTCAATTAAAACAAGGTGTGACAATTCAATAGGTAGAATTGGATAGCTAGCAAGGAGTAACATATCATAGGTAGACATGCTTCATTTCCCTTGTAGAACCCTAGTTTACTTTTCTTGCATATTAGTTTAATTAGTAGCTTTTGGGTTAGTTGATTAGCAACTAATTCCGCCCCTTCTTCCAAAACCAGAGATTTTTACTTGCTTTCATAAAAATTATAAAAACATAAAAAGAATCATCCCTCACCTTTAGACCTAGTTAGATTAATTTCAATCCTAACGAACACTATTCTTTGAGTTGAACGATCAATCCCCGGTACTTGCCACTTCACTATACTACAACGGTCAGGTACACTGCCTGGTGGGGATTGCAAACTTCTCAAGATCCCTTGAGAGGTAAAACCTGTTGTAAGGTTGCAAAACCACGCAATCAAGTTTTTGGCGCCGCAGCCCGGGGAGTAGTTATTGCTTAGGTTGAAATTTTATTTTTATTAGGTCTACTCACAAGATTCCTATCAAGTGAGATATTTTCTTTTTATTTTGTAGCTTTCTCGTAGTCTATCTTTTCTTTGTGATTTTGTTTGTAATTTGCTTCAAATGGACTTTTCACTTAGATTTCTAAGATTGCAAGATATGGTTGAGTGGCTAGAACACCAAGAAATTCAAAATACCTCATTTAGAGACACTTATGAATCATATGAGCCTTCACCTAGGATAGATTCTTATGAACAACCTCCATGTTTAGGATCTTGTTTTAGTGAGGCTAATAGGAAAAGCGACCTAGTTTGCCAAGGAATTGTGGATAGAGCCGTATCAATAAATCATAAGTTGGATGAAGCACTAGGTTTGTTATTATCACTACCTAAGAAAACAATTGACGAGGATATAGGTGATCTTGACACGTGGAATAATGAGGTAAACACCATAAGCCCACAAAATACTCAACCATCATTTGAGGCACCCACACCGCCCGTGACTTACCCGGAAGAAGTAGAAGAGACTTTAGGAATCCCGATGGAGGTAGAACCCTTGGACCAAGCACAACTAGAGGATATAGGTTTGCACACTTTTAGTGATGACCTTACTCATAGTTCTAGGGAATTTCCTAGTGTTGATGAATTGGAACCTCAACCTTTACACAACTTTTCATCCTTAGATTTACATCTAGGAGAAAAAAGAGGAACCGACCCACCCATCAACCAATATTATCCGGGTAGTTTTAGGATGAAGGAAGCCATTCACTCACCCCCTTCACCCCACGTGGCATATTCACACCCTAAGGGTGTGTATCGCTACTTTCACCCGCACTTAATCCTAAGTGTAGGGAAAACCTCCCCTATTTTTGTTAAATAAGGGTAGAGTCAGGCTCGTGACTCGAACAAAAACAAGCGCTTATTGGGAGGCAACCCAAGCTTTATTTGCTTTGTTTATTTATTTGTTTGTTTGATTTTATTTGTTTCCGTATGTGTGTTTAAATTTTATTATTATTGATTCATGTTCAAAACTAAATTGTGAAAATGCTTTATCTTGTTTTTAACTTCGTCTTAACTACATATAAAGGTATTTTGCAAAAGATAAGTGTAAGGGAAATCTAAATCGGTTTATTAGAACACAAATAAACATGAATCATAATAATAATAAATTAACATACATATTAGTATTTGTTTGAGTCAAATGCTTGTATCGAGTCATAATGATGTTTTGCAGGATTTCCAGGAAGTAAGGTATAGGTTTTTACAAAAAATTTCCGGAAACGTAACATGAGAATTCTGTCAGATCATATCTGACGGCGTCAGGAGTTACAACCTGACGGCGTCAGGTTTAATTTTCTGAAAATTTTTGAAAGTTTTGTTTTCATAAAAAGTTTTTATTAAATCTATAACTTATAATCTCCAGGAATCTGCAAAATTATCATTCCACAAGCATTATATCCTTATATATATATAGATTTATCCCGCCGATGTTATGCAGGTTTTCGTGTTTGTTTTCTCAGGTTTAACAGGTTATTTTGGACAAGGAGATGTTTTTGGATCAAGCTTATGGCGATGCATTAGTCTTGGAGATTTTACATTCTCTTGGAAGAAGATTTAATCATGTTACTTCATTATCCACCGAACGAATCAGGGGAGTATTTGATTTCATTCTTTTACTTTATACTTTTACATCTTGTTATTTGAACATTGGGGACAATGTTCATCTTAAGTGTAAGGGGGGGTAAAAGTACGATTAGAGAATACAAGTGCGCTTGATTTTTGTTTGTTTAATAGTGGATGTGTAATAAAACTGAGATAAATACCTGTTAGGGTAATTTTAGTGCCAAATTTAAAATTTTTTACAACATATAGGAGTGAAACTTTGATCTTAATGAGCGTCTCACGGATAGGAATTATATGACTAGCACAAAAACCGTACCACTAAAAAATTTTCCACCCCCAAATATGTGAGGTTCGCCCCTAGAATTGGTAGGAAAAGCATTTATGCTATGATGTGTGTACCGGTAGCACTTAGATTCTAGAACTTGCGTTAGGACCATTCCGAGGCCACAAGTGAGACTACATTCGTGTAGTTAGATTTACTACATGATAAGAGGCATTAGGATAAACCCATTGTTTTACACCTGTGCTTTTGTTATAATTACATTGGCTACATTGGTCAAGTAATTCTCCCACACCCTTTGCGTTGTACTCATTTTTAGTACACGATACCCCTAGTACACCCCTCAGAGCCTATCTTTTCGTTTCGACCTTTAAGCATTTTACTTAAAGGAAGAATTTGTTTACACCCCACTTAAATGTACACCCAAATCGCCTTAGCCTACCTTGTATGCACTTATCTTTAGTGCATTATTGTGACAACATTTGTTTAAACCCTTAGTTAATTATCTAATTGATTACATGGTTGCTAAGTCGAGTCATATCCTTGTACATATTGTTTTGGGACGATTGGGACTCATGGGTAAAGTACTAGTATAATGGAGTAATGGGGAAGAACATCATTTATTACCCCCATATGTGCTAAATGTTTTAAAAGTACTCAAAGTTTTTCAATTATCTTAATTCGAGTCATTAGATTAGTATTTGTAAAGTTATGTAAAAATTCAAGTGTAAGGGGAATGCAATGCCCCTATGATGTATTATTTTGGATGGTAGGGTAAAAGTGTATGCAAAAAAAAAATAAAAAAAAATAAAAAAAAAAAAAAAAAAAAAAAAAAAAAAAATCAAGAAAAACACAAAAAAAATGAGAAAATGAAAAATAGAAAAAACATACGGACTACCATCCCGTTTCATTTTATGTTTGTTTTATGTTTTTGTTATTTCGTTTCTAGCTTAAGATCGAGTCTAGTCTTGGCTTAGCAACATTGTATAGTACATGTAATTGATCAAGATTTTTAACTCGCCACCAGTAAAATATCCTTTATCCAACAAAACCGTGTTTTCCTTTTCCCTACACCTAACGTTATAACCCATTTAAAAGCCCTCTTTGATAGTTTATCTTAGGTGCTTACGCCTAGTGGAGGAGGTTTTCGATCCTTTCCCAAGCCTATGGTAATCTATTTGCTATGACAGGTAGTGAGAGATATTATCCGTTTTCATTTATGAGATTTATTTTGATGACACTTGAGAGATGTGAGTATCTAAACACTACTTGTGAGGTGCTAGTATGTAATCTCCGTGCTTATTATGATTGAAGTGGAACGAATATTTGTTGTAATTACTTTTATGTTTGCATTAAATGACCCCTAACTTGTATTTTGATTAGAATAAAAGCGCATTTGCTTGAGGACAAGCAAATCTCAAGTGTAAGGGTATTTGATGAAGCGAAAAGTGTACCGCTTTTAGGGGGTCATTTAAGCCCTAAATCGTATTTATTTGATCAAATATTGCCCTAAATCGTTTCTTTTGTCATTTTAGGTACTTTGGAGAAGAAATCTGGAAAAGGAAGCATTTTGGACGTTTTTGGAGCATAAAAGTGAAGAAAACGACAAAGTCTCAAAATCGGCTGAAAAGTGCCTTTGACGGCGTCAGAAATGTCCCCAGACGGCGTCATGGCTTGGCAAGAAAAAGGTGGATATGAAAATTACTCATGATAAGCCCGAGAAATTTGCATGGGAATTCTGACGGCGTCACCCTTTGGAGTGATCAAGGTCGTCACGGCTTAATTTAAAGAGGGACGGCGTCATGCCTTTAATCTGACGGCGTCAGCTTCTGATAGGCCAGAACGGATTTTGGAGGTTTAAAGGGAGACGGCGTCAAGAAGGCCATCACGTGTTATCTAGTCACAACTTGCGCGCGTGGTAGCTGTTACTGTTTTGGCCATAAAATCCTCATACGAACTCGGATTTAGGTGATTCAAAAGGCCACGCGATCGGGACGAAAAGATCTACAATTTGGTGAAAAATTGGATGTGACGGCGTCAAGTGTAAGTCTGACGCCGTCAGAACACCTCGGACAGCAAACTGCCTATAAATACAACATCACAACTTCATTATTTGTAAGCCCTAAACCCTAAGTCCGATTTTAGGGTTTAGTTAGGTGTTTTTCCAGCCACTTAGAGGGTCCTAATCATGCCATAAACATCTTGTAATGGTTTGTTTATCGATTCAATCTTATGTTATGTCTTCAATTATGATTATTGTTGATTGCTCTTCATTAATTATGCTTGGCTAAATCACCTTGTGTCTACTTATGATTGTGTGAAACTTGTGTATAACTAATTAGATCTTATTGATTTCTTGTTGATGTGTGTGTACATCTCCATCAATTAGGGCGTGACAACTTCAATAGATCTAGTTGGTTTAGTTTATAATTCTTGTTTCCTATTGTCTCTTGTTTGATTGGGTGATATCGATGTTAGGCTTAAGAAAACTGGCTAACTTCCTATACGGTAACTTGCTTGAACGTCTTAAGAAACATGAACCAATGCGTACTAGGTTTATTTGGTTGTATTTAATGCATGAGCGAATTCTAGTGATCCCATGTTAGGAGCTTCTTAGCCGGCTCGACATAGGAGTGAAGTAGGAGCTTATAGAGTTGGGGAAGTACGTACGCCACCCCACGATTGGTATTAAGGAATACAACCCGTCAATTAAAACAAGGTGTGACAATTCAATAGGTAGAATTGGATAGCTAGCAAGGAGTAACATATCATAGGTAGACATGCTTCATTTCCCTTGTAGAACCCTAGTTTACTTTTCTTGCATATTAGTTTAATTAGTAGCTTTTGGGTTAGTTGATTAGCAACTAATTCCGCCCCTTCTTCCAAAACCAGAGATTTTTACTTGCTTTCCATAAAATATAAAAATACAAAAAGAATCATCCCTCACCTTTAGACCTAGTTAGATTAATTTCAATCCTAACGAACACTATTCTTTGAGTTGAACGATCAATCCCCGGTACTTGCCACTTCACTATACTACAACGGTCAGGTACACTGCCTGGTGGGGATTGCAAACTTCTCAAGATCCCTTGAGAGGTAAAACCTGTTGTAAGGTTGCAAAACCACGCAATCAGGTGTGAACAAGAAACTTCCATTGTGGGCAGAGCAAACGTTTGAAAATTTTAACTTTAGTGTTGGTGCGCTCATACCCAATTCTTTCAAGTTCCTCAAAAATTGTAGATGTGGGAAGGCAAGTTGTTGCATCATCATCTGTAAGACGAAGAATTCGTCTTATAGATGTTTCAGTAACGGCTATCCTTTCCTCATCCACTAAGGCAATTAACATTTCTTCCCCATTAATAGTTTCAGTCGTAACAGTCGACCAAAACTGTTTAATGTGGGAATGATATATAGTTGGATTTACTGATAATGCATACCTAATGGAGGTAGCATTAAGAAAGTCTATTACTTCAGTGAATCCATCAGCCTCCGGTACCTTCTTAAGGAAAGCGACTTGATTGTGATCGTCAGAAAAGGTACGTCTCGGCATTGCAAATTAGGGTTTTAATTTTGGAGAGTTTTGAATCAGATGTTAATGGAGATGTTAGGTTTTGGAGATACTTGAATATTAGGTGCACAATTTTAATTTGGGGATCGAATTAGGTTTACACCAATTAGATCCAATTAAAAGGTTTAGGCGCCAATTTGCAAAATAGTCCCCCAACTTTCAAATGTAGCAGTAGAATGCTAAACTTGTAAGACTTAAGCAGCAGAACATCTCCAGCAGTAGAATGGGATTTGATCCAATTTCCCAAAATAAATTTCCATCTTTTTGGTCAACTCTCCAAATTTAACTCCATATACCAACTTGAGAATTAATACTAAATACCAACCCTGCCTTTAATTTCATTAAACCTTAATAAACTCAATAAAATCCCTCAAGTCAGCTACACACATTCATCTCCTCCCACAAAATTTTCAACACTAATCATCAACATTCCAAGCACCATGAATCCTTCAAAGATCATAGAAATCTCATTGGATTCATCATCTGACTCCAGAAGCTCTGGTTGGAATAACTATTTTCCACCTTGTGGAAAACTAGAAGGGGGGGTTGAATAGTTTTATGTCTTTTTAATTTTATTATAAAAACCTTTGTTTATTTTTAAAGCACTTATATTCAAGTTTGTATGAAAAATAAAACTTGAACCTTATTATTAGTAATATATGTATTCTTTTAAATTGATTGTAAAAGTTTTGGTTTCTTGAATGGATTTTCAAATTGATCTTTATGTGAAGTCGACCTCTAATTAATACTAGCAATTATAAAAACCTATGTGTATGAAAGTAATGACGATGCAAGTAAAGAAATAAATAAGGTATGGAAAGATCTAACCGAGACACGAGAGATTTATAGTGGTTCGGCTACAAGGACACCTTTCTTGCCCTACTCCACTCCCCGAGCACACCTTGCTCGAGAGTTTTCTTCACAACTTCAATAAGCTCCCTTATGGCGGAGAAAACCGTACACAACTTTGGCTTACACGGGTTTAACGACACAAAGCTAAATGTCGAGTTCTAATTGTAACACCCCAACCCGACAAGGGTAAAGATATCACAATAACGGTTTCATATCAGGTCAAAAGAAAGCATACATCTATAGTAATACAAGAATTCTCAAAGGTTACAAATGAAATACAGATACTACAAGGTTACAATGAACTTCTACTAAATACTAATTCCGAAATAATAGTAACTTCTAATCACTTCTAAATCCAGAATAGCTATCAGTCTTCTAAGTCCAAAGGTACTCTCCACCCATTCCCAGCTCTTTACTAAAAACCTGCCGCATGAAAAGAAATGCGGCTGAGCTACGAGAGCTCAGTGAACAGATATAACGATAACAAACAGTAATAGAGAATAATGCAGAATAACTGAAACCATGTTCAAATAGGTGTAATATGGATCACGGAATAAGTCAATGAATAAATATAAAGGGGAAAGAAAGGGATAGTAATCCACCACGAGCCCAGAAACAGAACATATCATATCGTAACCATAAATCTTCAAATCATATAGAGGGGAGACCTCTCAGATAATCAGATAATATGAGGGGTGTCCTCATTCTTCAAATGGAGTAGCTAGCTCCCAGATATATGTGAAAGGCGTGTATTGCACACAAGCACCAGTCACCAGACAAATCATATCAAATCATGTTAAATCCACTAAACAGATCAGATCTAGGATTGCAATCCATACGCCCCCCCAGAAACATATATAATCCATAGTCAAAGTAATGCGCATATCATAATCAGAATGGGGACGGTGTGAGAAATCACTCACCCACACATGAGTCATGCCAATGGTGCATCAAAGACATGGCCAGGTTACCTTCCTGGCTAGGGAAAACAGAAATGGCTCGGGTATCAAACTAAGAGTCAAGTATCATATCAAATCAGAGTGTCACATCAAAAGGTCATATATCAGAAGCTGCATATCAATATCTCAGAAGTAATATCAAAGGTCCAAATCATAGTTTATCAGATCAAGGTTCATATTAATAATTAAATCAAGGTTCAGATCAAAAGTTTATTTCAAAAGTTTCTATCAAAAGTCCATTTTAAACAATCCTTTATTTATGATTTTCATAAAACGATCTTTTAAAGTAATTCTTCATAAAAATAGTCTTTCAAAACTGTTTTTCATAAAGCTAGTCTTCAAAATATAGTGTTCACAAAAGTTAGTAACCTTTCATATAAAAGTAGTTTCACATCATTTATAAACATCTTTTTAATTTGGTTTTTCTCCAAAACATTTCCATGGTATAATTAAAAAGGTTTTCATATCATAGGTTCATATCAAATGGGATCAACAGAGAAGGTTCAAATAAAGGGAATCATAGCAAAGACATCAACTCGGAACTAACGGATCAGAATACGAAAGAGATTATGAGAAACCTTATAAGAAAGGTCAGAATATCTGTACCTTATACCGCAAATGAAAACACAACAGAAAATATCAAAGTCGGAAGCAAACTCCATCTTCAGCGAATCTACACGAATTCATAACTAACTTATTAAAAGCTTATTTAATTTCGGATTACTTATTTTAGTCGGCTTTCCATTTTTAGTAACTTTCCTGAGTTAGTAATTTCCCAGAATTAATAAGTTTCTTCCGAAATAGTAATTTAATACTTTAAGGTTAAAATTGACAATTCGATAGCATTTAAGGGTTAAAATGACCAATATAATAGTTTAGGGTTAATTTTGTCAAATTAATAAAGTTTAGGGTCATAAATATAATTTATCAAAATTTAAATATTTTAAATGTCCAAACCTTACTTGGCACTTATTAATTCACATTTTGCCCTCCTTGTTCCAGCCCACTTGACACACACAACCACCCATTAGAATTCTAAAACAGTGACAACCCACGATCAATACCAACACACACAAGACACTCGAATGAACCCTTGTTCTGACTCTCTCGGCCCACCAAATACGACCCACATAAAATATCACCTTACCACACCATACTTTGCACCAAAGTCGTTCCTAGTTAACGCACACAACTCGTTTGAAACAGCCCTACTCGACACGTACATGACGCACCCAAATCACACTGTTTTAACACACTTTTTGCTCCCAGTTACCAGCCCAGCTCGACACACTAGAGCCCACTTGAGATTACAGGTTGAACTACCCAGAATCCACCCCATAATTACCCCTTTTGTTCGGCCCAAAGCCTGGCCAATTCGAACCTTATATTGACACACGATCTACACACACACAAACACAAAATAACGTCACCAAACCAACCATTAAATGTGAGCGCCCCCATCTTTATTACATTAAGGTTTATACCAGATTTCGCGAGTCTCATTAAATGTTCATCGAATGGTCTAATTAGGTTTCACATATTAGACTTAGTGTTATATATAAGGATCGCTCAACACAGAAAATTTATGGGTCAAATGCATACAAGTCTAGTCAAGTTATTAACATGATTTCATGTGATGTTTACATATGTTTAAAGGTTAACGATCCAGACAGCCTACAAACTAAGAAAACAAATACGAATAGAAGCATGTTACTGAATAGGTTAGATGTATTATCAGATTATGGTCGCATGAAACTAGGTTGAATCAGATAAAAGAACAATGGGTCGAATTGAAACAGGAAACAAGGTCGAATAGCTTTTAGGCATGTTATTGTATGATTTCATGCAACATTCAATACGTAAATATGTACAAGATTTTCTAGTCGATTCATTTTAGCCTTTGGGTGCCATGTTTAAACGTTAGTCATGGTATTAAAATAGAGGAAAAACGAGACGAGATGATACACGTACCCTTGAAGCGTGATAAAAGAAGAGAACAAACGAACCAAAGAACCACGAGCACACCTTGAATCTGCTATAACACCTCGCCTAGACCACTAAGTCGACACCACAAAAATCTCCTTCTGCTTTGCCTTTTGAATCGAACAGGAAGAAGAGACCAAAAAGAGTAGCCGCCAATGTTTGTGTGGTTTGTGTTTAGGGTTTTGTTTGAAAAGATTTTGGCAACAATGTAAATAAAATATTTACATGTACATGTATGGAACAAACCGTGTGAAGGAATATCCTAAAAAGAGGATCACTAATTTTATGGGATGAAATTGAAGAATCAACGTGTGAACATGATTTGGTTAGTAAATAACGTGTGAAGGGAATTTTAAAATAGTAAACATGCTATTACTATGGGATTTGATTAGAGGACAATTTTTAGTGTTAATATTTTTAAATAATTGCTATACCAAAGAATTTCGTTTAGGCATTAGTGACGTGGGATTTAATATACGTACCATTTGTTTTATCATAGTCTTATTATCGTGTTACTTTCATTCGTTCAATTATTAACGATTTAAACGTCTTTTATGAATTTGAGATCAAAGGGTATTTTGGGTATTTTACGCGTTCAAAACTTTCGGGTTTTACAACTCTTCCCCTCTAACAGAAAAATTTCGTCCTCGAAATTTGAAGTCGCAAAGTTAAACAGAGTCGTAGTAACTCGTAAAAGATCGTCACGCACAGTCCTCACGCCCAGGGAGGTTCTTCGAGAAGGATCTTCAAAACAATTGGTTTCTCATGACTCGATCAAACAAGATGGGTTCAGATTACTCAGAAGGAGACAACATTAATTTGATTCGGATCAAAAGGACCATTCAACAAAATGGATGGTAGGTGAGTCTTCCGAAAAACTTATATGAAATACGAATAGAATTTCAAATCAGATTAACTGCATCATCAGTGGAGAGTTCTACAAAGAGCTTAAGATATATAACTGAGGTCAACAGAATGCAATACGAGAGTTCAAACTCATCCAGATATCAGCGTATACGCATAGGTAGAATGAACCTATCTTCTCACTAATCACGGATAACCAACGGAGATCAGATTCTAAACTTAGGTACTCCCAAGATATCCTATGGCCAAAATGAGTGCACGTTATATGGTGTAAGTATTATCACGTTGATCAGGCGTCATAATACTAGCACCACATAAATATGCCTTCATGATGATCACACTTTATCTCAAGTCATAATCAAAACTACTTATCTTAATCCACCTAGTACTTCTACAGTCTCATAGGTTATCAAAATCAAACACCATAACTAAGAGGAGAACGAACTATTCGAAAGAGTTAACGGAAGTCTCAGAATGTCTATCAAAATTTGGTACATCGCTAAAAGCATCGGGTCGTCCATCATTCATCAAATTTCACATAACGAAACTATCGTCCAACATACGCAGAATGAACTCAGAGCGGAATTACCAACAAGGAATATAAATCATTCAAGGGGTCCTATCATCAGTTAACGGAAATTTGAGTAGGTCAAGAGGAAATGAATAACGTCATCCATAGCTTCACTCTTCACAAAATCAACCCTTCCAAACACAAACGTTCACTTCAGAATTATCGACAATTCAAATACATGATCTTAAACTTCTTCCAAGTCCATGCAGTCAATCGTATGATCATAGGGTGGAAAGGAAGATATAACTCGAGTCTGGTCCCTCAAGCCTTTGGCGCCTCCTCTTGGAACTGTAGTGTAGTAACGTGAATCTCCAGTATGGTCACTTGTGCATTCTTCCATCCGCGAGTCTGCTTCTGCTCTCAATTCATCTTAGTACAACTAAAATGGATAGAGAAGCAAGACTGCGGTTTAAGACATGTCTTCAGCATAGTTCAAAATTTGCCCACTCAACTGCCGTCATCGCCAGATGCATGGTAGTGTTGTCTGCTACAATCTCTGGACGCCAATCAAATCTACTTCTTTCAGAATAAAGGGTAATTCTACAAGATGGTCTACATGTTCCTCTTCGTGCATAAAACTGAAATACTTCTCGGAGGTTACTCTCAAATAGTCATCTTTTTTCTTAGAAGTCCTTGGGGTTGCTTCTTCAATCCTTCAATCATTAAAAGAGGCCGTCTGGTACGGAGTTTACAAAGATAGAGTCGATCATTGATATGTTGAATTGAAAGGTGGTAATGATAGTGATACGATTAGGTTTACGATAGTTAATACGCTGACGCAGAATTTTCTCTTTCTTCTTCATAAACTAATAGGGGTATTCAAAGTAAACACTGAGGTGAACAAGTTCATAATCCATCAGCTTCTTCAATATCTCAACTTCTATAGCATCATGGTTCGTCAACTGAGATCGGTTCAAATTCAATTCCACTTCTTAAACAGGAGGGAAACCCAAGAGTTTCATCAGAACCACCAGAAAATATGCACAACAAAACTTCCAATGCCAAGTTTTCTAAGAGTGGATAATAGGTGTCAGGAGACAATCCATAATCAAGTGAGATCGAGGTAAATGTTTCCATAACAGCATTAAGCTTAACAGATTGGAGTGGTTAAAGGTTATCATAACGAAAGTGGGATGAAACATATTACTAAAGGTCACAAATTAGATACGGTAGTCCCTGGCAGCGTATGAGGGCCAGCCAATCCATAACTTAAAGACTTTCAAATCGAATATGTCAAAAGTAAACGGATTCGTATGATGAGTACGGTCGCCAAGCCAGACAGATAGTTCATATATCAAGGTCAAGTACATGGTTCATCAATGTGTGGAGATAGATAAACGAACAATTCAAGGTGTTGGAGTCTTGTTTAGCTATTTAGCATAAGTTGCAGGTAGGTTGTGAGTCATTGGAAATACAAACATCGTATAACTGTCAAAAGTCAGGCATATAGAATATCAGTTATCAGCATCATCATGCTCAGTTAACAAATTCATATCGGGACAAAATTATCATCACAGTCCATGGCTAATAATCACCAGAGTTCTCATAGGAGTAGTAACGGACATTGCAAGGACAGAGTAATATCAGATGATTCATTTATATCCAGCATGGGTAATTAATTCACAGAATGTATCAAGCACCTTAAGGTTAAATGACCTTCGGAATGGTCAGAGGAGTATCAAACTGCTTATCAAATAGGTCGTAGGTGAAGAACAAAATCAGGTAGAGATAGCAAAAGTTTAACAATCGTAAATCATGGTAGGGAGTTCAAAATGGTTTTCAAACACCGAAAGTGAAACATAGGAGGGTAATCGTCAATGATCAATCAGCCCATCCTTTATCAGAATACAAATCAAAGCTAACTATTCAATAAAAACATATCGGCAACGCAAGTCTTATCGTTCAAAAGTGAGAGGAAAGCATTCTTATACTCATGGGAATAGAGATGTTTAAGACGAAATCAGATAGGGTCAGAAGATTCATATATTATCAAAAGCAAATAACAGAATGTATCAAGTAGGTCATCGTCATGGAGATTCTCAGAATATCCGAAGAGACATCAAAATGATTAATAAAAGAATCAGAGATCGGAGTCGGAATCTTAGGTGGTGCAAGCGTAAGCTTTCGATTTCCAAAAGTGATATCAACAGACTCTAACCAAAAGCAAGGCACGAATCAGAGTGATGCGGAAGCAATGATACTTAAACAAATGCCTTAGTCTACCCATTCCTCACTGGTCAAAACTTACGTTCCTATAGGGAAGTCCTAAAGCAATTCTTACAGGTTATCTTATGAGCGCCTACAGGGAAAAACTTAGTGGTCCTAACTTACACAGGCCAAGGGTAAATGTATTACGTATCGCAGCCTGTCACTCTGATACCATAAATTGTAACACCCCAACCCGACAAGGGTAAAGATATCACAATAATGGTTTCATATCAGGTCAAAAGAAAGCATACATCTATAGTAATACAAGAATTCTCAAAGGTTACAAATGAAATACAGATACTACAAGGTTACAATGAACTTCTACTAAATACTAATTCCGAAATAATAGTAACTTCTAATCACTTCTAAATCCAGAATAGCTATCAGTCTTCTAAGTCCAAAGGTACTCTCCACCCATTCCCAGCTCTTTACTAAAAACCTGCCGCATGAAAAGAAATGCGGCTGAGCTACGAGAGCTCAGTGAACAGATATAACGATAACAAACAGTAATAGAGAATAATGCAGAATAACTGAAACCATGGTCAAATAGGTGTAATATGGATCACGGAATAAGTCAATGAATAAATATAAAGGGGAAAGAAAGGGATAGTAATCCACCACGAGCCCAGAAACAGAACATATCATATTGTAACCATAAATCTTCAAATCATATAGAGGGGAGACCTCTCAGATAATCAGATAATATGAGGGGTGTCCTCATTCTTCAAATGGAGTAGCTAGCTCCCAGATATATGTGAAAGGCGTGTATTGCACACAAGCACCAGTCACCAGACAAATCATATCAAATCATGTTAAATCCACTAAACAGATCAGATCTAGGATTGCAATCCATACGCCCCCCCAGAAACATATATAATCCATAGTCAAAGTAATGCGCATATCATAATCAGAATGGGGACGGTGTGAGAAATCACTCACCCACACATGAGTCATGCCAATGGTGCATCAAAGACATGGCCAGGTTACCTTCCTGGCTAGGGAAAACAGAAATGGCTCGGGTATCAAACTAAGAGTCAAGTATCATATCAAATCAGAGTGTCACATCAAAAGGTCATATATCAGAAGCTGCATATCAATATCTCAGAAGTAATATCAAAGGTCCAAATCATAGTTTATCAGATCAAGGTTCATATTAATAATTAAATCAAGGTTCAGATCAAAAGTTTATTTCAAAAGTTTCTATCAAAAGTCCATTTTAAACAATCCTTTATTTATGATTTTCATAAAACGATCTTTTAAAGTAATTCTTCATAAAAATAGTCTTTCAAAACTGTTTTTCATAAAGCTAGTCTTCAAAATATAGTGTTCACAAAAGTTAGTAACCTTTCATATAAAAGTAGTTTCACATCATTTATAAACATCTTTTTAATTTGGTTTTTCTCCAAAACATTTCCATAGTATAATTAAAAAGGTTTTCATATCATAGGTTCATATCAAATGGGATCAACAGAGAAGGTTCAAATAAAGGGAATCATAGCAAAGACATCAACTCGGAACTAACGGATCAGAATACGAAAGAGATTATGAGAAACCTTATAAGAAAGGTCAGAATATCTGTACCTTATACCGCAAATGAAAACACAACAGAAAATATCAAAGTCGGAAGCAAACTCCATCTTCAGCGAATCTACACGAATTCATAACTAACTTATTAAAAGCTTATTTAATTTCGGATTACTTATTTTAGTCGGCTTTCCATTTTTAGTAACTTTCCTGAGTTAGTAATTTCCCAGAATTAATAAGTTTCTTCCGAAATAGTAATTTAATACTTTAAGGTTAAAATTGACAATTCGATAGCATTTAAGGGTTAAAATGACCAATATAATAGTTTAGGGTTAATTTTGTCAAATTAATAAAGTTTAGGGTCATAAATATAATTTATCAAAATTTAAATATTTTAAATGTCCAAACCTTACTTGGCACTTATTAATTCACATTTTGCCCTCCTTGTTCCAGCCCACTTGACACACACAACCACCCATTAGAATTCTAAAACAGTGACAACCCACGATCAATACCAACACACACAAGACACTCGAATGAACCCTTGTTCTGACTCTCTCGGCCCACCAAATACGACCCACATAAAATATCACCTTACCACACCATACTTTGCACCAAAGTCATTCCTAGTTAACGCACACAACTCGTTTGAAACAGCCCTACTCGACACGTACATGACGCACCCAAATCACACTGTTTTAACACACTTTTTGCTCCCAGTTACCAGCCCAGCTCGACACACTAGAGCCCACTTGAGATTACAGGTTGAACTACCCAGAATCCACCCCATAATTACCCCTTTTGTTCGGCCCAAAGCCTGGCCAATTCGAACCTTATATTGACACACGATCTACACACACACAAACACAAAATAACGTCACCAAACCAACCATTAAATGTGAGCGCCCCCATCTTTATTACATTAAGGTTTATACCAGATTTCGCGAGTCTCATTAAATGTTCATCGAATGGTCTAATTAGGTTTCACATATTAGACTTAGTGTTATATATAAGGATCGCTCAACACAGAAAATTTATGGGTCAAATGCATACAAGTCTAGTCAAGTTATTAACATGATTTCATGTGATGTTTACATATGTTTAAAGGTTAACGATCCAGACAGCCTACAAACTAAGAAAACAAATACGAATAGAAGCATGTTACTGAATAGGTTAGATGTATTATCAGATTATGGTCGCATGAAACTAGGTTGAATCAGATAAAAGAACAATGGGTCGAATTGAAACAGGAAACAAGGTCGAATAGCTTTTAGGCATGTTATTGTATGATTTCATGCGACATTCAATACGTAAATATGTACAAGATTTTCTAGTCGATTCATTTTAGCCTTTGGGTGCCATGTTTAAACGTTAGTCATGGTATTAAAATAGAGGAAAAACGAGACGAGATGATACACGTACCCTTGAAGCGTGATAAAAGAAGAGAACAAACGAACCAAAGAACCACGAGCACACCTTGAATCTGCTATAACACCTCGCCTAGACCACTAAGTCGACACCACAAAAATCTCCTTCTGCTTTGCCTTTTGAATCGAACAGGAAGAAGAGACCAAAAAGAGTAGCCGCCAATGTTTGTGTGGTTTGTGTTTAGGGTTTTGTTTGAAAAGATTTTGGCAACAATGTAAATAAAATATTTACATGTACATGTATGGAACAAACCGTGTGAAGGAATATCCTAAAAAGAGGATCACTAATTTTATGGGATGAAATTGAAGAATCAACGTGTGAACATGATTTGGTTAGTAAATAACGTGTGAAGGGAATTTTAAAATAGTAAACATGCTATTACTATGGGATTTGATTAGAGGAAAATTTTTAGTGTTAATATTTTTAAATAATTGCTACACCAAAGAATTTCGTTTAGGCATTAGTGACGTGGGATTTAATATACGTACCATTTGTTTTATCATAGTCTTATTATCGTGTTACTTTCATTCGTTCAATTATTAATGATTTAAACGTCTTTTATGAATTTGAGATCAAAGGGTATTTTGGGTATTTTACGCGTTCAAAACTTTCAGGTTTTACACTAATAGTAGCTAGAACCAATCTCACAACTTCACAACACAACTTATTCACGACTACTTCACAACGGCTTCACGACTGCTTCACGACTTCTTCACGACTTCAACACGACCGCTACACAACCTCTATGATGCGGCTTCACGACTTCAACACCATGTCTTCATGACTAAGACTTCACGACTTCAACATGACCGGTACACAACCTCTATGCTACGGCTTCACGACTTCACTACTAGGACTTCACGGCTTCAACACGACCGCTACACAACTTCTACGCTACGGCTTCATGACTTCAACACTAGAACTTCACGACTAGGACTTCATTGCTTCAACATGACCGCTACACAACTTATATGCTATGGCTTCACGACTTCAACACAAGAACTTCACGACTAGGACTTCACAACTTTAACACGACCGCTTCACAGCTTCTATGCTACGGCTTCACGACTTCAACACCACGGGTTCACGACTTCTACACAATGGCTTCACGACTTCTACACTTTGACCTCACAACTTCTATACCACAACTACTTATACAACATCTTCACTACTTACACACAACACTAATCTACAACACACACCTTACATACAAATGAATGAATGATTTACAAACTTTGTTAAACACACAACTTAAGTAACAAGATGAAACTAAGTTGTAATACTTCTAATCTTGATTGATAGAAGTATTCTTCTTTTGCACTTGGATGGTGGAAGCTTGGATCACTTGGAAACCAATGCTTAAGATTACATGATCAAAGGTTTTTGTTTAGATATGAAATGAGATCTACAACAGAAAGTTTTAGTGCAAAAGGTTGAGTAAAAATCCAGGGGAAGGCTGGTATTTATAGGGAAAAATTTGGACAGCTGGAGCCTACTGGAGCGGGGCTGGCCCCCTTAAATAGGGGGGCGGTCCCCTTAATTTTAAGGGGGCCGCCTAGTAAAATTAAGGGGGCCGCCCATGCTGAACGTTGGCCAGTTTTGTCCTTTTGTGGGGAAGGTTTTTCTGGAACATTTTAACTGATTTTGGTTAAAAATTTGAATTAATATTTTTATAAAAAATTAAACATTTTTAATTAATACCAAAAATGTTTTTCAAAAATATATAAAATGTTTTTGATGTTTTATAAAAAATCTAGTTATTAAGAAAATGTTCCTTTGATCATATAATGCATTAAGCATTAGCTCATTCATACCTTAAGTGATTTTAGTTGTAGAAGTGAATATTTACAACTATGTACTTGTTTAATTTATAAGTTTATGTTTTAATGAGTTTACATTTTGTGATCATCAAAACATAGAGATATGAATAAATATTGATAATGTTTTTAGGCATTTATTTATGTCAACAATCTCCCCCTTTTTGATGATTACAAAACCTAAACTCATTAAACCAAAAAGTTTATTTTTGGACAAGTATTTAGTGAGTTTACATTCACTTCTCCCCCTTTTTGTAGAATCAAAAAGGTTAAGCCGACAAAATTCAAACGTGAAATTTTTCGGGACGAAAACTCCCCCTTGAAGTGTACTCCCCCTCGTTTGGGGGCACCAAGGAATCGATATATGGAATACTTGCAAGAAAAATATTAGAAGCACAAGCATATATATAGCAAAAATAAGCATGCATATAAAGACATTCATTAAAAATGTTGTGTATCAATACACAACCATCCAAGATTATATTCAATCCTACATTAGCTAGTAAGTAATGCAATCTACATAATCATTCTTGCAGTACATGATCTTCCATGGGGCTTGCACACAAAATGGTTTGAAAAATTATTTTTGATTAAGCATTGCATATGCTTAATTTGGTGAGAATGAAGGTGGTGGTAGTGTAGTGGGTGAAAATGATGGAGGTTGTGGTGGAGGTTGGTTGTTAAGCATGTGTTCAAGGGATGAAAACATGTAGTGTATCTCATCTCTAAGACCAAAGATGATGGTTCGGTTGTGGGTGTGGTGGTATTGGTGATGATGAGAAATGAGCATCAAGAGGTGTTATTGGTGATATAGAAATGACAAGTTGGGTGAATGGAGGTTCTTGAGTAGGAGGTGGAGTTGATGCTCTTGATGGTGGTGATGAAAGGTGTGAGTTGATGTAGTTATTGATGGATGAAAGGTTGTTTTTGATGGTGCATTTGGTGCACTTGGGGATTAACATTGAGGTGGTGGTGATGGAGTTTTGGTGTCTTAGAGATGATTTTGGTGATAGCATGGTGAATGAAAATAGGTGTTTGATGGAGGTGATGGTTGATTTAGGTAAGGTTTGGGCTAGATAAAGGGGTCGCAAGATGCAAAAGAAAACAGTAAATTTTACTGCCCAGATGGCCGGTCCCCTTAATTGTAGGCCGGCCCCCTTAAAATTAAGGGGACCGCCTAGGGAATTAAGGGGGCCGCCTATCTGGTGTTTTCCCAGGCGACCAAATTTGAAAAATTTCCAGAAAAGGGTCATTTTTAGGGTGTTTTTGTAGCAAGCTCCATTTGAATAATGTACATCAAGAATGATTAAATAGTGACATAAACATGTTAATTACGCATGCATACATTTAAAACATATTATGGAATAAGCATGTTATTAATCATCAAGCATGTATATATATCATGATATCAAGTATACAAGCAATAAGCATAACAATCATATATTAAAGACAAGACATAAATCATTCATTAGTTGAAAATAATTATGTTAAAAACATAATTATTGATACAACACATATTTTGCTTATAGCATGCAATAAGTAGAAAATTTTAAATTGCCTAAGAGATCCATTGGACTTGCTTGAGACATGAAAATTTGGATTATTTTGGATGGATGATGGTAAAAAGGGGGTAAAAATTGTTGGATTAATGGGGTTGTAAGTTTGGGGGTATGGATGTTGGAGAGAGTGTTGATAGAGGAATTGGAGGTGGAGAGCTTGAACTTGACCATGTTGAATGAGGGTTTTGATGTTGTTCAAGTGGTGGTGTTGGATTAGATCTAGTGAGAAGATACTAAATCCAAGTGAGACGCTCATTTAAGGTCATGGTTTGATTTTGGAGAAAGATGCAGCAAGGACTATTGTTGACATGTTTCTCAATTTGACTCAAGTGATGTGGTGATGATGGTAATGATGGTGAGATGGATGGTGATGATGGTAATGATGGTTTGATTTTGGAGAAAGATGCAACAAGGACAATTGTTGACATGTTTCTCAATTTGACTCAAGTGATGTGGTGATGATGGTAATGATGGTGATATGGGTGGTGATGGGTTTAAGTTGCTTTGAGCAAGGTGCAAAGCAAGGAGAGCATTAAGCTCATGGGCTTCCTTGAGTTCTTCAATGAACTTCAAGTGTTGAGTGGAAGGTGATGATGATGGAGAGTGGTTGTTATTTGGTGGAAGTGGTGGTGACACTTTTGGT
The DNA here is from genome assembly GCA_021014915.2 of Artemisia tridentata subsp. tridentata. Taxonomy (NCBI): domain Eukaryota; kingdom Viridiplantae; phylum Streptophyta; class Magnoliopsida; order Asterales; family Asteraceae; genus Artemisia; species Artemisia tridentata. Next base: position 297,140,984 of record CP139506.1, read on the forward strand.
GGTGGAGACATTTGTGAACTTGGGTAGTTATGAGTGAATGAAGGTGGACATATGGATGATTGGTTATGTGTGTGAAAGGGTTCATTAGGATGAGGTTTAGGTGTTGGTTGAGTTTGAACAACATCATTTGTTGGGTTATGGCAAATGTCAAGCTTCCTCCTCCAAATGGGTATTTATGGTGTAGTGATGATGTGATTGTGGAAGGTAAATTTTGGAGGGTGGTTTGTGACAAAATGTGTTTGTGAATTTTGGGAAGTATAGGATAAAATGAGTTGGAAATTGAAAAAGAAATCAGTAATCCGTTACTCCAGATGGCCGGTCCCCTTAAATAGGGGCCGGTCCCCTTAATTTTAAGGGGGCCGCCCATCTGCTGACTTCCAGATTACTGGAAATGGGTTTTTGGCATAAATTTGTAGAAAAGGTTGTGTTTTTGGGTTTAGTTTCAAGCAAGTCCCACTTCTTTCAAGGCAATTTAGGATTTAATTACTCATATATGCTAAGCATATTTATTTAAGCAACTTTATGTAACATGCAAACTACTCATTAAGCATATAACATGTATATACATATATTAGACAAGAAGATAATACATAGCACCATGTAATTCATAGTATCATACTTAGGAAGATTAAAAGGCTAGTTAATTAATCCTAATGATTATCTATGTATAAGGGAATGTGGAGTTGTGATAGCATGGACTTCTAGACTTGTACCAAGTGAGATCTTTAATAAGTAAACCATGATTTTTCATTATTGATTTAGTTCACTTATAAGTGTCATATACACAAGTATATATGACATATATGAGATCACCAAGCATGATTTAAAGAAATGTTTTTGGCATTATTCAACAATGCTTGAAAGTAGGTTTTATGTGGATGTGAAAAGGGTATTAATGAAATAGTTTTGGCTTTGTTTCAAAATGTTTTTATGAGGAAAGAAAACATATTTTTCCAATCTTTGGTTTTTAATAAACACGTAATTATGGACACAAGTTTGAAAGAAAGGTAGGATGGTGAAACATGTTTAATAGCAATGTGTCATAATCTTTTGAAAAATCATTTTTCCAAAATGTGAAGTTTTTGCAAATTTAAAAATAAGTCCCATTAATTATAGGTTTAAAAATAGTGGTTTATAAAAGATCTCATGCTCAAGGGCATTGGTTAAGTCTATTGTCACATGCTACCTCTTTCTACATATCCTATGGCATTTAAGCATGTATTATGACTAAATACAAAAATACATCATGTCAGAGTAGTTAGAGAAAAACTAAAGATATTATAATGACAATGCATTCAACAACTAAACAAATAATTACGAAGGCATGCAGTCAAATCACATAGGAGCAAGTAAACATCTAGAAATTTTATATACGCAAGATGACATAAATCTAGGAATGAAAAGCTCTAGTGAAAAGCAAAGTTCATAACAGTAAACTATCGTTAGGTATATTTAGGAAGAATAATGTATTCAAGTTGGAGAATGAGTATGAGACTATTACTAGTGTTGCTCAATTCAGGCTAAACACGACCGTTTTTACGGGTTACACACACCCAACTTCTCACATAGAAGCAATTCAACCGTTAGGTCAAATTGAGTTTCTAGTCAATAGATTCTCCAGTAGTCATTCTCTTTTTAGAAGAAATTAAGTTCCTAAATTTACCTATCGAAGAGTACCAAATATGAAGATTGCTTGGTTCACTAACACTTAGGGGGGCTAACTAAAGGGTTTCTAGTTTATTAAGCCACAGAACGAATATAACCAAAGTGTAAAGGCAAAGCAACCTATCAGACTAAGCATATCCTAAGGCATTAATAAGATTATATGCATGAAGTAATTACTTATGAAATTTTAAATAGAGAACTTACCTCACGTCCTAGCTTTTCTTTGTAATGTATCAGATGATGATCTTATTTAAACCGAAGTAGCTTGACCCGAACATGTCTTGTACGGATCATGATCTTCTCCTTCGTCTGTGTCACTCCATGATTTTGGATTGAGTTCACTTTGGAGTTGATTCATGTAGTCTTCGTCGTTAATACCTACATTAACAACATTTGAACTAGTAGCACATGTATCTATTTTATCTAAATGTTTATCTATTAAATTTTATAAGATAACTAATTCATGTACAAGATCAAAATCCTCATCTTTGGCTTGACATTTTTCTTGATGAAAGTTTAAGAGATTTTTCCAAATATCATTTTCCGTTTTACAGAAATATATTCTTTCATATTTAACTTTTGGCAAGGTTTTGTAAATAATTATTTTGAGTTTCATAATCCATTTTTGTTTGACTTTCAAAATCCGTTTTTGTTGGTTGAAAATCACCAATCGAAATGACATGCCAAAGATCTAGATCAATTGATTTCACATAAGTTTCAAATTTATTTTTCCATTCAAGAAAAGTATAGTTTTCAAATAGTGGTGGTTTTTACATAAATTCCCCTTCTAAATATTTTTCGGATTCCATAGATCGATTCAAGTTTTAAAATACAGTATATTTTAAAGATCTTGATTGACGTGGCTCCTGATACCAATTGTGGAAAACTAGAAGGGGGGGTTGAATAGTTTTATGTCTTTTTAATTTTATTATAAAAACCTTTGTTTATTTTTAAAACACTTATATTCAAGTTTGTATGAAAAATAAAACTTGAACCTTATTATTAGTTATATATGTATTCTTTTAAATTGATTGTAAAAGTTTTGGTTTCTTGAATGGATTTTCAAATTGATCTTTATGTGAAGTCGACCTCTAATTAATACTAGCAATTATATAAACCTATGTGTATGAAAGTAATGACGATGCAAGTAAAGAAATAAATAACGTATGGAAAGATCTAACCGAGAAACGAGAGATTTATAGTAGTTCGGCTACAAGGACACCTTCCTTGCCCTACTCTACTCCCCGAGCACACCTTGCTCGAGAGTTTTCTTCACAACTTCAATAAGCTCCCTTATGGCGGAGAAAACCGTACACAACTTTGGCTTGCACGGGTTTAACGACACAAAACTAAATGTCGAGTTCTAATAGTAGCTAGAACCAATCTCACAACTTCACAACACAACTTATTCATGACTACTTCACAACGGCTTCACGACTGCTTCACGACTTCTTCACGACTTCTTCACGACTTCAACACGACCGCTACACAACCTCTACGATGCGGCTTCACGACTTCAACACCATGTCTTCATGACTAAGACATCACGACTTCAACATGAACGCTACACAACCTCTATGCTATGGCTTCACGACTTCACTACTAGGACTTCACGGCTTCAACACGACCGCTACACAACTTCTATTCTACGGCTTCATGACTTCAGCACTAGAACTTCACGACTAGGACTTCATTGCTTCAACACGACCGCTACACAGCTTATATGCTATGGCTTCACGACTTCAACACAAGAACTTCACGACTAGGACTTCACAACTTCAACACGACCGCTTCACAGCTTCTATGCTACGGCTTCACGACTTCAACACCACGGGTTCACGACTTCTACACAATGGCTTCACGAATTCTACACTTTGACCTCACAACTTCTATACCACAACTACTTATACAACATCTTCACTACTTACACACAACACTAATCTACAACACACACCTTACATACAAATGAATGAATGATTTACAAACTTTGTTAAACACACAACTTAAGTAACAAGATGAAACTAAGTTGTAATACTTCTAATCTTGATTGATAGAAGTATTCTTCTTTTACACTTGGATGGTGGAAGATTGGATCACTTGGAAACCAATGCTTAAGATTACATGATCAAAGGTTTTTGTTTAGATATGAAATGAGATCTACAACAGAAAGTTTTAGTGCAAAAGGTTGAGTAAAAATCCAGGGGAAGGCTGGTATTTATAGGGAAAAATCTGGACTGCTGGAGCCTACTGGAGCGGGGCCGGCCCCCATAAATAGGGGGGCGGTCCCCTTAATTTTAAGGGGGCCGCCTAGTAAAATTAAGGGGGCCGCCCATGCTGAACGTTGGCCAGTTTTGTCCTTTTGTGGGGAAGGTTTTTCTAGAACATTTTAACTGATTTTGGTTAAAAATTTGAATTCATATTTTTATAAAAGATTAAACATTTTTAATTAATACCAAAAATGTTTTTCAAAAATATATAAAATGTTTTTGATGTTTTATAAAAAATCTAGTTATTAAGAAAATGTTCCTTTGATCATATAATGCATTAAGCATTAGTTCATTCATACCTTAAGTGATTTTAGTTGTAGAAGTGAATATTTACAACTAAGTACTTGTTTAATTTATAAGTTTATGTTTTAATGAGTTTACATTTTGTGATCATCAAAACATAGAGATATGAATAAATATTGATAATGTTTTTAGGCATTTATTTATGTCAACACACCTGACTATACCGGTCAAACTAGCAAAAGGCAAAGGACAACTCCTCCAATATCATCAGATGAACTAACAACTCCTCCATCTTATTTAGACGATTCATTTACCTCTTCAGATTCGTCGGATGATTATGAAGTTCAAAAACTATCAGACTTACTAACCAAAGAGTTTGAAAAAGCGGCATCATCAGTGAAGATCCCTGCTCCGAAGAGAAAGCCTGAGAAGAAGCAAGTTCCATCTCCAAGTCAAAAGCAAATTCCATCTCCAAGACCAATAATACTGGCACTTCCCTGCAAGAAAGTGTCTGAACTCATGGGTAGCAGAGGACCCCGCAGCAAAGTCATGCCGGATATCATTGGAAAAGGAAAAGAAAAGCTTGAGTAGTTGTGTTGTGTGGTAGGTGTGTGTAGGTTATGTGTAGTAAGGTTGTGGGTTGGTTGTTTGTTTTATTGCATTTGAATCCTGAATGATTATGTAACTCCTGCTTTTGATCCCAGTAATGAATGAACTTCTATTATCTTTGTGTTGATGATCATTCACTTTTATGCTTTTGATCCTGAATAGATAGCCTCCCCTGAACTTCAGAATCATCTTATTCTCAGCAAGCAAACTTTTGTGACTTAACCTTCAAAAGATTAGTCCAACAACCACAAAACACAAACAAGAGTATCTCACAATAATCACAAGATGGTCAACAAAATAACCATCTTAGCAGCACACAATATACATAGCAAGCACTAGAAACAACTTTTTAATAACAGCACAAATCCTCAAAAACTTTTTACAAAAACATACAGAGATAAGATTTTAAAGATTGATCATACCAATACTGGCAACTAAAAATTGAAATCTACTTATATCAAAACTTTTTGTAAGTAGATCAGCAACATTATTATCAGTATGTATTTTAACCACTTGAATTAACTTTTTCTTATAACAATCTCTAATAAAATGATGTCTTATCTCTATATGCTTTGTTTTAGAGTGAAAAACAGGATTCTTGATTATACACATTGTGCTGTTATTATCAATATACATTTTGGTGTTCATGAAATTGTACCCATAATCCAAGAGTTGATTCTGAATCCAGAGTACTTGTCCACAGCAACTAGAAGCAGCAACATTATTATTAGTATGTATTTTAACCACTTGAATTAACTTTTTCTCATAACAATCTCTAATAAAATGATGTCTTATCTCTATATGCTTTGTTTTAGAGTGAAAAATAGGATTCTTGATTATACACATTGTGCTGTTATTATCAATATAAATTTTGGTGTTTATGAAATTGTACCCATAATCCAAGAGTTGATTCTGAATCCAGAGTACTTGTCCACAGCAACTAGAAGCAGCTACATATTCTGCCTCAGTTGTTGAGTTAGCCACCACAATCTGTTTCTTACATTGCCATGAGATTAGCCTATGACCAAGGTATTGACAGCCTCCAGTGGTTGACTTTCTATCCAAACTAGCTCCAGCATAGTCACTGTCTGAGTATGCTATCAAGTCAAAGGGTGAATTATTAGGATACCAAAGTCCTAATTTAGGTTGACCCTTTAGGTACCTAAAAATTCTTTTGACCACTTCCAAGTGTGAAACTTTTGGGGACACTTGAAATCTAGCACAAGCACACACTGAAAACATGATATCTGGCCTTGAAGCAGTCAGATACATTAATGAACTAATCATTGATCTATAAAGATGTACATCAACCTCTTCCCCATCTTCATCTTTGAGCAAAGGTTTGTTGTTATCCATTGGTGTCTTAGCTGCCTTCATATCATTAAAACCAAATTTCTTTAACATATCAACCACATACATGTCTTGACTGATGAAGATCCCTTCAGATGTCTGCTTAACCTGAAGCCCCAGAAAGAAAGTGAGTTCTCCCATATAACTCATTTGAAATCTGTTATGCATGAGCTTCTCAAATTCTTCACAGAACACCTTGTTTGTAGACCCAAAAATGATATCATCTACATAAACCTGAACTAGTAGAATATCATTCTTATTTTTCTTGATGAACAAAGTTTTATCAATGGTTCCCCTTGTGAATCCATTAGATAACAAATACTTAGACAAGGTGTCATACCAAGCTCTAGGAGCTTGATGTAAACCATACAGTGCTTTCTCCACTTTATATACTCTATCTGGAAAGTTAGGATCTTCAAAACCAGGAGGTTGCATCACATAAACCTCTTCATCAATCATTCCATACAAGAAAGCACTTTTCACATCCATTTGGTACACTGGAAAGTTCTTGAATGAGGCAAAAGCCAAAAACAATCTAATAGCCTCTATCCTTGCTACAGGAGCAAAGACCTCATCATAATCTATTCCTTATTCCTGAGTGTACCCTTGAGCCACCAATCTTGCTTTGTTTCTTACCACAATTCCTCTTTCATCTCTTTTGCACCTGAACACCCATTTTGTACCAATTGCCCTCTTCCCATTAGGCAAATCAACTAGTGTCCAGACCTCTTGAAGCTTGAACTGCAACAGCTCCTCTTGCATGGTTTCAACCCAACTTGAATCATTCATAGCTTTGTGAATATTTTTGGGTTCTACTTGTGACAAGAAACAAGCAAATTTGCAATTTTGTAGGTCCTTGTGGCTATTCCTCTGATGCAATGATTGAGCAAATAAACCTTGATGAAGTTGATCACTCAGTCTTTTTGCTTTACTTCTGGTTTGTACAGTAGATTGTACATCACCAATTATCTGCACCTTGGGATGGTTTTTATGTATCCTTGTAGTTGGAGTAGGACTGACTTGAATAGAAGGCTCCAAATTTGTCATATCAGCATTTGCTCGAAAAACATCCACAACATCATCATCTGTGTCATAGTAGATTTCCACCATTTCAGGCATATGAGGGAAGTCACCATCATCATTCACATTATCATTAAAGTCAGCAGCAGAATTCTTTGGAACAGCAGCAGAATTACTAGGCTTAGCAGCAAAATTGGGAATAATGCTGCTAGGCGTAGCAGCAGAATAATTTGGCTTAGCAGCAGAATTAGAGATACTGCTGCTAGCTTCATTTCTTGAACTTCTATGCTTTGCTGACTTCTCAACAGTCTTGCCATCATTAGAAGGTTCATGATCACCTTCTGCATCATCCTTTGGTACTTCCTTATGAACAACATCATCATCTGAACTCTTTCCCTCTTTATCTGTTGGAGTGAATAACTGATTAAACTTCCACTTCTCAATCAAAACAAACTCCTTTGCAGATCCATCCTTCCTTGCTTGTATACCTGCATTGGGGTTAGTTTGTGTACCTGCACACATGTCAGTAGTACCTGCAATGACTGGTTGATAATTCATACTTTTGGTTAGAGAATCAATATCAAACATCCATTCAGGACCTTTTCCATTAACATTAGGTGTGGATTTTCTAATTGTAACATGTAAAGTTTACACAACATGCCCAGTCCTTTGATTGAAGACTCAAAAAGCCTTACTTTCAGTGGAGTATCCAACAAAGAAACCTATGTCTGCTTTTTCACTAAACTTGCCTAAGTGGTCAATGGTGTTCAAGATAGTAACAGGACACCCAAATGGTCTTAAGAAATCTATCAAGGGTTTCCTACCATGTAATAACTCATAAGGGGTCTTGTTATGAGGCTTCACTACCTTACTCCCATTTTGCACATAACAAGCAGTGTTGACTGCTTCAGCCCAAAAGATTGTGGGTAACTTAGACTCAGACAACATGGTCCTAGCAGCCTCAATTAATGTTCTATTTCTCCTCTCAGCAACCCCATTTTGCTGAGGAGTTCTAGCCACACTAAACTGTCTAGTTATACCCTTTTCCTCACAGAACTGATTCATCACTTGGTTCTTAAATTCAGTTCCATTATCACATCTGATGACCTTAACTTTGTGATTAAATAGGTTTTCTATCCTTGTAATAAAAGCCTTAAGAATGCCAGGAGTCTCATCCTTAGAAGCTGTGGGAAGGATTCCAAACACTTGGGATGTGAATCTTAGTAACGTGTTTGAGAGATATTTATGTATGAATGTGTTTAGCATGCGGAATCTACTACAACACACTTAAAAGAACACAAGGTGGTGAGTTATGTTAACGTGAGTATGCAATTAATATGGAATACAACTTTGGTTAACACAAAATGATTCAATATTATTGATGAAATAATACGGATGATCTAAATATCACCGGGATTACAAAGTAATCTTGAATCTAAGATTGTAAAAAGGATTTGTGAATTTAGTAACTAAGTTACTTGAGAGATGGTTCGGTTTTGGTTACTAGTTGAAGAGATGCTTGCATGAAGAGTGACTAAGGTATCCTTTTATAAGATAAGGACACCTTATTACAAGTTGTCAAGTGGTTGAATATAATACTTTACTTTGACTATTCTAGCCTACAATTAAATACAACTACCAATGTACAACTCTGTAATATTCTTCTGTACACCACAGAAGACTAAACTACTTCTACATAACTTATAACAATGTACAAAGACTAATAATTCAACTAAATATCTATTACAAAATATCTAATCAACTTGACATATAGCTTGGCAGGCCCTTTGTCAACTAGCAGTACCTTCTACCCAGAAGGTACTGTTAGTACATCTTCATACTCTTCAAAATCAACTAGCAGGCTCTTTGACATCTTTGGCAGGCTCTTTGACTTGAACATTTTATTCCTAACAATCCTCCCCTAAACTTGTTATTTCCATTAAAATACACAAGTTTCTGATGAATAAAATACATACCTTGAGGATTTGAGGGAACTTTTCCAAAAACCTTCACTCTCTGTTCTTCCTTTTTCTTTCACATTGCTCAAATATGCTCCTCAGCAAACTTTGAACAATTTCTGAATTCTCTTCATCCTTGTCACATCTTAATCTCTTGGAGATCATAGTTTTAAGCACTTCATAACTAAGTGGATACTCTTTCTCAGCCAACATGAAGAGTTCAATCCCACTTGATGTGTAAAGATGATGAATACTGCTAAGGCTTAGAAATTCCCATGTTGTTGAAGGATCATAATAGGGAAATTTCCAATGAACATCTTTGGGATCAGGATCAAACATCCTATTGAATTGTACCCACAGTTCCTGTTCCTTAACATCAGTACTAGAAGTTGTGTCTAGCCTAATCTGCACTAGATTCCACAATTCTTCCAAGTCTGCTCTGTCACATGCTCTAACTAGATTTTCAAAATTCTTAAAGATAGCAAACTGACCCCCAACCCTTATTATTTTCCATGACTTTCCTAATCTATCATGGTTGATCTCCGAATCAATAATAGGGCATCTACAGCTAATTGGATCAGCATGTATAATAGTTGGCAAAGTAATTAACATCTTACTTACTTGCTCTGTGTCCAATTTTGCTACTTCTTTCTTCTGAGCATCTTTCTTCTTCATAGAGGGCTTTGCATCAGATGGAACTTTGTAGTAAAGACTTTTGTAGGCTTTAAGATACAAGTAGTAGATTTCATCATTAGATTTCTTCTTCAGTTGATAATCAGTCCAATTTGCTTGACCTTTTAGAAATCTCTTCATGAAAGTCACTTGATCTTTCCATGATTTGCCCACCTTAAAACCTCTTTTCTCACTTTCTTTCATCTTTTCAAAAATGTCAGCCAGAGCTGCTTCTTTATACTTTTTGTTGATAAAAGATTCAAGTTCTGCTGTCTTCTCATCAGAATTGAGATTCTTGTCATTTACTATCATTGAAGCTTGGCCTTTCACAATCGGATCATTAGCAATAATCCATTGCATTTGTGCATCAAAGGTTTCTTGAGCAATTTGAGTATCAAGAAGAGACTGAGCATCTTTTTGCTCTTTCATCTCTGTTAGCAGTCTTGAAGCTTCAAGTGCTTTCAGTTCTTCTTCATGAATTCTTTTGGCCTCTTCTTCATCTCTAGCTATCTGTGCTTGCTCTAATTTCTTTAACTTTTTGGGCTTTGGCTCATCTTCAACCATAATGCTCTTGCCCTTATCCTTTGGAGTTGGTTCTTGGGATGGAGCAGTGGATTGCTCATCAGCAATAAATAACCTCCCTTGAACAAACAAATCTCCTTGAGGCTCTAAGTCCCTCTTTCTTTTGTACACTTTCTCAGCAGACCCTTTGTACTCCATTGCCAATAGCCTCTCAATCCTAGCAGGCTCTTGTTCTGGACTAGCAGGCTCTTGCCCTGCACCTGCAGGCTCTTCATCATAAACTTGAGTTCCTTCATGGAATTCAAATTGAGCCTCCTCCTCATCTTCAGAACTATCCTTCCTCCCCTTTTTGGAAGAGTGACCTATCCTATCAGCATCTGATTTTGAAGAACTAGATAAAACAACCTTTGCAGATCTTTTACCCTTTAGCTTCTTCACTTCACCCTCCAATTTCTTTACCCTCTTGACTAATTTGATGTTGATCTCAGAAAACTTCTTGCTTTGACTTTTAAGAGCATCTTCTAAGAACTTCACCTTGTCTTTTAGTTCTTGCATTGTCTGAGGTGATTGGGTTTGTGATACATGATGTGATGATGTTGGTGGTGTTGCTGATTGTACAGGAGATGGTATTGGTGATGTTTGATGTGTTGGTGAAATGTAACCATGTGAAGAACTAGATGATGGTGATTCAGCTGATGGTGTTGGTTCTTCTGGATATTGTGGTAACATTTCATCAAATAGTGGTATTTCCTCCCCTCTAAAACCAATTCTCATATTTGAAAATACTTTGTGAGAAAGTTTGGGTGTTTCATTAAGAGTGTGATGGGGAAGTAACAAATGTTTTGATTTTGCAATGATGGATGCAATAAATCTTGGATACATCAAAAACTTTGTTTCACTATCCACATTTTTAATCAATCCTTCAAAAATATGTTTTGAAAAATTGTATTTTCTGTTTGTAGCCAAGCAGATGAGAGCAGAAGCCATGTTTCCACTGAATTGCTCCCAAGAGGTTTTCTTCTGGCTAAAAAATAAAGGATTGTGTGAATCAAAAATCTCCATTGTGGAGTAAGATGCTTCTTTAGAAAAGTGAGTTTTGTAGAAGTAGCATGATACCCCATTCTTTGTAAATTTTCAAAAATTTCAGTATCTGGCAACTGACTAATACCATCAGAATCATCCAAATGAAGATGTCTTCTTTTGGATGACTCAGTAAGAGTCAAAAGTTTGCCATCCACTTTGGCCTTAATCCTTTGTTCCCCATTTTCAGAAGTTTTAATTTTAGCAGTTTGCCAAAATTGTAAAATTTGAGATTCATAAATAGTCGGATTGACTAGTAAAGCAAACCTGATATAGGAGTTATTTAAAAAGTCCACTACTTGATGATATGAGGCATTATCCTCTGACTTCTCCAAAAATGCTAATTGATTGTGACGTTGGACAAAGTTTAGAAAAACTGTGCAATCCATAATGAAAATTCTGAATATGTTGGTGGGATTTGTTGGTGGTACTGGTAGAAGATGAAAGGTGTATGTGAATTATGATAAGGACTGATGAAAGAAGATATGAGAGAATTACTTTTAACCGACAATAAGAAAGATTATTAAAAGTAAATGTAAAGGCGGTTAAAAAGATCTTTTACATGTGAAATATAATATAATATAATCATCAGTAATTTACATAACTACCCCAACGGCTAATTTTAACTACCAGGCCCAATGGCTAAAACTTTTTCTGACAGGCTCACCGGCTATCTAGCAGTACCATTTTACTCTAGCAGTACCAATTTTTTGAACTACCAGTACCTTTGAAAGTTTTATAAAAATCCCTTATAGTTTTTAGCAAACTACCAGCTATCAACGGATTTGAGTTGTCTTTACCAAAAGCCGTTTGCTTAAGGACTAGCTAACTATTTACAATTAAGTATAGTTAGTTAACAACCATATAGTTTTTGGTAAACTATCAACCATCAACGGATTTGATTATTCTTTACCAAAAGCCGTTTGCTTATGGACTAGCCAGCTCTTAAGTTTGTAAAAACTTGGTGAACTGAATACCAAAAGCCATATTGGCCTAAAGATGGTGCAATTTCCTTGGATGGAGGAAATTAAAAAGGCAATGATGCTGTGTATCTTGGATGATTGGTTCAACAAGTGAAATCATCTAATAGCATGCCTTTGAGTTGAAACTTTTCTTAGTTTGATCTAGATAGAACTTTCTCCTTTAGAAATGCTTCATCCCTTCTAGATATGTGATCTAATTCTCTCTTGTTCAACTTTTGCATCATCTTGTATGCTCTTGTCTTTTTCCTTCATAAATTGGTTTTGCTTCCATTCTGGGCTATCATACCCTCCCCTGAGATTGTTACCTCCCCTGAGATTAATATAACTTAAGTTTCCCCTTTTATTTTGGAAGATCTCTTGTTTTGTTATCAACTTGAAATGTGTTAGTTGCAAACCAAAAGAACAAAGTGCAAAGTATTTGATCTATAGTATTTTAAACATTTAAGCATCAATATGAATAAAACATAGCAAATTTTATATTAGCAGGACAAATTATGAACTGACAGTACCAATTGACTAACTAGCAGTACCATGTTTAAGAGCCAATACCAGTTAATTTTATATACAAAAACACATGTTTTTCAAAGATTTATCATTCCAATACCTCCTCCAAGATATTTGAATCTACCTAAATCAAAAGCTTTGGTGAGAAGGTCTGCATAATTCTTTTCAGAATCAATTTTAACAACTTGAATTAACCTTTTCTCATTGCAATCCTTTATGAAATGGTGTCTGATTTCAATGTGTTTTGTTTTTGAGTGTTGAACTGGGTTTTTAATGATACATATAGTACTGCTATTGTCAATATAAATAATGGTGTTAAGAAAATTGTACCCTTAGTCAAGCATTTGATTTTGGATCCAAAGAACTTGCCTACAACAACTTGCACCAGCAACATATTCTGCTTCAGTTGTAGAGTTGGCCACCATTGTTTGTTTCTTGCATTGCCAAGAGATGAGTCTGCAACCAAGAAATTGACATCCACCAGTTGTGGATTTTCTGTCTAGAGTTGCACCAGCATAGTCACTATCCGAATAAGCCACCAATTCAAAAGATGATTCCCTTGGATACCAAAGACCCAACCTAGGTTGACCCTTAAGATATCTAAAGATTCTTTTGACTGCTGTGAGATGAGAGATTTTGGGATGTATTTAAAACCTTGCACATACACATACTGAGAACATGATATATGGTCTTGATGATGTAAGGTACATCAAAGACCCAATCATTGATCCATAATTATGCAAATCCATATCATCTCCTTCAGCATCCTTGAGTAGCCCTTTATCTGGATCCATTGGTGTACTTGCAACCTTAGAATCAGCAAAATTAAATTTCCTTAGGATCTCTGCTACATACTTATCTTGGCTGATAAATATGCCTTATTTAGATTGTTTCACTTGGAGACCCAAAAAGAAAGTAAGTTCCCCCATGAAACTCATTTCAAACTTACTATGCATAAGTTTTTCAAATTTTACACACAAGTCTTGGTTTGTTGATCCAAAGATTATGTCATCAACATAAATCTGCACAAGCAAGATGTCTTTCTTTGTTCTTTTGATGAACAAAGTTGGATCAATCCTGCCTCTTTTGAATCCACTTTCTAGTAGAAAACAAGCCAATGTTTCATACCATGCCCTAGGAGCTTGGTGTAGGCCATAAAGAGCCTTGGTAATTAACCTTACAAACCTTGTCTGGATACTCTGCATCAATGAAGCCTGGAGGTTGAGACACATATACTGGTTCTTCAATTTCACCATATAAAAATGCACTCTTAACATCCATTTGATAGACAGTGAAGCCTATGATTGAAGCATAGGCCAAGAAAAGCCTAATTGCTTCAAGTCTTGCAACTGGAGCAAACACTTCTTCATAATCTACCCCTTCTTCTTGAGTATATCCTTGTGCTACCAATCTAGATTTGTTTCTGATCACTATACCCCTTTCACCTTTCTTGTTTCTGAACACCCATTTGGTTCCAATTGCCCTATGACCTTTGGGCAAATCAACCAATATCCAAACCTTCTGAATCTTGAATTGGAGAAGCTCTTCTTGCATTGCTTCCACCCAACTTGCATCATCTAAAGCTTTGTTTATGTTTTTGGGTTCAGCCTGAGATAGAAAACATGAAAACAGGCATATATTGGAAATATCATGATTCTTTTCTTCATAAATAGAGGAGATAAACCCTTCTTCATCTGAAGACAAGACTTGAGATAAACCAACTTGAGATCTTGTTCTAACACCAGAATTTATGCTACCAATCACATCATCAGTTGAGTGATCTTTGAGAATTCTAGTGTTGGGTGTTTTAGGAACTTCATAGGTAGATGGAAGATTACTAATCCCCACCTCTTCTGGTAAAGAATCATCTATTTGAACATTCAATGGCTCAGCAGTATCAAAACTTGAACTAGCAGGACCATCTGATGAACTAGCCGTACCATTGTCATTTGTACCACTTTCTTGATTCTCGTGATTCTGAGTTCCATGATCTTCTTCATTGCCTTCATTTCTTGTGTTTGAAGGTTCCTCTTGACTTGAAGATAGATCCATTTCTTTCCAAATTGGCATCCAGATGTAATCTTGATCTTTAGGAGATTCAACATTTTCTTCAAAACTTGCATCATCATTAGTATTTGTACCTGAAACAGGCACATAATTCATAGATTCTGAAAGCCTATCAATATCAAACATCCAATCTGGTCCAATTCCTTTCACATTTGTTAGTTTCTCTTGAAACTCTATGTGAAGATTCTCTTCCACTAGCCTAGTGCAAGTGTTAAACACTCTATAGGCCTTACTCTGTAAAGAATACCCTATCAAATAGCCTACATCTGCTTTTCCATCAAACTTGCCTAAATGATCTTTGGTATTTAGAATAGTGACATGACAACCAAAAGATCTCATAAAACTTAAAGATGGTGTTCTACCAAAGAAAAGTTCATAAGGTGTCTTTCTATGTGGCTTTGTCACAAGAACCCTGTTTTGTACATAACAGGCAGTACCAACTGCTTCAACCCAAAATGAAATAGGCAACTTAGAGTCTACTAACATAGTTCTAGCAGCCTCTATAAGTGTTCTATTCTTTCTTTCTGCTACTCCATTTTGCTGTGGGGTTCTAGCTACACTAAATTCCCTTTTTATGCCTTTTTCCTTGCAAAAGTCATCCATAACCCTATTCTTGAACTCTGTCCCATTGTCACATCTGATGACTTTGACTTTCTTATCAGATTGGTTTTCCACCTCAGTGATATAAGATTTAAGAATCTCACTAGTTTCATGTTTAGATCTTAAAAAGAAAACCCAAGAAAATCTGCTATGATCATCAGTAACAACAAGACAATATCTTTTACCATTCAAGCTACACACATTAGTAGGACCAATGAGATCCATATGAAGCATATGTAAAGCCTGAGAAATAGAGTTTTGGGTCTTGGGCTTACAAGAAGCTCTATGTTGTTTGCCTTTTAGACAATCAACACAGGATTGGTCATTTTGGAAAATCTTTTTGGGTAAACCTCTTACCAAATCATATTTTGCAATAGTGTTGATTATTTTAAAGTTTACATGACCAAGCCTTCTATGCCATAGCATAGATTCATCCAATGAGGCTTTTGCTACCAAACAAGTTAGACTCTCCTTAGGATCAATGTTCTTTAAATTAACACTGTACATATTGTTCCTTTTTGGGATTTTAAGAAGGATCTGACTCTCATCAGGCATTTTAAAATCAGAAGAAAGAACCATACATTCATTGTCTGCAAATAGAACATTTTTCTTTTTGTCACACATTTGTGAGACACTAAGGAGATTAAACTGAAGTTCTTTCAAAAAATACACATTTTCAAAATCTAGTTTACTGGTTTTAATAGTACCTTTACCAGTGATCTTTCCTTTTATTCCTCCCCCAAAGGTAACATATCCTCCATCAAATGTTTTGAAGTCTGAGAGGAATGACATGTTGCCTGTCATGTGCCTTGAACATCCACTATCTACATATCCTTGATCTCCAATATCAGATGAATGTTCCTGCACATGAATAAACATATTAGTTTCCTTGGGGTACCCAAGCCATGACAAACTTGGGTTTGCCTCTTGCATCAATGAAATCAAACCTTTTCAGGATTGTTGATGCACCTTTTGATTGGATTGGTTTCCAAATCCAACATGCTGAGGACTTAACAGCACTTTCCCTTTTAATCCATTTTGTGGTCTTTGGTCTATAAGTACTAATTTTGGCAGTACCATTTGGTCTAGCAGGACCTTTTGGTCTAGCAGGACCTTTGGTTTTTGGTTTCCAAATTTGTGTTTTGACCACATATTTCTTTTTAATAGGACTATTCACAACTTTTGGTACATATTTGAAAGTGTTTCTTGTACCCTTATCAGTTGGTTTTGCAATAACAGGCTTATTTTGTCTAACAGTATCTTTAACTTTTGTGGTGTTAGACATAACAAAACTTTTTCTGGGGTGAGTAACATTTGTTTTAGACTTTGTTTTACTCCCAGAAACCCATTTATTACCATAAGCATGAAGATGATTAAAGCTACCACAATAATAACAAGCCTTATTGTACATGAAAAAGTCATCACCTAGTTGTTGTGACTTAAGGTTGTTCCAATTTCTTTGGCTTCCCCTAGGTTTGTTATTACATTTTTCACAACTTTCAACTGTTTTCAAAATAGCTTTATACTTAGCCTTAATTTCTACTTTCTTAGGACTGATTGGTCCTACTTTGATTCATTTGATAGGAACAGTCTCATCTTCATCATCATCAGATACCCAATCTTCAATAATTAAAATATCTGGTTTCTTATCAGTGAGCACCTTAGAGAGTGAGGCATTCTTAGCATTCTCAGAAGGTTCACTCTTCTCTACGGTTTTATCCAATGGTTTGTTAATGATTTCATGTAGACCTGACTCAGCTAGATCTGATCCTGGGGGACAAGGAATTCCTCTATAAGGAGGTGCACATTTATTGTATCCTATCCCTGATTTGATTCTTTTATTCATCTGATTCTCATCTATGCTTCTGGTGCATTCAGAAGCAATTTCCAATTTAGTAACAGTCAGTTGAATATTATCTCTAGCCAATGTCACTTTAGTACACCCAGTCCTTAACATTTCTATTTCTGAATCTTTCAAAAATATTTGTCTATTAAGAGCAGCTTTTGCATCAGAAAAGGTAAGTTCATTTTCTCTATAATGAATGATTTGTTTTTCAAGCTTGGGCATACCACACTTATAATCAACTAAGGTTTGATGGGTTTTTCTATGTTCTAATGTCAGAGCATCATAAGATTTTCTTATAACTTCTAATTCTTTAAGAAATTCACAATTATTAGAACATTTGATAGTTTGTACCTCATGGGTGGAGAATGCCATCAAAGCCAATTCATCTGAAGTTGACTCATCTTCACCCATGAAACTCCAATCAAAACCCGTGCCATCAATAGCAACCATTGCTTTAGGCTCAGCAACTTCTACTGCCTTACTCTTGCTTTCAAAGCTTCCTCTCTTCTCAAAGTTTCCTTTATTCCTCTGCTCAAAACCTCTACCCTTGTCATCCTGCTTCTTAGGTCTTCTACACTCTCTAGAGTAGTGACCCTTCATGTGGCAGTTGTAACACTCCACTTTTGACTTCTCATACCCAGCAGGCTCATTTCCATTTATCATTATCTTCTTACCAGTCCTCATCAACAACTTCTTAGCCCTGATACTCAGAAGTGAAAGTTGCCACTTGATGTCCATTTCTTCAAGATCATCTTCATGAATCTCTTGAAGATCTTCAAAAGTTAATATGGACCCATTGTGTTGAGATGTAAGAAAAGCACACCCAATTGTTTCATCTAAAATGGTTTTGGTACTACTAGAAGTACTGGCAGTACCAATGTTTGTGTTGGCAGTACCTTCTTCTCTGCCATCTTTTTCTTCATCAACAACCTTTGAGATGCTTGGAGATAAAACAAAAGCCATATTTCCTGAGCTTGACCCAGTAGTCTTCTTTACTTCATGCTCTACTATTTTGAAATTGTTGTAGAGATCATTAAGACTCATCTGATCAATATTTGGCTTGTTTTTCCAGAAAATAACATGCATGGACCATTCTGTGGGTAAACTCCTAAGAAATTTGGAGTTTAGGTCTTCTTGAGTTATCATCACTTCATGGAAGGCTAACTGGCTTGAAAGCTTCTGAAGTCTATTGAACATACTGTCCAAAGACTCATTGGTTGTGGCTGTAAAGTTCTCAAATTGTTGTTTGAGAAGTGTTTTCTGTGTTTTCTTGGTAGCAGCATTACCACCAAATCTAGCCACAATAGCTTCAAAAAGGGTTTTAGCATCTTTGTATTTGTTAAAGATCAAAAGATGATCATTTGGAATAGTCATCAGTAACATACTCCTGGCTTTTAGATCATTTCGCTTCTGAATTCTTTCATCTGCATTTGATGGGTGTTCTTGTATTTGTGTTACAAGAGCGTCATTTACTGTTGTAGTGGTGATTGAGGCTTTAAATGAGTTGCCTCCTTCAATGATCTCCCAAAGTGCATAGTCTTGCACTTGAAAGTATTGTTCTACCCTTAGTCGCCACATTTCAAACTCATTTTGCTTGAGTAATGGAAGTTTAGCTGCAACATTTGTTTGAATATGTTCAACATCCATTGAACAAACAAATCTCCTATTGTTCTTTTAAATTAGTAAATATCAAGCCTAGCTTTGATACCACTTGTGGGAAGGATTCCAAACACTTGGGATGTGAATCTTAGTAACGTGTTTGAGAGATATTTATGTATGAATGTGTTTAGCATGCGGAATCTACTACAACACACTTAAAAGAACACAAGGTGGTGAGTTATGTTAACGTGAGTATGCAATTAATATGGAATACAACTTTGGTTAACACAAAATGATTCAATATTATTGATGAAATAATACGGATGATCTAAATATCACCGGGATTACAAAGTAATCTTGAATCTAAGATTGTAAAAAGGATTTGTGAATTTAGTAACTAAGTTACTTGAGAGATGGTTCGGTTTTGGTTACTAGTTGAAGAGATGCTTGCATGAAGAGTGACTAAGGTATCCTTTTATAAGATAAGGACACCTTATTACAAGTTGTCAAGTGGTTGAATATAATACTTTACTTTGACTATTCTAGCCTACAATTAAATACAACTACCAATGTACAACTCTGTAATATTCTTCTGTACACCACAGAAGACTAAACTACTTCTACATAACTTATAACAATGTACAAAGACTAATAATTCAACTAAATATCTATTACAAAATATCTAATCAACTTGACATATAGCTTGGCAGGCCCTTTGTCAACTAGCAGTACCTTCTACCCAGAAGGTACTGTTAGTACATCTTCATACTCTTCAAAATCAACTAGCAGGCTCTTTGACATCTTTGGCAGGCTCTTTGACTTGAACATTTTATTCCTAACAGAAGCTAAGAAGAATACCCAAGTAAATCTACTAAAATCATCAGTGACCACTAAGCCATACATCTTTTTGTTCAAGCTTTTCATAAAAGTAGGTCCAAACAGATCCATATGCAACATATACAAGGGTTCAGAAATAGAGTTCACCAATTTAGACTTACAAGATGCTCTATGTTGCTTTCCCATCTGACAAGCAACACATATTTCAGGGTTTTCAAAGACCTTTGAAGGTAACCCTCTGACCAAGTTCCCTTTCACCAACTTGTTGATAGCCTTGTAGTTCAAATGGCCAAGCCTTTTATGCCATAGTTTGGATTCATCAATGGTGGCCTTTACAAAAAGACAAGTTAAATCTCTTTTGGGAATGATGTTCTTAATGTCCACATTGTATATATTGTTTGTTCTAGGGACTTTAAGTAGTACTTCAGAATCATGAGGTAACTTAAAGTCGGGAGACAAAACAAGACAGTCAGTGTCTGTAAAAAGAACAAAATTCATTTTGTCACACATTTTTGAGACACTAAAAAGATTGAACTTGAGTCCCTCTACAAAATACACTTTTTCAAAATCCAATTTTCCTGTTCTAATAGTACCTCTACCAACAATCTTGCCACCTTTTGGATCATTGCCAAAAGCAACATAACCACCATCAAAAGCCTTAAAATCTTCCAAGTTGCTCTTGTCCCTAGTCATATGTCCAGAGCATCCACTATCAAAGATGCATTTATCCTTTAACTCCAATTGTAGATTGCCCTGCACAAAAAGTAAGAGAGTTAGTTTCTCTTTGGGACCCAAGCCATTACTGACTTGGATCTGCCTTGTGCATCAAAGTAAGCATATTTCTTGAAGTTCATTGATGCACTACTGTGTCTGGTTTTGGGTTTCCAGACCCAGCAAGCTGAGGCCTTAACAACATAGAAATGAGTGCCCATAACAGTGTCAGTAACCACTTTTGGCTTAGCAGCAGAATGAGAGATACTGCTGCTAGCTTTAGCAGTAGAATACCCTGTTTTCTTTGGAATGGGCCTTGATGGTGCAACAGGAGAAATAGTTCTAGAAATACCATTTCTCAACAAAATCTCCTTAGGAACCATGTTTCTTTTGGGATGTGGGTGAGTCTTTCTAGCAAAGTTCCTATGGTTCACCCTAGTATTATGGTTCCATACAGGTCTTGGAGCACTAACTTTCTTAGGTTTTGACAAGTAACAATCTTCCTGCAAGTGCTCAAAACTACCACAGCTGTGGCATGCCTTCTTAACCAGTTCAAAATCACTACCTAATGTGTGTGAAATCACCTGGTGTAAGTTTCTCTGATTTCCTCTGGGCAAGTCACAAGTCATTCTAGGATAAGCTCTAGGTTTATCATCATACTCAGCCACTTTTCTAGAGATTCTACTTCCTAGCACAGGTTTCATAAATTCGACATTTTTAGCTTTAGTTTCTACAGGTTTAATTTCGACCTTTTTAACCTGTGTAACTCGTGGTTCTCTAAGAAAATCTTTCTTTTTAGCTTTGGTTGTTGAATCAATCTCATCATCATCACTATCTGACACCCAATCTTCAATGATTGGTGCATCACACAATTTTTCATCAATCTTAGGTGCACTAGTCTTATCAGATGATTCATTGTTTTCTTGACTTGTTTCACCTATAGATTGTGCAGCTGACTTAGATATAAAGGACAATACTTTCCTAGCAGGTGCATAAGCATCTTTAAGAGGGGGAGCCACTTCATTGTATCCTAGGCCACATCCTCTTTTAAAATTCTGAGACTCAACTGCTTTATTTGCTAGAACAGATGCATATTGTTGTTTATCTATCCTAACAACATATTCTTCTTTTTCACTTAAAGCTAGGTCTCTAGCTAATTCAGCTTCTTTCACTCTTTTATTAAGCACATTAATTTCACATTCTTTCTTAACTAGCTCAGTTTCAAGAGTATGAATTTTATCAGCATATTCTCCCTTAATTTGATTAAGAAACTCACCCTTGTTTTCTAAAGATTTTAAACCATGTTGATATCCTAAGTTATCAAGTTTGAGCTTATTAAATTCAATTCTTAATTCATCATAACTAGATTTCCATGCCTCTATAGTATCTGAACAAGATTTAAATGAACATGAAGATTCATTTGATACCTCAGAGTCTGATCCAGAGGAGGAGTAACCCATAAGAGCAAAGTGTTGTTCTTTGGGTTCTTCATCAGCTACCAGTGCAAAGTTGGGACCATCCTCAGCATGGTCACTCCAGTCAAATTCTCCTAAGCCATCACATGAGACCATAGCAGTAGTAGGTTTAGCATCTTCAATGGGAATCTGCCTTGGATTTTCCTTGATCTGCTTTGGTGCTCTGCATTCCCTTGCAAAGTGCCCTTTTCTGTGGCAGTTATAACATTCAAACTTTGATTTGTCAAACCCCACATTGTTCTGCCTTCTGAACTTGAGCTCTCTTCCAGTTCTCTTCAAGAATCTTCTTGCCCTCATAGTCAACATTGCAAATTGCCAGTGCAAATCCATCTCTTCTAAATCATCAGGATCAACTTGATCTAGATCCTGACTCATTACTGGAGTACTTGTTGTAAGTTCAGCTAAATAGGCACAAATAGCAGCATCACTAATGTTGTCACTATTTGTAGAACTAGCAGCAGAACCAGTATGAACAACAGCAGAATGAGTTTCTTGAGTATTCCCAGAAGTCTTATTATTTGAAGACATAAAAGCAAGGTTGTTTGAACTTGAAGAACTGGTTGAACCCTTTACCTCAGTTTCATAGACCTTCAAGTTGTTATACAAATCATCCAAATTCATAGCATCAAAATCAGCCTTGTTCCTCCAGACAACTGTGTGAGTATTCCATTCTGGTGCAAGACTCCTTAGAAACTTCAGATTAATATCTTCCTTTGCAATAGTGACATCAAGAAGCGCCAACTGACTCACTAACTTTTGCAACCTGTCATAAGTACCATCAATATTTTCATTGCTTGATGCAGTGAAAGTTTCAAATTCGTGCTTTAGCAAATTCTTCCTTGACTTTTTGGTGGCTTCATTCCCACCAAACCTGAGTTCAATTGCTGCCATTAAATCCTTGGCAGACTTGGTGTTTTTGAAGGCCAATTGGTACTCATTAGGTATCCCCATTAAGAGAATAGTATGAGTTCTAATCTCCAGTTTCCTTTGAGCCTTATCTTCATTGGTTTTGATAGGTACGGCTTGCCCATCAGCACCAGTCTTGGGTAGAGTATCACCAGTTTGTATGATTTCCCACATTGTGTAATCACACATCTTCATGTACAGTTCTATCCTCATCTTCCAGAGTTCATATTCTCCAACCTTGAGCATTGGAACCTTGGAAGCAGTAACCATATGATGAGATTCAGACTCCATTGCTTTTGATGATGAACAGATCTGAACTTTTCAAAATTCTTCTCGGTATCAGTTTCTAGATCACAAGCTCTGATACCACTTGTTGATCCCAGTTGAGCTTAACGATCTTGTTAATTACTTTAGATATAAACCTAAAGCAATAGGTATAGAAACTGCTTATGAACGAACTATTAATTACTATGCGGAAGTTAGTAATTAATCTTAAGAAGAATAATAATAACACACAATAATTTCTCTCAACCTTCACCTCAATATATATTGATATACGGTTACTCAAAAGTAACAGGGTTACAACGAACATTGAAGTGATTACAAGACAATACGTATGCTAGGACAATTGACTTCTAACCCTAACCCTAGATCCTCCTTTTATACACATAAGGAGTCCTAGTCGGTTACAAAACTTTCTATAGAAGAATAATATCTAATCGTATCTTTACCATAAACAAACTAAACATATCCAATAAGCAGCAGAATCAAACTCTAGCAGCAGGTTCATCTTGAGCTAGCAGCAGTTTGACACTTTGCTTATTTCATCACCAGCAGCAGAATGAATATACTAGCAGCAGAATGATTATGCCTAGCAGCAGAATCATACTTAGTATATTTTACCTTAGAACCATGAGCAGCAGAATTAAAACACTTAGCAGCAGAATCTTCAAAGTAGCAGCAGTATCATTTAAACCCAACAATGTTGTGGAAACTTTACATGTTACAATTAGAGAATCCACACCTAATGTTAATGGAAAAGGTCCTGAATGGATGTTTGATACTGATTCTCTAACCAAAAGTATGAATTATCAACCAGTCATTGCAGGTACTACTGACATGTCTGCAGGTACACAAACTAACCCCAATGCAGGTATAAAAGCAAGGAAGGATGGATCTGTAGAGGAGTTTGTTTTGATTGAGAAGTGGAAGTTTAATCAGTTCTTCACTCCAACAGATAAAGAGGGAATGAGTTCAGATGATGATGCTGTTCATAAGGAAGTACCAAAGGATGATGCAGAAGGTGATCATGAACCTTCTAATGATGGCAAGACTGTTGAGAAGTCAGCAAAGCATAGAAGTTCAAGAAATGAAGCTAGCAGCAATATCTCTAATTCTGCTGCTAAGCCAAATTATTCTGCTTCTACGCCTAGCAGCAGTATTCCCAATTCTGCTGCTAAGCGTAGTAATTCTGCTGCTGTTCCAATGAATTCTGCTGCTGACTTTAATGATAATGTTAATGATGATGGTGACTTCCCTCATATACCTGAAATGGAGGAAATCTACTATGACACAGATGATGATGTTGTGGATGTTTTTGGAGAAAATGCTGATATGACAAATTTGGAGCCTTCTATTCAAGTCAGTCCTACTCCAAATACAAGGATACATAAAAACAATCCCAAGGAGCAGATAATTGCTGATGTACAATCTACTGTACAAACCAGAAGTAAAACAAAAAGGTTGGGTGATCAACTTCATCAAGGTTTATTTTCTCAATCATTGCATCAGAGAAATAGCCACAAGGACCTGCAAAATTGCAAATTTGCTTGTTTCTTGTCACAAGTAGAACCCAAAAATATTCACAAAGCTATGAATGATTCAAGTTGGGTTGAAGCCATTCAAGAGGAGCTGTTGCAATTCAAGCTTCAAGAGGTCTGGACACTAGTTGATTTGCCTAATGGGAAGAGGGCAATTGGTACAAAATGGGTGTTCAGATGCAAAAAGGATGAAAGAGGAATTGTGGTGAGAAACAAAGCAAGATTGGTGGCTCAAGGGTACACTCAGGAAGAAGGAATAGATTATGATGAGGTCTTTGTTCCTCTAGCAAGGATAGAGGCTATTAGATTGTTTTTGGCTTTTGCCTCATTCAAGAACTTTCCAGTGTACCAAATGGATGTGAAAAGTGCTTTCTTGTATGGAAAGATTGATGAAGAGGTTTATGTGATGCAACCTCCTGGTTTTGAAGATCCTAACTTTCCAGATAGAGTATATAAAGTGTAGAAAGCACTGTATGGTTTACATCAAGCTCCTAGAGCTTGGTATGACACCTTGTCTAAGTATTTGTTATCTAACGGATTCACAAGGGGAACCATTGATAAAACTTTGTTCATCAAGAAAAATAAGAATGATATTCTACTAGTTCAGGTTTATGTAGATGATATCATTTTTGGGTCTACAAACAAGGTGTTCTGTGAAGAATTTGAGAAGCTCATGCATAACAGATTTCAAATGAGTTCTATGGGAGAACTCACTTTCTTTCTGGGGCTTCAGGTTAAGTAGACAGCTGAAGGGATCTTCATCAGTCAAGACAAGTATGTGGCTGATATGTTAAAGAAATTTGGTTTTAATGATGTGAAGGCAGCTAAGATACCAATGGATAACAACAAACCTTTGCTCAAGGATGAAGATGGGGAAGAGGTTGATGTACATCTTTATAGATCAATGATTGGTTCATTGATGTATCTGACTGCTTCAAGGCCAGATATCATGTTTTCTGTGTGTGCTTGTGCTAGATTTCAAGTTTCCCCAAAAGTTTCACACTTGAAGTGGTCAAAAGAATATTTAGGTACCTAAAGGGTCAACCTAAATTGGGACTTTGGTATCCTAATAATTCACCTTTTGACTTGATAGCATACTCAGACAGTGACTATGCTGGAGCTAGTTTGGATAGAAAGTCAACCACTGGAGGCTGTCAATACCTTGGTCATAGGCTAATCTCATGGCAATGCAAGAAACAGACTGTGGTGGCTAACTCAACAACTGAGGCAGAGTATGTAGCTGCTTCTAGTTGCTGTGGACAAGTACTCTGGATTCAGAATCAACTCTTGGATTATGGGTACAATTTCATGAACACCAAAATTTATATTGATAATAACAGCACAATGTGTATAATTAAGAATCCTGTTTTTCACTCTAAAACAAAGCATATAGAGATAAGACATCATTTTATTAGAGATTGTTATGAGAAAAAGTGTATAATCAATAATCCTGATCTACTTACAAAAAGTTTTGATATAAGTAGATTTCAATTTTTAGTTGCTAGTATTGGTATGATCAATCTTTAAAATCTTATCTCTGTATGTTTTTGTAAAAAGTTTTTGAGGATTTGTGCTGTTATTGAAAAGTTGTTTCTAGTGCTTGCTATGTATGTATATTGTGTGCTGCTAAGATGGTTATTTTGTTGACCATCTTGTGATTATTGTGAGATACTCTTGTTTGTGTTTTGTGGTTGTTGGACTAATCTTTTGCAGGTTAAGTCACAAAAGTTTGCTTGCTGAGAATAAGATGATTCTGAAGTTCAGGGGAGGCTATCTATTCAGGATTAAAAGCATAAAAGTGAATGTTCATCAACACAAAGATAAGAGAGGTTTATTCATTACTGAGATCAAAAGCAGGAGTTACATAATCATTCAGGATTCAAATGCTATAAAACAAACAACCAACCCACAACCTTACTACACATAACCTACACACACCTACCACACAACATAACTACTCAAGCTTTCCTTTTCCTTTTCCAATGATATCCGGCATGACTTTGCTGCAGGGTCCTCTGCTACCCATGAGTTCAGACACCTTCTTGCAGGGAAGTGCCAGTATGACTGGTCTTGGAGATGGAATTTGCTTTTGATTTGGAGATGGAACTTGCTTCTTCTCAGGCTTCTTCTTTGGCACAGGGATTTTCACTGATGATGCTGCTTTTTCAAACTCTTTGGTTAGTAAGTCTGATAGTTTTTGAAGTTCATCTTCATCAGACGAATCTGAAGAGGTGAATGAATCGTTTAAATAAGATGGAGGAGTTGTTAGTTCATCCGATGATATTGGAGGAGTTGTCCTTTGCCTTTTGCTAGTTTGACCGGTATAGTCGGATGGAAAATAGTTATTCCAACCAGAGCTCCCTGAGTCAGATGATGCATCGGATGAGATTTCTATGATCTTTGAAGGATTCATGGTGATTGGTATGTTGAAGATTAATGTTGAGGACTTTGTGGGAGGAGATGAATGTGTGTAGATGAGTTAAGGGATTTTATAGAGTTAATCAAGGCTTAATGACATTAAAGGCGGGGTTGGTATTTAGAATTAACTCTCAAGTTGGTATATGAAGTTAATTTTGGGAGAGTTGACCATAAAGGGTGGATATTTATTTTGGGTACTTGAATAAGTATTGAGAAGGAATCCATTCTACTACTGGAGATGTTCTGCTGCTTACGTGTGCAAGTTTAGCATTCTACTGCTAAATTTGAAAGTTGGAGGACTATTTTGCAAATTGGCGCCTAAAACATTCTGTTGGTATCTAATTGGAATAAAACCTAATTCGATCCCCAAATTAAAATTGTGCGCCCAAAATTCAATTCGATTAGAATTTGATTCAAAATTCTCCAAAATCAAAACCCTAATTTATAATGGCGAGACGAACCTTTTCTGATGATCACAATCAAGTCGCTTTCCTTAAGAAGGTACCGGAGGCTGATGGATTCACTGAAGTAATAGACTTTCTTAATGCTACCTCCATTAGGTATGCATTATCAGTAAATCCAACTATATATCGTTCCCACATTAAACAGTTTTGGTCGACTGTTACGACTGAAACTATTAATGGAAAGTGGATGAGGAAAGGATAGTCGTTACTGAAACATCTATAAGACGAATTCTTCGTCTTACAGATGATGAAGCAACAACTTGCCTTCCCACATCTACAATTTTTGAGGAACTTGAAAGAATTGGGTATGAGCGCACCAACACTAAAGTTAAAATTTTCAAACGTTTGCTCTGCCCACAATGGAAGTTTCTTGTTCACACCCTTCTACATTGTCTTAGTCCTAAAACAAGTGGGTGGAATGAGTTTAGTGCAAATCAAGCTTCTGCCTTGATTTGTCTAGCCACAGGCCAGCCATATAATTTTTCGGCTATGATTTTTGAGGGGTTGAAAAAGAATCTTTCAGGAAATTCTTATCTTTATCCAAGATTTTTGCAATTACTCATTGATAATCAGTTACAAGAACCTTTTGCTCATGAAAAACCTTACAAAACTCCAGTTCTTGTAACTAAAAAGTTTAAACATTTAAGAAAAAATGGGACAGGTTTTTCTAGGAGAATAACTCCATTGTCCCAACACATTTTGAACATTGTTACTGATCAGGGTGAAGGAGCTGAAAACCCCACAGCTTCCCATCACACACCCACTCCTGAATTCTCGAATGCTTCATCCCATAACGAACCTCAAAAGACTCAATCACCTAGGATTTCACTTGAAAAGAGCACTGAGTTACCTCAGACTAGTGCTAGTATGGAAGCAGATGAGGCTGCCATAGGTGATGGAGATGGCATGAAGGAAGGGGCTGACACTACTGTTTCCTACTTAGAAGTTGAACAGGTCAGTGTCAACATAAATAAGACCCCAACCTTGGCAACATCTACTGCTGAGGGTTCTTATGAACCTGATGCACATGATGGAAACCCTAGCCACATGGCTAATATAGGGGACTCAGATGTTCAGCCTAGGGTTGAGACTGAGTTTGTGTCCAAAGATTCACCTCTCGGAGAAGGTAACACATCTCAAAGTGATGAGGACAGAGATGAAACAATTGAATTGATGGACACTGATGTACAAATTGACAATGCCCATGATACACCTCTCGGACCAGGCAACACAGGTCGAAGTGTTGAGGCTAGCATTGAACATGAAACAGAGGATTTGACGGTTAAAACACCTGTACACAATGCCAAATCCAGTGATCAACCTCTCGGGTCAGGTCATACAGACTGAAGTTGTGAGGATATCATGAAATAATTAAAGGAATTGACGGATACTTGTACAAAATTGTCAAATGAGGTTCTTGGTCTTAGAAAGGAGCTAAAGACAGTGAAAGCTTCTCAGGGTGCTGAAATCAGACGGCTTAAGCTTAGGGTTCAACATCTTGAGGGGTTGCTGAGATCAAGATCTTCACCGTTGAATGTTTCCAAACCAAGTTTGGGAGAGGATGCTCCCAAACAGGGGAGGAATGAAGCTGAAGAAAACAAGGCTCAAGGGGAGGCTGAGATGGATTTGGATAAGAATGTTGCTGGTTCTGGTAAGGATAATGTTGAAGAAGATGTTGGAAGTAAACCTGCTGCTGAGGTTGGTGAAAAGAAGGTAGAGAATGATTCTGCTGCTGGTGCAGGACATTCTGCTGTTGGACTTAAAGATTCTGCTGTTGGTTCAGAGAAGGATAATTTTGCTAAAACAGATTAAGATACCATACCCATAGCTCAAATTATGTTAAACCTTCATGCTAAGTCACAACAATCACCAAAAGTTATCCCAACACCTGAAACTACTGCTGTTCAACCACAATCACAACCTGCTGCTAAACCTATACCAAAACCAAAACAAGTAACTGTCTCAAAACCTAAAGCCAAAGGAGTTGTCATACAAGAGCCTGTGCCAACAAGAAAACCTTTTCAACCACCTACCTACAAGGGTAAGGGTAAGGAGAAAATGGTGGAAGAACTTGAACCTTATCCTGATCCTAAAGAATTTCCCATTGAGGAATGGCCTAGACATTTGCAAGAAAGGTGGGATGAAGAAGAAGCTCAGAGGATTGCTGATGAAGAAAAAGCTGAGTATGATAAAGCAATGGAGAAACAAAAGAAACAATCTGAGAAACAATCTGAAGTTGAAGCAAAAGTGGCTGCATGGGAAAATGAGCAGGCAAGATGTAAAGCTACTATGGCATGGGAAAAAGTGAAAGTAGAGATGGAAGATGTTTTTACAGATGAAGGTATAAATGATTGGATTCATCAAGCTATTGTGGAGAATAAGAAAAGACTTCTGGTTGCAAGGAAGACTAAGAAGGTGAACAAACCACCAACTGCAAGGCAACTAAGAACTCTTCATGAGCAATATCTGAGAAACATGAAAGGATGGAAATTGAAGGAATTGAAGCCATACTCTAATGCAGAAGTTAAGCCATACTCTAATTGAAGGAATTGAGACTGCTAAGAAAGAGATGGAAAGGAAATTTAAACCATTGACTGATGCTGAGATCAAAGAATTGACAAGAATCAAAGTATCATCAAATGCTTATATGAATCCTGAGTCAACTGTCAAAATGCCCAAAGTGTCAGATATTGAGAAAGAGAAAGAGGTTATTGTTGAAACTGTGATACAAAAAGATGTTGAGAAAGAGACAGAGAATGTAGATGAAGAAGAAAAGCCTAAACCTACTGTTGGTATAAAGAGATATGGGAGAAGAGTAAAACAGGTTGCTAGGAAGAAGAGAAGAACTAAGGCAGTGATAATGAGTGACTCAGAGCAAGAAGAAAGTGATGAGCATAATTTTGAAGAGGTGACTACAGATGATATGAAAAGGGTTATGGATTTTACAATTCATAAACCACAAGAAGAACCAGAACTAATCAATGCAGTTCCATTGGACTCTAAACATCCAATCATCTCCTATACCCATGAAATTCTGGATGGTAGTGAAGCATGGTGGGTGATCAAAAGGACAAATGGTGTATATCAGAAATTTGTTAGATTCTCACAAATGCTGCATTATATGGATAGGGATGATATTGTTCAGCTCTGGAGGTTATATAAAGAGAGGTATGGGGATATAAGACCAGATGTAATTTCTGAAAGATTACACTACTACTACCTAAAGAACATGTTTGAGCCTGATCCAAGGGATATGGAATGGATTGATCTGTTACACTCAACTAAGGTTCATAAATGGTACCTATTTCAATCATGTGGAGTACATGAGTTGATTGGTAAAGGTGTAGGTGTGTATATGCTGGTGGAGAAGGATTACCCCTTGAATAACAATACTGCTGTTCTTACTGAGATGCTACAATATAGAAAATTGAAGTTACAAAGACCATTTTTGTCAGATCATCAAGCATATGAGTTGGTAGATAAGTATCAAAAGATTCTGAAATCAAAGACTTCAAAGTAGTAAGTGTTTGGAAGCATCCTCTTTGCGTATGTTTGTGTTTTGGAAGAAACTTGTATATTTTGGAAGAAAATATCAAGTTTAGGGGAGGATTGTTGGGTTTAAATGATACTGCTGCTACTTTGAAGATTCTGCTGCTAAGAGTTTTTATTCTGCTGCTCATGGTTCAAATGAAAATATACAAAGTATGATTCTGCTGCTAGGCATAATCATCCTGCTGCTAGTTTATTCATTCTGCTGCTGGTGATATTCGAAGAATGATGAAATAAGCTAAGTGTCAAACTGCTGCTAGCTCAAGATGAACCTGCTGCTAGAGTTTGATTCTGCTGCTTATTGGATATGTATAGTTTGTTTATGGTAAAGATACGATTAGATATTATTCTTGTATAGAAAGTTTTGTAACCGACTAGGACTCCTTATGTGTATAAAAGGAGGATCTAGGGTTAGGGTTAGAAGTCGATTGTCCTAGCATACGTATTGTCTTGTAATCACTTCAAGGTTCGTTGTAACCCTGTTACTTTTGAGTAACCGTATATCAATATATATTGAGGTGAAGGTTGAGAGAAATTATTGTGTGTTATTATTATTCTTCTTAAGATTAATTACTAACTTCTGCATAGTAATTAATAGTTCGTTCATAAGCAGTTTCTATACCTATTGCTTTAGGTTTATATCTAAAGTAATTAACAAGATCGTTAAGCTCAACTGGGATCAACATGGAAAACTTCAAGATTTAATGAGTAGTAGTAATATACCATGGACAATCAGCAGCATTAACCTAGAACGAGCTTTTATTGTTTTCAAAGAATGATTCACCACTTCTATCAGTTTGCAAACCTCAAACTCAGTATGGTTACTCCCTAAGAAATAATTGTTACTTGAATTTCCAGTAACCACAGTCAATACCACCTTAGCATCATACGGATTATCAGCTTCATTCAGATCGAAATCCAAAGTACCATACTTTTAACTCTCTGTACTCACGATCATATAATAATATCAAACCCTAAAAATCAAACCCTAATAATTAAGATTTGGACTTAATCATTACAGCATAGAATCAACATCTTCTTGAATAAAGTCGACAAACTGCTCCTTTACATCATTCTTGTTGTTCCTACTAGGGTTTATTACAAAATCTACATTCAATTAGAACATAAATATGCAAATCGTATAGGTTTAAGGTATTATACCTGATCACAGCAACTTTAAATTGAAGAAACACATATACCATCAAACCTAATGGCCTTAAACTAAGTTAAAGCATGAATTAAATACCCATAAACCAAGCATAAATCTTTTTTCATAATAATTTAAACCATATGGATAAGAAAACCCTAAAAATTCGACTTACTAAAACTGTTCTCCAGCAGTCTTCGACAACGTATATCTTTCAATCAGAAACTTAGATTAACGATCCCTCTGGTTAGAATATACCTTGCTATATAAAGAATCTTCAGTAACAATTTCAGCCCGATCCAACGGTTAACGAAAAAGTTATCGTCGTTCAAAAACAGCCTTGCGAACCAGTTATGAATTTTTTTTGTTTTCTTTGATTTTCGACAAACCAAACCTTGTGAATTCCACAATCCCGAGCCCCTAGTCTTTGATACCAATTGTTAAGATTGTTTATAGCTCGAGGTTGTTTAGACCTTATCTAGGGATTACACAATAATAATGATAAGAACAATACGATGCACAGCGGAATAACAAAAGTATCATTATTATTGCTACAAGGTTTCTTCGTCATCATCTCCTAACAACTACTAACAAACATAAAACCTATGCGTCCATTGTAGGAACTTGACGCCTAGACACACACACACACCTTTCCTGGATGTTACATCTCTAACATCTGTACATAATAATGAATGCCCCTATCCTCTTTATATAATAGAGGATTAGGGTTACAAAGGATATATTTAATGATATAAAAGATATTCTATGTAAGTAAACTTTCATCCTTTGTCTTCTTTAGTCCTTCATCTTTCATTCTTCACTTGTGTGGTTTTGTACTTATCAACTCAAATTATAATTCCCAACAAACTGTCATTGTACCTGAAACTTAAAGAAAGATGTGAGAAAAACAAAAATTAAACAAAAAATTGAAAACTTAAATAAAAATCCTAAATTAGCTCCCCGGAAGCGGCGCCAAAAACATGATGCAGGATTTCTGACCAAGTTTTAATATTTATAATTGTCTCGTCTACCTATGGTCTACCTTATGTACTCACGGGCAGTGCACCCGGTCGTGTGTAGTGTAGTAATCGGTAAAGCCGAAAGAGCTATGTGTTTGGATCCTAATTTAAGTCTATGTCACGTTTTAAAAGGGGTTTTGAGTTGAATGATAAATTAAACTAAAATAACAGAAATGAAATGATGAAAGTAAATTAAGTTGAATGAAGTAGGGAGAAAGTGTACTAGCCTAGTTACTCATCCTATCATGCAATGACTATGTTCTCTAATTAAGCTTCCTATCGCTTCAAGTGGGGCATAAGATTCACTAGACTCATTTGGTCAATTTTCTAGCCTATATCCCTAGAATCCTACTCAGATATCATAGGTCTGAATCCTAGGTGATTATCAGAGCTTGAAGGTAGACTACTTCAAGTCATTAAGTGCCACTACTTACAAGATATATTCTTTGTGTGATCCGGCCTCTCGGATCTAACTTCGTAAGTTCATCCAACACGGAAGGTGATCCTTTGGTCAATTCGCATACAAGGAATTGGTAGTCCTTTGGTCAATTCTTACCAATCCTTGCAACCTACTACTCTAAGGTCCTTTGGTCAATTCTCTTAGTGCAATAAGTACAATCGTTCTTCAAAACTACCGAAACTAGAGGATCTTACAAAAAACTAAGCATGCACACACTAGAAGCAATAATAAAAGCACGAAAACATAATCAAAGCAATAACGGAATCATAATAAGGCTAGCACCAAAGGTTCTTTGCCGATCATGTTAAAAAGTACAGAAGATTCAATGTTTTGCATGGTAATGAAAGACATGGAATTGTAAATGTAAAATGAATATAAATCGCTAAAACTTATTGATGTTATGTTGATGATATCAAATAAGTACATTTTATTGGCATCATTTATCCTTTGTTATTCGTTTATTTTAGGTTATTTTATATGAGAATCGATACTTAATCACTTGCTTTTGTAATTCTCAGTTATAAACAAGCGTTTGGTAAAAGTTAGCTATTTTGGACGTATATTGGAGCAAAATGGTTCAAGTTAGAAAAGTCTACTAAACTAAAGGAAGATACATCGTATCATTCTAGACAGATACGTCGTACTTCAAGACTTATACGAATATGAAGACCATTGCCTGACTTTAAAGTATGCGCCGTATGAATTTATCTCATACGCTGTATATGAAACCTGGGTCAACGAGAAAATCTAACTTATTTTACTCCAGATATGCCGCATGACACTCCAGATATGCGGCATATCAATCTCAAGACTTCACCAAGATAATCCATGATACTGAAGAACATGCGCCGACTGAAGACTGAATGTACGCCGTATCTTATGGCGGT
The DNA here is from genome assembly GCA_021014915.2 of Artemisia tridentata subsp. tridentata. Lineage (NCBI taxonomy): Eukaryota > Viridiplantae > Streptophyta > Magnoliopsida > Asterales > Asteraceae > Artemisia > Artemisia tridentata. The sequence continues at coordinate 297,175,662 of CP139506.1, forward strand.
GTACGAATATTCTTGAATATTATAATCTTGGACCCTACGCGAAGTTACCTAGAAGTTCCGTATCAACTTAGTTGATACGTCGTATCGACCCTGCTGACAGAAAGTATAAATACCCCATTCGACAGCCACATTCGGGGAGTGACAAAAAAAAACCATAAGGAGCAGAATAAAGACGAATTGGCAGCACAAGACACAACCTAAAAGAAGAATTCAGAGCAGTAAGAAGGTCCTGCTAGTACTTTAATTCATAGAAAAATGAGTTTACTTGTATTAGCAATCTGTTAATGGTTGAGTTAGCATCTTTTTCACTATTTGATTGGACTTAATAATTTCCAACTGTTATAAAGAGTATTTGATGTTTATTTGGTTTCTTTATGCATGTGCTTTAATTACGTATTAGGATTTATCATGCCTTGTCAACGTAGGCTCGCGCAATTACTTCATTAACATCGTTTGCATAGTTAATGTAAGCCTGTAAAAGGGATAAATAATACATAAACCTAGTAATCATTAAGTGTTTACAGGCTTGTAACTAAGACTCCACCGAGAGAGAATAGATTTTAGCACTCATCTTATACAGCTAAGCATTTAAATGTGTGAAAATTTTTCCTACTATCTGCTCGACCTCTTATTTGTGTCTGTTTTCTATCTGTGTACGTGTTTGCCATTCGCTTATTCGTTCTCTAGTTTTATTTACTATTTACTAATCTACACAATCGTGCCAGTCTCTCAGGCTGAAAAACCACCATTGCGTTAGATTAGGGCATTAGAACTAACTTAGGATTAAAATACTGAAAGATATCTAGGTGTTAAAGTTCCACTCTTAGTGTTAGACACTCTACTTACCAACTAGCTACATTGATCGGGTACACTACTCGTTAGTGTGTGTTATAGGATAAGTCGGCTAAATATAAATTTAAAACATGATAATATAATCTATTCTACAACGATATGCGCACGCATCAAGTTTTTGGCGCCGCTGCCGAAGAGTGAATTGTTTAATACTAAAATATTTGTTAATATTTTAATTTAGAATTAACTTAATTATTTTTTAACTTTTAGTTTTTTATTTGCTAACTTTATTGTGTATTTGTATTATTTGCATTCATTGTATTTTCTGCATATTTTCTGTTTTTATGTTTGTTTGTTTTTTGTATTTTTTGTTTGTTTTTTGTTTTTTTTTTTTTTTTTTTTTTTTTTTTTTTTTTTTTTTCTGCATTTACTTTGATCGTTTCACCCTTCTTTTGCACAAGTTACTTTATTTTCAGAATAATGAACGAAACAGATATTAATATGGAATAATACATTCTGAATATAACAGGAGAAGCTCGTTGGAACAATCAAATTTTCGACAGCTGGAAAACTGCTACGTATGGTAAGATAAGGAGACAACTCAGTGAAGGAAACATTGAGTGTCTTCGATTCTTTAAAATTAAATTTCGAACTATTGTTTATGATGATGCACTAAGTTATAAGGAGGAATCCATACCAGACTCCTCCCTAACATTAAATAATATATGTGAATCATCTTTACTTCAAACTGAATATTACAAGGTCATGTCCGAAAAGAAAACTTTTAAGAAAAGATTTGCTAAAAAGGAGGAGTTTGACATCTTAAATATTGATACGAATCTCTTTTCTTATGATATCCCAACCTTTGAAAACTCAGAATTTAACAACGTTAGTTGTAATTCTGATGAAAAATTTTCAGACCATGTTCTTTGTGAAAAATTGCCTGCTAAAACGAACAAGAATCTCAATTTATCTAAACCAAAAAATTTTTAAACTCGAATTTTGAGATATTCTCACATATATATTCTATAAATGGTATTATGATTCAATGGCACCTTAAAATGGACCCCAAGTTGGTATATTGAGAAAAGTGTTGCAGATGCCAAGGTACGTTTCCCTTTTTAAATTTTAGTCCATCCTTATGAAAATTGTCGCAATAATCCTGATACGGCGCACTTCACTAAACTTGTTGCGCCGTATCTCAGCCTGATTAAACCCTTTGACCGGTCAATCTTTATTTATTCAATACGGCGCATCACCAATTATATAATATGGCGTATCGATTTGTGCCTATATATTCAAACAAGATACGCCATATTACGTTTTACCACACAAAATTACACATAGTTAAAACCTACACTTATCCCCACTCGCTACTAAAATCGTAAACACGTTTGATTAATCGATTTCTTGGATCAATCTAGTGCTAATCATAAGGTTATAATCCTAATTTAATTTATTTCTTATTATTTATTTTTTGAAAAAAAATTAGGGTTTACGAAATCTAATTAATTTAAGAACGAATTTGTAACCACTGTAAAAATCCCACATTATAATAAACTATCTTACAGAATATTTATCCTTTTTCTACGTATAATTTTTTTTTTATCTGATTATAACCACTATCTAATGTGACGTAAATCACATCCTCGATAAACGTGCTCTCACGCGGACCAACATCAACTTACTTAATGTTTATTTTATATAAACATTTCCATATAAAATATTACGATATACCATTTGCCACTTTACGTTAATTCGTTAACAAACAAACTAAACATTTCTTATCTATTCGAGTTTCTACGAAACCCTAAACCATTATAACAATAAATATGAGTAACTAAACCCTAAAACATTAAAGTACAACTCATCCAAGCTAATGTACAAGCTTCTAAAGCACAAAAACCCTAAATTCACTATAACTCCCGATACAAACCCTAAACTCACAAAACTATGATAATATTAATAAAAATCCCATTAAAAACCTAAATATACTTATTTTAAAGCACAATATCCATCTCTTTTATGCACCAAGCCTTCAAAATAAATTTCTTAAACTTACTAAACATAAGTACAAGTCCCTAAACCTAATGTGCAAGTGCCCAATGCATAGAAACCTAAAATCACACTTATATACTTTCAAACCTAATAAAATTAACATATAATTAAATTAACTTAACCAAACATTAAATATATATTTCCCATACTTTTTAAACCCTAGTACAACCCTATTAAGCTCATGGTACAACCCTTCAAAGCACAACATGATTTCTTTTTCTTTTCCATACAATTCGACATACGTAGTTAATAAGAAAACCCTAGATTAATTTCTACTCAACAAATACTTACACAAAACCCTAAACCAACCTTGTTACATCCCTAAACCCTAGAGTACAACATGTCATAGCCCAATGTATAAACCTTGAAGCCATTCGATCCTACCTCTAAAACCCTAGTTCGATCTAGACTACAAGCTAACCAAACTAATCCCTCACTAACTCCTAAGTATATATTACACCACATCTATCCTTCTAAGTACCAAATTCATCCACATATCCTTGTCTCTTGAAAGATAACCTAAGTCAAAAATTGTAGGTAAGATAAATGGCTAGGACTTTTCCACATAGCCCTTTCCCTCCCCCTCCATACACATAGATACAACTTGACCTAGCCACATCACTTTGTTTCCCACACACTCCACAAGATGACTAGAAGGGCCTTGAAACCCTAAATCCTTCCTCTCTATATAAGTTCACCCATACATTTCCCATTTTCCCTCACTACCATTCGAACTACACTAAAAACAACCATACTCACTTAAAATTCTGTTCAAGCAGCCCCCATATAAGCTAAAGAAAGGTTTTGAGGAAGCCTAGAAGGAAGAAAACCTTTAGTACTCCATTTCCAAACCCATTCGCCCCATATATCCCATAATCAAACACATAAACAAGTAAGTAATTCTAGCCCTTTTTCTTATCTTTTGTAAACTTCAATACTCTTAAAACATGCCATAAAATAAGCCCTAATAACTAGCAATGTCAAAAACCATGTTTTTCCTTTCTTTCTCTTTTTGTCGAGCAACACCAAGAACACCCCTAATTAATTTACACATTACTAATTATGAGGCTATAAAACATGTTAGAGATAGTTTAAATATGTTAATGATCATGATAACATGCGTTAAAAATTAGTTATAACACTTAAAAACTCAAAACCCAGCTCGGTTTCCCTTTTCTTTTTCTAACGCAACAGCCCTCATTCGACCTACTTTGGACCATTATTTCGACCACTAAATGATGATAAAAAAATCTAAAACTTGGCCATATTAAAGACCACCCACCTGGCTAATAGTAGGAAAAATAACGTCGTAAAATTATTGCTTTGCCTCGCTTTTATTTGTGTCCCAAGTCTGCCCATCGGCCACTAAAGTTAACGCCCCACTTTTAATTATTACGAGCTCATAAGCTAGAATCATGAGCTTATAAGCTGTAAATAAGTTGTTTACTAACTTAACAAAACTTGTATAAAAGAGTCGTAGCAAATCGAGCCTTTTTCCTAAGCTTAAATTGCATAAAAATGAAATAAGGACCATGAATGAAATAGCAAAAATGCTTTAAGGGTAGAATCTGTCAAAACTCCAACTGTTTTTATAACAAGGACCTAAAATGAAATTGACATAGAGTTTAAGGGTAAATCCTGCCAAATTTGAAAGTTGGAGTTTTATTGGGCCAAAAGTGTAAATATTTTGGAATTATTAAAACAAGGACTATTTATGCCAACGACTTAAAGTTGAGGGTATAAATTGTCATTTTTTAAACTGCAGGGGTAAAAACTGTCATTTCAGCAAAGCTGAGGGGTAAAAATTGTCATTTTTTGAAAGTTCAGGGGTAAAAATTGTCATTTTATGATAGTTCAGGGGTATGAACTGTCAATATATGAAATTATAAGGGTAAAGCGTAACATTTTATAATTATTATTAGAAATATATTTTGAATATATTTATAATAGAAACCAATAAATGAAATACATTTATCTCGATAACAAACAAACGAAACATAAACATAAACACATGAAATAAGATAAAATCTTATCATTCACCAACTTTTGAAGAGACTTCATGTTGTCTCATATTAACATTTATTCGACAACTAAAATGTTACGATACGAATATTAAAACTTATATATTTGAATACGATTACTAAGATACCAACCCAGGTCGCGCGCCGGAGATGTTTATCAACTCTATTTAATTTTTTTTCCTTCCAGACTGCTAAGGTGAGTTCATAGTCCCACTTTTTATACATTTTCCAAACTTGTGAGGAGATACAAAACCGAACACAAGTATTTTTCTGTATGCTTTCCTGAATTAATATTGCCTAAGTTACCTGTTGCCTAAAACACCTCCCATCATGGACCATTAATCACTTTCGGGTGAGCGCGAATATTGTGAATCGATCTACTGGGTGTGACGACCCCTTTGTGTTACCGTAACGTAACCAAATGCATTTTATTTGAGATCAATAAAGAGACCGGCAATCTCCTACTCGGGGGCAAAATTACTCCATTTAATTATTTGGTAATATACATCATTAGCTTATAACTATGATGATAAACCTGTTAACGTTTTGCGTGTCATGAGACTTAAGGCAATATAACGAACTGCAATATTACTGAATTATTTTCTACTTAGCTTGTGTTCAAACTGATTATAACCTTAAACGCTATGGATTCACTCAACCTTTGTGTTGACTTTTTAGCATGTTTTATCTCAGGTAATTAGAAGCTTGATTTGGCACGGAGTGACTGTGGACTATCTTTTTAAAAAGAGTGTCCATTTTGTTATCATTCAACGAATAATGTAACTTTTATAACGTATTTCGAAACTTCTCGTTGGGACCTGTGTTATGTACTCTGATTTTAAATAAATGAATGATAACAATTTTATTTAAAACGTCTCTTTTCGAGTCGTTTTCTATTTTCATGACTGTGATACTTGAAGTAATACCCCAACTTATATTCCGCTGCGTATATCGAAAACGGGGGTGTTACAGATTGGTATCAGAGCTCATGGTTATAGAGAACAAAATGTTTTCAAACATTGGACTATAACTACACTTTCAAAAATAAATGATTTTACACCATTCCATCCTACGCCCTCTGTGCCTGCATATTACCGTGCTCAGTATATTACCTGTTAGGAATTATTTTGCACTAATCTTCACACACTTGATTATTTCACCTTTATTTTTCCTCCCTTAATATTATTAATTACTTATAATTACTATTTGCGGGTTACTACAGTACCATGTCCCCCAAAACACCTGATATTAACGAAACTACCCTCTGTACTACTTGTACACCACCTACCCACTCACCTCTACATCAGAAACTTAGGAGAACTAGGTCAGATGAAAAGTTGATTGGTTGTCCGACAACGTTTGAGGTTGGACAGAATTCACACCAAGAAACAATTAGGAAAGATGTTAAGTCAAACTCTCCACTACCTGACACTCCAGATTCCCCAATACTAGACATCTCAGACAACGTATCTTCATCTAATTCCCCCGACCTTAGTTTAAACCCCCGTAATTCAATATGGACTCTTCTTTATCAACACGCTCACACCCTAGACATTCACACTGAACAGCTGGAAGGGTTACAACCATTACGTTTCGAATGGTACGACAGTAACCTTGACACTCTGTTTAGAAGAGTTGATGCCGAGAGACGAGCAGTGTTCGACTTAGGAATAAAGATTGATAAGATGAAGGCTACTTACAACCATGAATTTAGAAGCTTGGATTCCAGAATCCGCTATTCAAGAAGAGAACACGGCCAGACACATGGTAGAGTGGAAGATATTAATGTTGAAGTATGCTCGTGTCATAATAACTAATTATATTGCTAGACTTATGTAAGCCTATGGGGTCACACACATATACACTGAGGTACCATTTTATATGTCGAATTTATTGTATTTACGATATATAAATAACCGTACGTAACTAGGAATCACTATTGGGCTTCTAATGACAAGTAATGGACTTAATTTATTGGACTTGGAAAAACAAATGGTGAGCCCATTTGAGCCCAAGGGTGGCCGGCCTAGGAGGAACAAAAGGAAGGGATAGGCTTGAATTATTTTGGTCAAATAAATCACCATTATTTTCTCATAATTGTGATTTATCAATCACCAAAAATCTCTCCCTCTCTCTCCTTTTGAAACTAACGGCACAAACACAAATAACAACCTAGGGTTTTATTTTTTCCATCTCTCCTTTGATTCTTGTTCATTCAAAGGAGACTAGCAAGGTTACGGGGTCTAAGGACTAGCATCTATTGGTATACGGTGAAGTGTAGTGTGGAAAATCATAGAGGTGATCTCCTTTGGTCACTTGGTTTCAAGGGTGAATTGGTGCTAGAAAGTTTCCATTGATTCTACCGATCACGCTACAAAGGTATAAAACTTGTTTGTCTTTTATTTGATTGATCATATGGCTATATGGATCCGTTTTTGGTGATGTATTCCGCTGCGTTCATATATTTAATTTGTTAATTTATATTTACATCACCTATAGTGGTATCACGAGCCATCATATGATGTCATATGATCATCTTGTATGCGTAAAAATGGCTAAAAACGCATGTTTTTAATGGATTTAAAAGTATATTTTCAAAACAGCCCCGAGGGCTAAATTTTTGTAAATAATTCAACCCATATGGGGTTTAATTATCTGGAATTTTTGATCCTATGGCCATTTGTTATGCATACTTTAATTGGTATACTTGTTTGGTACCCGTAAAATGGCCTAAAACGCGTTAATTTGATAGATTTGTGACACGATTTCAAATCAGCCCATGAGGCTTAATTTTCTGTGGTAAAATGATGTTAAGAAGGTCCTAATATCAATGAGTTTGAACCTATGGCCATTTGACACGCGTACCAATCGGGGTTTTAATTCTTGTTAATTAATTCTTCGATTTCGTTGGCTAACAATTTATTTCTTGTCATTTATTTTTTTATCCATGGCAAATACATGCATGTTTTCCCATGGAGTTAGCCAACACCTTGTTTTGATCATAATATTATTGTATTATTATATGTATATGCAAAGCCGATGAAAACCTAGACCACTTGTGCCTTGTGATGTTGTGATTGTTGGTTGATTTCTTGTTTTTTGGGGTTTGCCATTGTTTCGGCACTTTTGTAATGTAATTCATTTTGTTTTTGCCATTTTTTGTGCATTTTTAAAATAGATAGGAAGTATATTATTTTACTTTACTTCATATATTATGTAATCAAAAGGTTGGAATCAAATGGCGAAAGAATGAAGGACTTTGGACCAAAAGTATCTGCTGGACACACTGCTGGAGAAATGAGATTTTTAGGAGATTGGTAAGGTATTTTGGGCTGAATTTTTTTGTGCGGGTTCACAAGACATGGGCCTACAACTTTGTCAACTGGGCCAAAGCATGGGGAGCTCATCTTCTAGGCCTTTTGGGCCTCCAAAGACAGAATATCTGGGCTGACAGAATCATTTTTCCATGTGCATAATGGGTTTTTACTTGCCCATGATCGTCTTGGGGCAAGTGGGAGCCCTCCGTGTGGTTGTGGTTGATGTCCCTAGTTGACTCTTGGTTCTCATGATGGCTCACGAGGCCAAGCATAGGATTTTCATCGGTTGAGGCTTTGCATTTTGTGGTTGTGTGTTTGTTTGGTTGTTTTATATATGCTATGATTGTATGCAAAACGGAAATTGTTTTCTAAAAACATGAAACGAAACAAAAACCAATTTGAACTAAGTCTTATGATTTAGTTTAACTAAGTTTAAATATAGATTTGAAACTTAAAATCATTTTTTTCTAAATAACACTTAAACTAGTTAAGTTTGTTTATTTGTTTATTGTATTGTCCAAACTTAATTATAATCCACTTAGGATTTATATTAGTCTTGAAAATGGACAACTTGACACACATAAATTAAAACAATGATTAGACTTAAGTTAAGAAAAGTTTTTAACTTGTGCTACGAAGAATGAATGCATGCTTCTTTCGTACACATTTTTTATCCACATCAAAATTTTACCCGTCAAATTTTAAGTCATGCCGTCCAATTGTTGAGAACACTTGCAATTACTTTTTGCCTATGCGTGGGACCTAGGTTGAATTGTAACCCAAGGTGACTATTCTCTATGCGTGGGACCTAGATATATTCTTACATGTTCTCAAATTGGATGACTTAATCGACTTAAGCGGTGAGACCTTGACATGAGGCAAAGATGGGACCAAACATGCCTACATGACACTAGTTGTTTGACACTAGATGCCATGAGTCCCATAAGGATCTAAGAGTTGTACATGTAATACAATTGGTGATCGTCGCCTACCAATTGAATCTACTATTGCTAGCAGATCAACTGATGTGATAGTAGAAGCACAATGTGGATCTTAGCCCTTTTGTAATATTAATTGTTTTAAATTGTAAACATGGGGTAGTTAAATTACAAAAGGATAATTATCGAAAATACTAAAATTGAACTTTGTGAATTCAATGAATGAGTTAATGCAACATAACCGTAAACAAGAGTTTGTTCCTTTCTTGTTAAAAGGATGAACTAAGTCATTTTTTCCTTGTAAGAAAGAGACTTGTTCCTATCCCTTTTCTTTTTGAGGAAAAGCCATAATAGGAATATTTGAATTTTCCTAATTCTAATCAAACTCAAGAACACCTACTCTAGAAATCGTAATGTCTTGTACAAGTCAAAATGGTTAAGTATGGTTACACATCTTACTCTTTCAAGGTCATTTTATAACCCTAGTTTCGGTTTTGAAACCTTGAAGAAATATGAGATATTTGGATGGCTAGAGAACACGTTTTCTATAGCTACCAAACTAAAATGAGTTTAAATAATTAGAAGACGGAAATATCAACAAACCGAAAAAGTGGTAAAGTCAATTACTAGCATGATTACCTAGCAGTTTGTCTTAACCCAATAAACCTACTAAGGTCCTACATACCCTTGTGGTAAAGTAGACCAAGTATGGAGGAAATGCATGCCTATTTTCAAGTTAAAATAGCAATGATGGCTAGCCCATCATCTATATGTTTGAACTTGATGCACTTCCTTGAATACCTAAGTACATGTTTACTAGTCAAAGTGACTCACATTAGCAATAATGTGTAGATATTCAAAGAAAGAAGGAAAGTATCCAATCACCACTCACTCTCCACTGGTGACGAAACAAATGAAATGTTGTCTAATCCAGTGGGAGCCACGTGATTATATTACTGGTGATGAAACACATGTAATGTTGTCTAATCCAGTGGGAGCTGCAAGCTTTATTACCTTGCAAGTTGCCCATCTTATTTCCAGATTGTCTTGAAATAATACGTTACTTTGCACATGTTAAGCATCACAGTTTATATAAGAACCATTGCAGTTAGACTGTGAGGTTTAAAATGAGTTTCTTGAAAGACAATCACTCATAGAGCTTGATTGATCTCTTACCAATCAGTTAGACTGTGAGGTTTAAAATGAGTTTCTTGATGAGAAGACTCAAAAGGACAAACTTGTACACACATTTAATGAATACGCAGTAAAAGGAGTTTACTCGTACTCAAGAAATTGACTATGACTAAATCTTCCTACCTACAAACGTTAAATGTATAAAGATGATTAATTGTCATACATGTTTTCATGTAAATGAATATGACAATAGGATATCAAAACACTTTTCTTGTTGATTACCTTTGCGAGATCGATGAGTAATCAAAAGGGTTTATGAATCCATATAATCTTTATTACGTATACAAGATAAAAGAATCCATGTGTGGATTAAATCATGCATCTAGGAGCAGAGATATTAAGTTAATTATAAAATCATTAATTTGATTTTTATTAATAAGATTACTCCTAAGTATAATGAGAGCAAGTTGGAGCACTTTATTTATTTTCTTAAATCTCATATGTCATTAAAATATTAGAAACAATATTCCATCTAAGCTAGACTTTAATCCTTAGCTTGGAATGAAGTTTCTCTTGAGGGATTTATAAAATAAGACATACAACCTTGTTATGTATATGTTTATTAGAATAAACATAAGCGGTTATTAAGTCTAAGCACAATATGACACGTTATTGAGGGGAGTCTCAATGATCAATCTCACTTGATGAGATTGAACACATGAATGGAAATCTTAGGTTCGACTAAAGGATTCATCATGTAAGTCATATTACGCATTGGACTATATATATCATTTGCATGAATGCAAGATAAGTTGATAATAACAAATATCTAAGTGAAAGTCATTGGATAATTGTTAAACGAACATTATAATGGACCTACTAAGTACAAAAAATATGTTCAAACGTTCACGGATATTTGAGGAGCTCTGTTTTGTTTGCATACACTAATGCTTATTCAACATAGATGATGCTCAACCCTAGTCGTGGTAGGATGTCATCATGAATGATGACATTGCTGACTAGATGTGCTCGTCTGAGAGCATTAATGCATTATAAATTAAAAGAATAAGGATACTTTATAGATTGAGAAACTGTTCAGATGACTGTCAAATATAGGTGTTTTGCTGGCTTCAAACACCCTATGGAATGTATTGTTGCAATACTCGTCTTGTACTTGAATGCACACATACAAAGGACAATCATCATTCAAACCTTTCATGAGTTTTGAAACAAGTATTCTCAATGTTTACCCAGATGACTACTTGTTGTCTTGTACAACATGATTCGATCATGGTGGGAAAATCGGATTCCGACCTATGAGTAGTCTTATGCATATCAGTTTTTAGTATTTGGATAATGGAACTGTAAGCAGTCATATTATATAATGAATTGATATACCTATGAATAATTTATTGTAAGCAGTCTTCATTTATAATACTATGTTCTATATTTGCATGTTTAATCTATGAATAATTTATTTATTCTAAAATTGTCCATTGCCAGTTAACGATACGGGAGTATCATCAAGTTAAGGCAAATGTGAGCGTGTTGGTGATTTATTTACCAAACTCACATGTTGTTCATTGTGATGAACATTGGATTGACCTAACCTACGAGTTTCACTACATGGATCGTCGTCAATAGTGAATCTCGCAAGTGGTTATGTCTCTTATCCTTAGACTTGAGATGCAAGTAGGTCTTGCATGTGTGGAATTTCATTCCTTGATGTGGTTAAACGCTGTCCTGAATAAGGTAGTATTAAAGACCATCTTCAGGAGTGATATGAAGCACATGAATGACACGTGCAGTCAAAATAGGATTTGTTCCTCCACATGTCATGGAGTTAGATACTATTGGGCCCCTCGATGAATTGGATAGATGTTTGTATGGCCGTACCCAAATGAGATTAAGATGAATCTTAATCCACTTGGTAATCTTGTTCAATATCTATATCGAGAAACATAATGGTTGAACTATTAGAATGACATTTGATCCATGTCTAATGTTCAACACGGTATCTGAAACAAAAGGATAGATGACACGTAAACCATCTAAAATGAGACGTTTAAGAAACTAACCTCACATATTTCTAGGGGCATTGGCGTGTTGCTAGACGCTAACCATTGCTTGAATAATTACTTGATTATTTATGACGTCGTAAGAGGGAGCTGTTGAAGTATGCTCGTGTCATAATAACTAATTATATTGCTAGACTTATGTGAGCCTATGGGGTCACACACATATACACTGAGGTACCACTTTATAAGTCGTATTTATTGTATTTACGGTATATAAATAACCGTACGTAACTAGGAATCACTATTGGGCTTCTAATGACTAAGTAATAAACTTAATTTATTGGACTTGGAAAAACAAATGGTGAGCCCATTTGAGCCCAAGGGTGGCTGGCCTAGGAGGAGCAAAAGGAAGGGATAGGCTTGAATTATTTTGGTCAAATAAATCACCATTATTTCCTCATAATTGTGATTTATCAATCACCAAAAATCTCTCCCTCTCTCTACTTTTGAAACTAACGGCACAATCACAAATAACAACCTAGGGTTTTATTTTTTCCATCTCTCCTTTGATTCTTGTTCATTCAAAGGAGACTAGCAAGGTTACGGGGTTTAAGGACTAGCATCCATTGGTATATAGTGAAGTGTAGTGTGGACAATCATAGAGGTGATCTCCTTTGGTCACTTGGTTTCAAGGGTAAATTGGTGCTAGAAAGTTTCCATTGATTCTACCGATCACGCTACAAAGGTATAAAACTTGTTTGTCTTTTATTTGATTGATCATATGGCTATATGGATCCGTTGTTGGTGATGTATTCCACTGCGTTCATATATTTAATTTGTTAATTTATATTTACATCACCTATAATTAAAAGAACCCTATGGATGGCCAGAGACACGGCAAGAAACCAGGGTCAGAAGATTTTCGCCTTAGAAACCATGTTGGCTAACCAAATGAGGATGTACCAGGAATTTCAGGAACGCTTCTCCGAAATGGAAGCTGCACAACTAAAAATTCACATGTATCATTGTTGTGTCCACTAAACCAAATAGATTTTGGTTAGTATTTCCTATATTCTCCCAATAAGCTCGAAACTTTCAGAACTTGTAACCTACTTATAAATCTATAACAATCTCCTTTTGTTATATCTCTCTGCTCTGAACGTATTCTTTCTATTATACCCTAACATGATACTATGCATGCATATAAGAACTTCTCATGACCTCATGCAAAATCCCACCATTTGTTACTCTCCTTAAATGACAAATGACTCCACATAAACCAAATCATACTTAGAACACAATAAATATCACTTTCCCTTTCCTCCAAACCTAGTCAACCGACCAACTTATAGCACAATAAGTAACACAAACTAGGACCACTATTGTCAACCAAGGACCAAACACTTATACTAAGAGACAGAAAATCCTTAACCTACCACATGAAGCATTAATAAAAGACCCTGTATCAATTGTTTTGCAAAAACGATCGATCAAGTTATTAATATCATGTTATTTTCAGTAATTATATCCAGACCTACCATGACATTACTTACAATTAGTATAATTTCTTATACCTACCATAACAAGGCTATAACCATAGAATCCTTTAAAACAAATTTCGTAAGAAAAGCTTGATGAATAAAGAGAAAGTTGCTGAATTTCAGCATTTGCAGATGAATTAGTTTGTTCCTTAGCAGTTTTATACCAAGAGTAAATCATTTATCTATGATATTAACCAGACACATCGTAATTTTGTGATTCTCAATTGGTTATGACTTCGCATTGTGACCACTTGTTAGGACTAGTATACTCGAATTATGTTCAAAGTCATTTCATGAATTCTAGTAGCTCACCCGAGTAGCAACAATATGGCAATAGGAGAAAAGAAGACGATTGTGTCTTGTAAGCATACCCATGAAAGTTTCACGGGTTTTAGACCAACTCATCATAAAAATCCAGAAAGAATGACTAAATCTACCATTACCCTCACCCAAGGATTTCCCAACCTAGGAATTAAGCGAGGTGCTACACCCAAGAAAAATAACCAAAAGCGAAAAGCTCGATCATAGGAAAACCACTATCCCCAACCACTGCAAGTACCACAAAAACAATTGTTACCGCAACCATTTAGAAGAGTCATTGCCCAAACTACAATACCACTTGGAAAGCCAAGACTAGTGCAAGAGAATGAGAACTCGTTAATATCTCAACAACATCAAAGAATGACATCTAAGTTTAAGCAGAAGATAAATTTCTGTAGTAGATAAATAAACTGTACTTTAGAACTCTCTAAGTTGTATTCCCTTTTGTACTCTACCTTAGTTACGATGGATGTAACCTAATTGTAACAACTACCTTTCTACTGTATGGAATCTCTACTTTTTAATAATCACAATCTCAGTTTCTATCCCATTTACCCTGTTCATAGTCATTACGTAGCAACACATTGATAAACCATTAGAAATTTGGCTAATATTATATCTGACTGAACAACAAACTATTATCACCCTGTAAGATTCTCACACAAACCCTAGGATTCATTTCAAGGATACCCTAATATCACCATAGAAATTCCTATCTCATCACCATAGTGTGAACCAAAATTTTCTTATTCTTTTGAAAAATAATTATGTTGTTATTTTCCAAAAACAACACGTTGAATACCATCTAAAACTTTTTGAAAAATATAAAAACCACAGTGACTGAGCCAAACATCACATCATTTGGTCCTAAATTATTCATAGCCTGATCAACTATGACTAATTTAGGAAGAATCATGTAATAAATGGGACACTTAACCTTTCAGAATTTCTAATGACAATCTTCATTGAAAAGCAAAATTTTGAGACAAAACAAACTGTTCATAAATATTCCTTTTGACCACCCTCAATAGGTACCTACACCTCTCACCCATCACCTTTATGATAAGGAAACCGACAAAAGTACAAACATTAGAACCCTAAGAATTCACAAAGATTTATGGCAAACACAAATAGTACAAATTTTATTAGAATCCATGAAAATTCATACATAATGACATAATTAGCAACGGGAGTGCTAATTTTACAATGATTACAAGAAAAGGTATAGAATCACCAATAGGTTGACCCGCCATAGCAACGAAGACCACCACCAATCAAACGATAGCTAGAGCCACCACGGGATGAATCACTTTGATTATCCTGTGCGATAAATACAAACAAACCATTAAACACGATACCGAGACTAGATATTAGACACAAAGAAAACGAGTTTTATTTCGCTAAGGATTACATAGAAACACAACAAGGACTCAATTTAACAATCCTAACTCGTGACTAATACCCCCATAGTTTGTCCCAACCAATAGTGAGGATCACAATAGGCATAAAAACCGCTAGGACGCAAACCAAGAATGCGTAATCTTCATCAGGGACGTACGCCAAATAGGTAGCCGCAAGAACAACATACACGATTGCTAAGATTGCGATAAGGTGTGGCATTTTGTAGATGTTAATTGAGAGATATATGTTTTGTGGAAGAATGAAAATTAAAATGGAGTATATATAGGGAAAAACTAGCCGTTATTTTACTATTCCTGACCGTTGGAATTTACTATTCCTGACCGTTAGATTCCACTGTTCATAGCCGTTAGATTTTACTATTCCTGACCATTAGAAATCACTATTCACAGCCTTTGGATTTATTAGGTGGCAAAACATTTAAATTTATTTCATCCAGTAGGAATAAAACTAACAAAACTATGTTCTCTTGAATACCGAATGAAAATTCCTAGACAACCCTTTTTGGACTAAAACTATAAAGAAGGACTAACAGTGAAACGATAGTATTGGATATAAAGGACATAAAAACAAGATAATATTATATATAATATTATTTTTAAACTTTAGGCATTTTAAGCATATCAAACTCACATCACCGATCAAATCGTTATACGATTTCCCATTCTCACTCATTATCTGAATAAGTTAGAATCTAAGCCCAAATCTTTTTATACTTCACTTTTTCCCAACACCTCGATCAACACAGACTGAATCTCGGGACGAGATTCCCTCAACGGGGGGATACTGTAACCACTGTAAAAATCCCATATTATAATAAACTATCTTACAGAATACTTATCCTTTTTCTACGTATAATTTTTTTTATCTGATTATAACCACTATCTAATGTGACGTAACTCACATCCTCGATAAACGTGCTCTCACGCGGACCAACATCAACTTACTTAATTTTCATTTTATATAAACATTTCCATATAAAACATTACGATATACCATTTGCCACTTTACGTTAATTTGTTAACAAACAAACTAAACATTTCTTATCTATTAGAGTTTCTACGAACCCCTAAACCATTATAACAATAAATATGAGTAACTAAACCCTAAAACATTAAAGTACAACTCATCCAAGCTAATGTACAAGCTTTTAAAGCACAAAAACTCTAAATTCACTATAACTCCAGATACAAACCCTAAACTCACAAAACTATGATTTTATGTTATAAAATCACGAACCCTAATTAATATATATAAGATTTTGACAAAATATAAATGTACAAGTCTTTCAAGCCAAGGTACAAGTCATTTATGCCTAAAAACATAATATTAATAAAAATCCCATTATAAACCTAAATATACTTATTTTAAAGCACAATATCCATGTCTTTTAAACCTAATGTACAAGTGCCCAAGGCATAGAAACCTAAAATCACACTTATATACTTTTAAACCTAATAAAATTAACATATAATTAAGTTAACTTAACCAAACATTAAATATATATTTCCCATATTTCTTAAACCCTAGTACAACCCTATTAAGTTCATGGTACAACCCTTCAAAGCACAACAAGATTTCTTTTTCTTTTCTATACAATTCGACATATGTAGTTAATAAGAAAACCCTAGCTTAATTTCTATTCAACAAATACTTATACAAAACCCTAAACCAACCTTGTTACATCCCTAAACCCTAGAGTACAACATGCCATAGCCCAATGTACAAACCTTGAAGCCATTCGATCCTACCTCTAAAACCCTAGTTCGATCTAGACTACAAGCTAACCAAACTAATCCCTCACTAACTCCTAAGTATATATTACACCACATCTATCATTCTAAGTACCAAATTCATCCACATATCCTTGTCTCTTGAAAGATAACCTAAGTCAAAAATTGTAGGTAAGATAAATGGCTAGGACTTTTCCAGATAGCCCTTTCCCTCCCCCTCCTTACACATGGATCCAAATTGACCTAGTTACATCACTTTGTTTCCCACACACTCCACAAGATGACTAGAAGGGCCTTGAAACCCTAAATCCTTCCTCTCTATATAAGTCGACCCATACATTTCCCATTTTCCCTCATTACCATTCGACCTACACTAAAAACAACCATACTCACTTAAAATTCTGATCAAGCAGCCCTCATATAAGCTAAAGAAAGGTTTTGAGGAAGCCTAGAAGGAAGAAAACCTTTAGTACTCCATTTCCAAATCCATTCGCCCCATATATCCCATAATCAAACACATAAACAAGTAAGTAATTCTAGCTCTTTTTCTTATCTTTTTTAAACTTCAATACTCTTAAAACATGCCATAAAATAAGCCCTAATAGCTAGCAATGTCAAAAACCATGTTTTTCCTTTCTTTCTCTTTTTGTCGAGCAACACCAAGAACAACCCTAATTAATTTACGCATTACTAATCAAGAGGCTATAAAACATGTTAGAGATAGATTAAATATGTTAATGATCATGATAACATGCGTTAAAAATTAGTTATAACACTTAAAAACTCAAAACCCAACTTGTTTTCCCTTTTCTTTTTCTGTCGCAACAGCCCCCACTCGACACACTTTGGACCATTATTTCGACCACTAAATGATGATAAAAAAAATCTGAAACTTGGCCATATTAAAGACCACCCAGCTGGCTAATAGAAGGCAAAATAACGTCGTAAAATTATTGCTTTGCCTCGCTTTTATTTGTGTCCCAAGTCTGCCCATCGCCCACTGAAGTTAATGCCCCACTTTTAATTATTGTGAGCTCATAAGCTCGAATCATGAGCTTATAAGCTATAAATAAGTAGTTTACTAACTTAATAAAACTTGTATAAAAGAGTCGTAGCAAATAGTGCCTTTTTCCTAAGCTTAAATTGCGTAAAAATGAAATAAGGACCACGAATGAAATAGCGAAAATGCTTTAAGGGTAGAATCTGTCAAAACTCCAACTGTTTTTACAACAAGGACCTAAAATGAAATCGACATAGAGATTAAGGGTAAAACCTGCCAAATTTGAAAGTTGGAGTTTTATTGGGCCAAAAGTGTAAATATTTTGGAATTATTAAAACAAGGAGTATTTATGCCAACGACTTAAATTTGAGGGTATAAATTGTCATTTTTGAAACTGCAGGGATAAAAACTGTCATTTCACCAAAGCTGAGGGGTAAAAATTGTCATTTTTTGAAAGTTCAGTGGTAAAAATTGTCATTTTACGAATCAAGAACACCCCTAATTAATTTACACATTACTAATCAAGAGGCTATAAAACATGTTAGAGATAGATTAAATATGTTAATGATCATGATAACATGCGTTAAAAATTAGTTATAACACTTAAAAACTCAAAACCCAACTCGTTTTCCCTTTTCTTTTTCTGTCGCAACAGCCCTCACTCAACCCACTTTGGACCATTATTTCGACCACTAAATGATGATAAAAAAAATCTGAAACTTGGCCATATTAAAGATCACCCAGCTGGCTAATAGTAGGAAAAATAACGTCGTAAAATTATTGCTTTGCCTCGCTTTTATTTGTGTCCCAAGTCTGCCCATCGCCCACTGAAGTTAATGTCCCACTTTTAATTATTGCGAGCTCATAAGCTCGAATTATGAGCTTATAAGCTGTAAATAAGTTGTTTACTAACTTAACAAAACTTGTATAAAAGAGTCGTAGCAAATCGTGCCTTTTTCCTAAGCTTAAATTGCGTAAAAATGAAATAAGGACCACGAATGAAATAGCAAAAATGCTTTAAGGGTAGAATCTGTCAAAACTCCAACTGTTTTTGTAACAAGGACCTAAAATGAAATCGACATAGAGTTTAAGGGTAAAACCTGCCAAATTTGAAAGTTGGAGTTTTGTTGGGCCAAAAGTCTAAATATTTCGGAATTATTAAAACAAGGAGTATTTATGCCAACGACTTAAAGTTGAGGGTATAAATTGTCATTTTTGAAACTGCAGGGGTAAAAACTGTCATTTCACAAAAGCTGAGGGGTAAAAATTGTCTTTATTTAAAGTTGAGGGGTAAAAATTGTCATTTTATGAAAGTTCAGGGGTATGAACTGCCAATATATGAAATTATAATAGAAACCAATAAACAAAATACTTTTATCTCGATAACAAACAAACGAAACATAAACATAAATACATGAAATAAGATAAAATCTTATCATTCTCCAACTTTTGAAGAGACTTCATGTTGTCTCATTTTAACATTTATTCGACAACCAAAACGTTACGATACGAATATTAAAACTTATATATTTGAATACGATTACTAAGAATTGACATACCAACCCAGGTCGCGTGCCGGAGTCGTTTATCAACTCTATTTAATTTGTTTTCCATCCAGACTGCTAAGGTGAGTTCATAATCCCACTTTTTATACATTTTCCAAACTTGTGGGGAGATACATGCTACAAAACCGAACACAAGTATTTTTCTGTATGCTTTCCTGAATTAATATTGCCTAAGTTACCGGTTGCCTAAAAGACCTCCCATCATGGACCATTAATCACTTTCGGGTGAGCGCGAATATTGTGAATAGATCTATTGGGTGTGACGACCCCTTTGTGTTACCGTAACGTAACCAAATGCATTTTATTTGAGATCAATAAAAAGACCGGCAATCTCCTACTCGGGGGAAAAATTACTCCATTTAATTATGTGGTAATATTAATCATTAGCTTATAACTATCATGATAAACCTGTTAACGTTTTGCGTGTCATGAGACTTAAGGCAATATAACGAACTGCAATATTACTGAATTATTTTCTACTTAGCTTGTGTTCAAACTAATAATAACCTTAAACGCTATGGATTCACTCAACCTTTGTGTTGACTTTTTAGCATGTTTTATCTCTGGTAATTAGAAGCTTGATTTGACGCGGAGTGGCTGTGGACTATCTTTTTAAAAAGAGTGTCCATTTTGTTATCATTCAACGAATAATGTAACTTTTATAATGTATTTCGAAACTTCCCGTTGGGACCTGTATTATGTACTCTGATTTTAAATCAATGAATGATAACAATTTTATTTAAAACGTCTCTTTTCGAGTCGTTTTCTATTTTCATGACTGTGATACTTGAAGTAATACCCAACTTATATTCTGCTATGTATATCGAAAACGGGGGTGTTACAAAATTGATCTGGGAAATGTGTTTGGATTAGGATTAGGTAGGATTCCCCCAAGTATGTTAGAATCAAGCATTTAACCCCAATTGGATCAGAATTGAAATTAGGGTTTATAATTTTGAAATTTGGGGAAGAGAGGGGTAAATGATGTGGGGAGTGTTTAGGTAAAAAACTTTGTTGCGTTTTACTAAATAGGGATATTGCCTTAAATTTTGGGTTTGTGCCACGTTTTTTGATTCTTGGGATGTGTGACAAAGACCTGTTCTTTTATGCTGATACAACTCTTGATACGTGATTCGGGATTTGCAAGACCTCACCAAAGGTTTTACTTCTCAAGGGATCTCAAGAAGTTTTGCAATCCTCCAGGCAGTATACCTGACTGTTGTAGTGTAGTATAGGTAAATCCGGGGGATTGATCGTTCTCTAGGGGAATAGTGTCGTTAGGTTAAAATATATGTCGAGATAGGTCTAGACGTGAGGGATGATTCTTTTTGTGTTTTTTTATATTTTTTTAGAAAGCAATTTAAAGGTCTTGTTTTTGGAAGAGTGGGCGGAATTAGTTGCTATTCAACTAACCCAAAAACTATTTATAAAACTAAAATTTAATCTAATGACAAGAAAAAGTAAATTTGGTGAAAACTCTTATGGTAAACAAACGTGTTTAATTAAACTTAACTACTCCCTAGTTATCTCCTAATGATTCACTGAATTGTGACGTCATTGTTTTAGTTGAAGCGTTGTATTCCTTAATATCGATCGTGGGGTGGTGACGAAGTCCCCAACTCTATGAATCGTAGTCTCCCGTAAATCCCTTAAAGTCTATTAAGTTATCTAGGATCTACAAGCCGCAATTCACGCAATAAATACAACAAGAAAAACCAATAGTGCACTCTACGGTTGCGTTTTCTAAGACGTTCAAGCTAGTTACATATAAGAGGTCAGCCAATTTTCTTAGCCTAACGTGAGGCAATCAACTAAACAATATACATCTAATCAATGATCAACAACTAGGTTTCATTTGATCTAAGCAAACACAAATAAATTTAAGCTAGCATGGTAGATAGAAGAAATGATAAACAAGTAATCGAACAACACATAGACATATTGAACGATTAAACAAATAATCTATCTTCAATAAAGCATGAGGTTCAAGGGTTGAAAAACCCTTACAAAGCTGCTAAAATTCGACTAGGGTTATGCCTCCAAAGTATTACCAAAAACTGTCACACTATACAATGAAAACTTTCGAAAATATATATAGGAATACAGTTCTGACGACGTCAGGTTATAGAATCTGACGCTGTCAACTTGCCGTGGTTTAGGGTTTCGTCTGTGTAATCGCCGCTCTGACGGCGTCAGAAAGGGGTCTGAGGCCGTCACTTGTAAAATCCTTCTGAGCCGTCTCTTTTTAGCATAAAGCATGATGCCCATCTCCACTATACACCTGACGGCGTCAGATTATAAAGCCTTCAAATTCTTCTGATGCGTCACTTGTTAGCTCAACACTAGAAATCTTCCATGAGTTTACAAGTGACGGCGTCACGTTGTATCTAGTGATGGCGTCAGACCTCCAAGTCTGACGTACCTTTCGCGACTTCGTCTTTTTCTTCACTTTATCGTCCAAATATGCTTCAAAAGTGCCGTTTTCCATAATTCTCGTCTCAAGTACCTAAAATATAAAAATAAATGATTTGTGGCAATATTTGATCATATTTACTTGGCTTTTAGCTTAAATGACCCCTTAAAAAGGTACAAAATAAATCCTTATCAAATATCCCTACACATGGGATTTGCTTGTCCTTAAGCAAGTGAGCTTTTATTCTGATCAATTTACAAGTTAGGGGTCATTTAACATTAATTGTTGGGAATTAAATGTTCAAGCACTTGGTTTTGTTAAAGAAGAGTTTGTACTGCTAAGGAATAACACTAACAGTAATAACTGAGTTAGTACTGCTAGTGTAAATATTAGTACTGCCAGGTTTAAAGTTAATGCTGCTGAAGATATAACTAACAGTATAAAAGTTGATACTGCTAGTTTGCTTGAAGAATGAAGATGTTACTGCTTATGAAGACGTGTAAGAAGATAAGTATAGAATAGATTTTGTGTATATCTTATAGAGTTAAACTTATACGTATATTCTACATGTTTACAATATTATACTTATTTCGTAAAGGAGTCCTTGTGCTATAAAGGAGGTCCTAGGTTAGATTTTATGTGCGTATGTTTTGTTAAGCTTCAAGGTTGTAAACCCTAGTGATAATCAAGATCACTCGTATTATACTTAATAATATTGAAGCGTTTGGTTGCATCATAAACTGTTCATAGTACATTACTGTTACATTGATAAATCTTCTAAGTATCAAGTAGTAGATTCCACATACTATTTGATATATATTCAAAGTATCCTCAACACAATTCTCATGTGTTTAGATCCTCTCAAGTGGTATCAGAGCCAGGTTTCTGATACTTTGATTTAGAAGATCTTTAAAGAAGAACTCTTTATTCCCTATAAAGAAGATGGACATAGAGACTACTCAAACCAACATTGCTGCTAAGTTACCTATGCTCAAATAGAATGACTTTAAGATGTGGAGACTCAGGATTGAGCAGTACTTTCAAGTACAAGATTATGCTCTATGGGAAATCATAGAGTATGGAAACTCCTTCAAACCATCAACAATTGAAACAACAGTTGATGGTCAGAAAGTTACAACTGTAAACACTGCTCCTGTTACTGCAGAAGAAAAGCTCCAGAAAAAGAATGATGTTAAAGCAAGGAGCTTGTTACTCATGACCGTCTCTAATGAACATCTTCTGACATTCAGCAAATACAAAGATGCCAAATCCTTGTTTGAAGCAATAACTACCAGGTTTGGTGGTAATGAAGCCACCAAGAAGACACAGAAGACTTTGCTGAAACAGAATTCTGAGAACTTCAGTGCTACTAGCAATTAATCTCTTGATCATATGTTCAACAGTCTGCAAAAGATAATCAGCCAACTGGCTGTATTAGGTGTTGAGATCCCCCAAGAAGATCTGAATTCTAAATTCCTAAGAAGTTGATAGAATGAGTCTTAATGATCTGTACAACAATTTTAAAATTGTTGAACAGGAGGTAAAGAAGTCTGGAAGCTCAAGTTCTAGTTCTGGGAACATGGCATTTGTGTCATCTCCCAGCAATATCAGTCCAGAGGTTAATATGGCTTCAGGAGTTAGTACTGCTAACCCTAGTGTTTGTACTGCTAGTTCACAAACTAGTACTGCTGGCATAGGTGATGCTACATTCTATGCTTTTCTGACCAGTCAAGCCAATGGGTCTCTGCTATCCCATGAAGATCTTGAACATATAGATGAAGATGATCTGGAAGAGATGGACTTGAAGTGGCAGGTTGCATTGCTAAGCATGAGAGCCAAGAAATTTTGGCATAAAACAGGGAAGAAGATCACAGTCAGTGGTAATGATACAACTGGGTTTGATAAATCCAAGGTGGAGTGTTTCATCTGTCATAAGTTGGGACACTTTGCTAGAGAATGCAGAAGACCAAGGCAGAAAGACAACAGAAGCAAGGGGTATGGGAATAAGCAGGAAAATAGGAAGGTTGTGGAAGTGGAAGACCCATCTTCAAAGGCAATGGTTGCTATAGATGGTCTTGGATATGATTGGAGCTTCGTGGCTGATGAGGAAGAAGCACCTACTGAGATGGCACTGATGGCATTTTCTGACTTTGAGGTACATTCAGTAAAAAGTTGTTCAAAATCTTGTTCTGCTTTAAAAGATTATGAAACAGTTAAAAAACATTATGATGACCAAAGAGTAGAGCTAAACCAAACTAATTATAATTTAGCAAATCATAAAAGAAGTTTAGATGTATTAGAAGAACAAATAGTGTTTTATAAGAAAAATGAGTCTGTCTTTTCTGAAGACATTGTTGTGCTTAAAAGGGACATTTTTCATAAAGATGCTGAGATAAGTGTACTTAGAGATGAGTTAGAAATGACTAAGAAAGCAAAAGAGAACATACAGTTAAGTGTAGACATTCTAGAATATGCATCTAAAGGAGTCAATAAGATCATTGAGTGTCAACTGGTTAATAAAGTTAAGTCAGGTTTAGGTTACAAATCATGTCCACCTCCACATAGAGGAGTACCTTCACCCCCAGGTATTAACTTAGAACAAACTGATTTAGATGAATTTCAAGAGCCTAAATTTGAATATGGATCTAAGGCTAAGGAAAGTGTTAGTAAACCTGAAGTAGCTAATGAATCTTTTGAGAGTGCCAGCGATACCTCACTTGTTGAGGAAAAGGTGTCAGAAGATATGATGAACTCAAATGCACCAATTATTGAAGATTAGGAATATGATAATGAGGATCAGGTTGAGTTTGAACCTGAGGTAAAAGAGCAAAAAGAAACTGTTGTTCCTAAGATTAACAAGGAAAAGGTTGCACCTAGAAAGTAAGTAAAACAAGCTAGACCAACAGTTAAATATGCTGAGTTGTATAGGTCAACAAGTAGGTCTCAATGCCCTTGGGGAAACCAGAGAAACTAGAATAATCTTAAGTCCCAACAACTAGGCAATGAGTTTGTTAGGACAATAAGGCTTGCTATGTTTGTGGTAGCTTTGATCATTTTTTGGCTTTTTGCAACAACTATCAAGGGAAAAGGATTGTTAATGGGAATATGATGAACTCAAATAAGTACATTTTATTACTATCATTTATCCTATTTATTTGACTTGTTTTACTATATTATGTATGAGGATTGATACTTAATTGTTTACTTTTGTAATTCTCAGGTAAAAACAAGCATTTGGTGAAACTTGGCGATTTTGGACTAATAATGGAGCAAAACGTACATAAAGTGGAAGTCTACTGACATGGACAAGATCAAGTCAATTCTGCTCCAGATGCGCCGCATCTCACTATCAACATGCGCCGCATCTCTATCAAGATATCACCAGATACGATCCAAGATACAAGAGGACATGCGCCGCATCTAATAAAGAGTTACGCCGCATCTTCTGGCGGTGTACGAATATTCCTGAATATTATAATCTTGGACCCCACGCGAAGTTAAGTACATGCGCCGCATCTACTTAAGTAGATGCGCCGCATCTTCCCTCAGACACAAACTATAAATACCCCGTAGACCAGACGCATTAAAAGATTCGGAGATTCGGAAGTTCGAAAAACCAAAAGACCGAACAGAAGAGAAGGACGAATTCAGTCAAGAAGGCAGCACAAGACACACCCAAATCGAAGATACAAGAGCTGTAAGAAGGTGCTGCATGTATTTAATTCATTAAGTAGTTTTGTTTTATTGTTTTAGCAAACTTTAATTCATCAGGATTGGTGGCTTGTGTAATGTGACAACGGAAAGATTGCACTCCCTTTAATACTTGCTTTCCCATCAATTAAAGTTTATATGTTGATGTCTTTGGTTACTACTTATTAGTGCATTGACCACCTCTGTGTTTATTAGTGGCTTGCGGGCACCCGACTGCGGGACAAGGTGTGGCTCCCACGGTTGTTTCTAAATTGATCACTTAGGAATAACTTTTAGACATAAGTCGTCATTAAGGGTTTACTCGCCGATGAGAATAGGACCAACGAGAAAGGGTTAATTACATACACTTCATATAAAGCTATCAATAAAACAAGTGACAATCTACTTAATCATAAGGACAGCCCTCTTATTGTCTCAAGTATCTATCTGTGTACGTGTGTGCTACTTGCTGATTCGTGCCTATTTGTTTATTTTATTATTTAATTGCAAACAAAACTGTGCCAGTCTCTCAGGCTGAAACCCCCTTGCGTTAGGATATTAAAATACTGATTAGATTAACGAGATTATACGTTCCACTCTTAGTGATCGACACTCTACTTACCATTATCTTCATACTGACCGGGTACACTGCTCGTTAAGTGTGTGTGTTATTGATAAGTCGGCTAAATATAAATTTAAAACTTGAGTAGGCATTAAAACTGCTAAACCGCAACGACACATCACGCGCATCAAGTTTTTGGCGCCGCTGCCGGGGAGTGAATTGTTATTTTCTGTTAATTTAATTAGTATTTTAATTAGGTTTTTCTTTTTATTAGATTAATTGCATCATTGTACTATTTTGCATATTTGTTGTATTGTGTGTTATTTGTTTGCTTTTGTTTTTATTTTTGTGTGTTTTATTTTTTGTTTCGTGTGTTTAATTTTTATTTTTATTTTTCGTATTTTTCTGTTCTGCTATCGTTGTACTGTGCTAAATCAAACGATACGGCGCATCTGATCTCTCAGATACGGCGTATTGCGTTTAATTTTTTTATATACAACGCGTTTAATTAATTCGATACGACGCATCTTTTCCCCAAGATACGGCGTATCTGTTTTTAATAAGAAAATTTTTCTAAGCGATAAAGTAATACGACGCATCTTCTTTTGAAGATACGGCGTATCTGATTTTGATAAAAAAAAATTTTCTGAACGTTAAACGCCATACGACGCATCTGCTTTCGCAGATACGGCGTATCTATTATTTTAATTAAAAAACAGTTTGCGAATTATTAAACAAATACGGCGTATCGATTTCCGTCGATACGGCGCATCTTACTGAATCAAAAATCTTTTATTTTTAAACGTAACGAAAATACGGCGCGTTAACTTTCGTTAATACGACGCATTTAATTTTAATTAGATAAACTGATTTTTGATTAACTAATTCGATACGGCGCATTCATAAATTCTAAGCGGCGTATCTATTTTCTGGATAAAAGTCTGATTTAATTTTAACGATTATAAGATACGGCGTATCCAACTTTTTGGATACGGCGCATCGTCTGCAGATATCAGCTATTTTTATTCTTATATCCGTTTCAATATTCATTAATTTCTCTTCTAGCGGAC
Source organism: Artemisia tridentata subsp. tridentata (assembly GCA_021014915.2). Lineage (NCBI taxonomy): Eukaryota > Viridiplantae > Streptophyta > Magnoliopsida > Asterales > Asteraceae > Artemisia > Artemisia tridentata. The sequence continues at coordinate 297,203,254 of CP139506.1, forward strand.
AGATCCTACTGATGCTTTTGTAATTATTTCAGAAGGATAATGGAGGGATTCGGAGAACTAATCGAGTTCGAAGACAATTTTATGAACGATGTATTAGTACATGGAAAATCACCAGAACCTTACAATGGGGACTACATTGAACTTGATGACCTTAATAGACCATTAGAATCTAATGACCTATTCATGGATGATGCGGAATCTGAGTTAGAAGAAGGAGAAATTGTGGATAATCCAAGAGTCAACGTTATTACTACTAGAAACTACGATGAATTTGAGGGATATGATGGTTCTTGGGATTACAGTGAAAGGATCAACACCAATTGTGCTTACAATTTACAATTCCCATGCATGATTGGGTACAAGTGTATTGACGCCAATTTCTTTCCTATTTTATCAATCAATGTCATGTCAAGAAGCTTTTACAATTCTATTATGAGAAATAAAAAGGAGTATAAAGGAAAGAATGTAGTTGGAGCCTTCATTAATGTCCCGATCTTCGTTGGACGCTTCACTATTGTTACTGAATTCGTAGTTATTGAGGACATGAATGCCTATTGTGACAGCAATATGGGTGAAGTAATTGTTGGAAAACCATTTTGTAGAGAGATCAATATTAATGCAAAACGATTTGAAGGAAAGATCACCTTCCAATGTGGAAGCGACATTATCACTTATATGATGCCCCGTACTCACCCTGGATTTAAATATGCTACTAGTAGGATTTGCTACAAATTTTCTCCATTCCTTTTTGTTAGTGATGATGACAATAAGAGAGGGATTGAGTACCCATATCAATTGAAGGAAGGATTCTACAAAGGAGTTTTGAATTTGGGACCTGAATATATACGAGACGATTCGGTTGCTAAATGGATCCTACGTGGCCATGTAGGAATCAATGATCGAAATTGAAGAGCTGAACGTGAGTCTAACTTGAAGACTCTGGAATAAAGACAAGTGCTGACCGGGAGACAACCCGGATTTATCTTTTATTATTCTGTTTTCTGAGTCGAGTCAGTCCAGGCCGCACGAAGATACGGCGCATCTCAATCCTGAGATGCGACGCATCCTCTGCAATGGTCATATCTTATTTTATTTTTCTGCATTTTTATTCTCGACTTTAAAACTATTTATCAGTTATTTTAATGCGGCGCATCCCTGGTTAAGGATGCGGCGCATCTTTATTCTGATCCGTATTAATTCCAGGCTCGATACGGCGTATCTTCTTCAATAAGATACGGCGCATCGACTGACCTGATGATTTTCAGTTTTCATTTTTAAGTTTTATTTTTATCTAACTACTAATGTATTATGCAAGTTGAACCTTTCTTATCTTAGGTGTGTTTTAAAGTGTTGGTGGTATTATAGTTTCCTGAATTTCCTGTGGATAAATCAAGTATGAAGCTTTAACGTTCTAATCCACAAGAAAGATGATTTTTGCTCATATACAAATGGAGGATCATACCGAGCAAATCTCAGGGGAGTTTTCTGTTCTAATTCTTTTTATTTTCCAGTTTTTAACCTTTTATACAAACAACGAGGACGTTGTTTAACTTAAGTGGGGGGATAGGAGAATTAGAACACTTAACACTTACTTGTCCTAAACTTTTTCAAAAATTATGCTTAAATTGTGCTTAATATATCAAACTTAAAATTTATTTTTTAGCATGTTTTTGTTTAAGATCTAAGTTGCATAACTGCACACATGACGTTATTTTCAAAAATTGTGATTTTTCCAAAATTCACAAATCTATGAGTGTGCCGGTGACTTGTAAACTTTAGAACTTGGCTTGTATACTATTCGAGACCACCATAATGAGTATTATTGATATAATTGGAATGACTTGTCTAACTTGGTAAAAATTCTAGGATTACACCAAATAGCCTTTATATGTTATGAGTTATTAACTAACTACACTGGTTAGTTAACCCCCGTATAAACCCTTTTGTTACTCTCATTTTTAGAGTAAGATACCCCTAGAAAAACCCTCAGAGCCATTCCTTTCGTTTCTTACACCTATGTTTAAAATGTTTCGTTACACCCTTACACCTTAGCCTACCCTGTAGATTAAGATCCGTGGTTGGTTAATTGCTATAGGCAGAGTGTGTTTCCTTACATTACCTGTGTTCGCGTGCGTAATTCATTATATATGGTTAGGTCGGGAAATTGCACAATGCAATTGGAGTGAAAGTAAATATTGTATATTTTGGAGTTTATTTTTCGTGTGTTTACTACTTTAACTATTTACCATTATTTCTGAAAGTATGAAAAGTATAGAAAAATTATCCGGAAAGAAAGTTGTAGTGATGTGGTGAAATTTTACACATCTATGTTTATGTTTCAAAAAAAAAAAAAAAAAAAAAAAAAAAAAAAAAAAAAAAAAAAAAAAAAAAAAAAAAATCGAAAAAATGAGAAAAGAAAAAGAAAGAAAAAAAAGAGTTGGATGTTTATTTTAAGCCAACAATGTAAAGTTATGTAAGTGGTTCATATGGCCACTATTTGTTGTATTATATCTATGGATTGAATGGGAATTGGCAGTTATGGGAATGCCAATTAAGGTTTATTCTTTGATTAAGATTTTGTTGAGTATAATTCGTGTCTACCTAAAGCGTGTGTTTCAAGTGTTAAAGCGTGAGTTATTCAATGATATGAGTCTTATTCATGGGATGGTTGGGATAGTGATTAACCACACTTAGGATTTTAATTTATTTGTTTTTGTTTATTTTTTATTTTTACACCAATTTATATCCCAAAAATTATCCATACCCTTTACTATTCTTTATCCAACCAAACCTTTGATTTATTGAGATTAGGGATTTGAGCAATCTTAAGTATCGTAGTCGTGGATTCGGCTATGTATTTATGATTTTGTCGCCCTTTTTGATATATTATTATTGGTGAAGTTTGGACCTATCTTTAGCCTATTCGAGTTAAGGATTTGAGCAATTGCAAGTATCGTGTTCGTGGATTCGATCATGTATTTGTGATTTTGTCGCCTTTTCTGGAATTTGAGATCGATAGTGTAAATAAGAATAATTAACCCTTAAGCCTAAAAACCCTTTTTACCGCTTTAGACTTGTTATTCCTTAGCTTTAGTGGTGGAGATGTGTATACTTGCCAAGCTTATGATAGAATATTCGTCACGACTGGACAGTTAAACGATTAGATTTGCTTTTATCGACTTATTTTATTTTACTTCTAATTCGTTAAGTGTTTAGTTGTGTGATTATGAAATGAACGAATACATGCTTAAATATAAAAATAAATCCTAACATCTTTTAGGATACATTTTCATGAGATTTAATCTAAGGTTTACTTGGGGACAAGTAAAGTTCAAGTGGGGGGATATTTGATGAACTCAAATAAGTACATTTTATTACTATCATTTATCCTATTTATTTGACTTGTTTTACTATATTATGTATGAGGATTGATACTTAATTGTTTACTTTTGTAATTCTCAGGTAAAAACAAGCATTTGGTGAAACTTGGCGATTTTGGACTAATAATGGAGCAAAACGTACATAAAGTGGAAGTCTACTGACATGGACAAGATCAAGTCAATTCTGCTCCAGATGCGCCGCATCTCACTATCAACATGCGCCGCATCTCTATCAAGATATCACCAGATACGATCCAAGATACAAGAGGACATGCGCCGCATCTAATAAAGAGTTACGCCGCATCTTCTGGCGGTGTACGAATATTCCTGAATATTATAATCTTGGACCCCACGCGAAGTTAAGTACATGCGCCGCATCTACTTAAGTAGATGCGCCGCATCTTCCCTCAGACACAAACTATAAATACCCCTTAGACCAGACGCATAAAGAAGTTCGAAGATTCGGAAGCTCGAAAACCTAAAGACCGAACAGAAGAGAAGGACGAATTCAGTCAAGAAGGCAGCACAAGACACACCCAAATCGAAGATACAAGAGCTGTAAGAAGGTGCTGCATGTATTTAATTCATTAAGTAGTTTTGTTTTATTGTTTTAGCAAACTTTAATTCATCAGGATTGGTGGCTTGTGTAATGTGACAACGGAAAGATTGCACTCCCTTTAATACTTGCTTTCCCATCAATTAAAGTTTATATGTTGATGTCTTTGGTTACTACTTATTAGTGCATTGACCACCTCTGTGTTTATTAGTGGCTTGCGGGCACCCGACTGCGGGACAAGGTGTGGCTCCCACGGTTGTTTCTAAATTGATCACTTAGGAATAACTTTTAGACATAAGTCGTCATTAAGGGTTTACTCGCCGATGAGAATAGGACCAACGAGAAAGGGTTAATTACATACACTTCATATAAAGCTATCAATAAAACAAGTGACAATCTACTTAATCATAAGGACAGCCCTCTTATTGTCTCAAGTATCTATCTGTGTACGTGTGTGCTACTTGCTGATTCGTGCCTATCTGTTTATTTTATTATTTAATTGCAAACAAAACTGTGCCAGTCTCTCAGGCTGAAACCCCCTTGCGTTAGGATATTAAAATACTGATTAGATTAACGAGATTATACGTTCCACTCTTAGTGATCGACACTCTACTTACCATTATCTTCATACTGACCGGGTACACTGCTCGTTAAGTGTGTGTGTTATTGATAAGTCGGCTAAATATAAATTTAAAACTTGAGTAGGCATTAAAACTGCTAAACCGCAACGACACATCACGCGCATCAAGTTATTGATAATGCGGCGCATCCCTGGTTAAGGATGCGGCGCATCTTTATTCTGATCCGTATTAATTCCAGGCTCGATACGGCGTATCTTCTTCAATAAGATACGGCGCATCGACTGACCTGATGATTTTCAGTTTTCATTTTTAAGTTTTATTTTTATCTAACTACTAATGTGTTATGCAAGTTGAACCTTTCTTATCTTAGGTGTGTTTTAAAGTGTTGGTGGTATTATAGTTTCCTGAATTTCCTGTGGATAAATCAAGTATGAAGCTTTAACGTTCTAATCCACAAGAAAGATGATTTTTGCTCATATACAAATGGAGGATCATACCGAGCAAATCTCAGGGGAGTTTTCTGTTCTAATTCTTTTTATTTTCCAGTTTTTAACCTTTTATACAAACAACGAGGACGTTGTTTAACTTAAGTGGGGGATAGGAGAATTAGAACACTTAACACTTACTTGTCCTAAACTTTTTCAAAAATTATGCTTAAAATGTGCTTAATATATCAAACTTAAAAATTTTTAGCATGTTTTTGTTTAAGATCTAAGTTGCATAACTGCACACATGACATTATTTTCAAAAATTGTGATTTTCCAAAATTCACAAATCTATGAGTGTGCCGGTGACTTGTAAACTTTAGAACTTGGCTTGTATACTATTCGAGACCACCATAATGAGTATTATTTATTTAATTGGAATGACTTGTCTAACTTGGTAAAATTCTAGGATTACACCCAAAAAGCCTTTATATGTTATGTGTTATTAGCTAACTACACTGGTTAGTTAACCCCCGTATAAACCCTTTTGTTACTCTCACTTTTAGAGTAAGATACCCCTAGAAAAACCCTCAGAGCCATTCCTTTCGTTTCTTACACCTATGTTTAAAATGTTTCGTTACACCTTAAACCTTAGCCTACCCTGTAGATTAGAATCCGTGGTTGGTTAATTGCTATAGGCAGAGTGTGTTTCCTTACATTACCTGTGTTCGCGTGCGTAATTCATTATATATGGTTAGGTCGGGAAATTGCACAATGCAATTGGAGTGAAAGTAAATATTGTATATTTTAGAGTTTATTTTTCGTGTGTTTACTACTTTCACTATTTACCATTATTTCTGAAGTTATGAAAAGTATGGAAAAATTATCCGGAAAGAAAGTTATAGTGATGTGGTGAAATTTTACACATCTATGTTTATGTTTCAAGTTAAAAAAAAAAAAAAAAAAAAAAAAAAAAAAAAAAAAAAAAAAAAAAAAAAAATCGAAAAAATGAGAAAAGAAAAAGAAAGAAAAAAAGAGTTGGATGTTTATTTTAAGCCAACGATGTAGAGTTATGTAAGTGGTTCATATGGCCACTATTTGTTGTACTATATCTATGGATTGAATGGGAATTGGCAGTTATGGGAATGCCAATTAAGGATTATTCTTTGATTAAGATTTTGTTGAGTATAATTCGTGTCTACCTAAAGCGTGTGTTTCAAGTGTTAAAGCGTGAGTTATTCAATGATATGAGTCTTATTCATGGGATGGTTGGGATAGTGATTAACCACACTTAGGATTTTAATTTATTTGTTTTGTTTAATTTTATTTTTACACCAATTTATATCCCAAATGTTATCCATACCCTGTATTGTTCTTTATCCAACCAAACCTTTGATTTATTGAGATTAGGGATTTGAGCAATCTTAAGTATCGTAGTCGTGGATTCGGCTATGTATTTATGATTTTGTCGCCCTTTTTGATATATTATTATTGGTGAAGTTTGGACCTATCTTTAGCCTATTCGAGTTAAGGATTTGAGCAATTGCAAGTATCGTGTTCGTGGATTCGATCATGTATTTGTGATTTTGTCGCCTTTTCTGGAATTTGAGATCGATAGTGTAAATAAGAATAATTAACCCTTAAGCCTAAAAACCCTTTTTTACCGCTTTAGACTTGTTATTCCTTAGCTTTAGTGGTGGAGATGTGTATACTTGCCAAGCCTATGATAGAATATTCGTCGCGACTGGACAGTTAAACGATTAGGTTTGCTTTTATCGACTTATTTTATTTTACTTCTAATTCGTTAAGTGTTTAGTTGTGTGATTATGAAATGAACGAATACATGCTTAAATATAAAAATAAATCCTAACTTCTTTTAGGATACATTTTCATGAGATTTAATCTAAGGTTTACTTGGGGACAAGTAAAGTTCAAGTGGGGGATATTTGATGAACTCAAATAAGTACATTTTATTACTATCATTTATCCTATTTATTTGACTTGTTTTACTATATTATGTATGAGGATTGATACTTAATTGTTTACTTTTGTAATTCTCAGGTAAAAACAAGCATTTGGTGAAACTTGGCGATTTTGGACTAATAATGGAGCAAAACGTACATAAAGTGGAAGTCTACTGACATGGACAAGATCAAGTCAATTCTGCTCCAGATGCGCCGCATCTCACTATCAACATGCGCCGCATCTCTATCAAGATATCACCAGATACGATCCAAGATACAAGAGGACATGCGCCGCATCTAATAAAGAGTTACGCCGCATCTTCTGGCGGTGTACGAATATTCCTGAATATTATAATCTTGGACCCCACGCGAAGTTAAGTACATGCGCCGCATCTACTTAAGTAGATGCGCCGCATCTTCCCTCAGACACAAACTATAAATACCCCGTAGACCAGACGCATTAAAAGATTCGGAGATTCGGAAGTTCGAAAAACCAAAAGACCGAACAGAAGAGAAGGACGAATTCAGTCAAGAAGGCAGCACAAGACACACCCAAATCGAAGATACAAGAGCTGTAAGAAGGTGCTGCATGTATTTAATTCATTAAGTAGTTTTGTTTTATTGTTTTAGCAAACTTTAATTCATCAGGATTGGTGGCTTGTGTAATGTGACAACGGAAAGATTGCACTCCCTTTAATACTTGCTTTCCCATCAATTAAAGTTTATATGTTGATGTCTTTGGTTACTACTTATTAGTGCATTGACCACCTCTGTGTTTATTAGTGGCTTGCGGGCACCCGACTGCGGGACAAGGTGTGGCTCCCACGGTTGTTTCTAAATTGATCACTTAGGAATAACTTTTAGACATAAGTCGTCATTAAGGGTTTACTCGCCGATGAGAATAGGACCAACGAGAAAGGGTTAATTACATACACTTCATATAAAGCTATCAATAAAACAAGTGACAATCTACTTAATCATAAGGACAGCCCTCTTATTGTCTCAAGTATCTATCTGTGTACGTGTGTGCTACTTGCTGATTCGTGCCTATTTGTTTATTTTATTATTTAATTGCAAACAAAACTGTGCCAGTCTCTCAGGCTGAAACCCCCTTGCGTTAGGATATTAAAATACTGATTAGATTAACGAGATTATACGTTCCACTCTTAGTGATCGACACTCTACTTACCATTATCTTCATACTGACCGGGTACACTGCTCGTTAAGTGTGTGTGTTATTGATAAGTCGGCTAAATATAAATTTAAAACTTGAGTAGGCATTAAAACTGCTAAACCGCAACGACACATCACGCGCATCAGAATACTAATGGAAGGGTGAACATAAACTGTTTTTCGAGAAATACTCACCCTAAAGTTAACAGTAATATGACTCCCAGAGCAATTTTGATGAAGTCTGGCATCAAACCTTTTTATATTGCTTGACCATTTCAGACAGTTTACCCCAAACAAACAGTTTCAAGTGCTAGACCAATAACATGTTTTACAAAATCAGCACAACAAACTGGTAAAAGGTACATTTATAAGAAAGCAGTGTTTCATAACAAAATTTGGAGTCAAAAAGTTAAAACTGCTAGGCCAGCAGTTTGTACTGCTAGACCAACAATTAGTACTGCTAGGGCAAATGGGGGAAATGCTGTTAAGGCCTCAGCATGTTGGATATGGAGACCTATCAAACCCAATGGTGCATATTTCACAATGAAGAAATATGATTACATTGATGCACAAGCCTGATCCAAGTCAGTAATGGCTTGGGTCCCCAAAGGAAACTAATTTCTTTTATTGTATGTGCAAGGACATCCACAACATGATGATGAAAAAGATCAAGGATATGATGATAGTGGATGCTCTAGGCACATGACACGGAACATGTCCTATCTCTCAAATTTTACACCTATGGATGGAGGATATGTTACCTTTGGGCGAGGAATTGGTGGCAGAATTACTGGTAAAGGTACACTTAAAACAGGTAAAATTGATTTTGAAGATGTGTATTTTGTGCAGGAACTCAAGTATAATCTCTTTAGTGTCTCACAAATGTGTGAAAAAAAGATCAAAGTTCTTTTTATAGACACTGAATGTCTTATCCTATCTCCTGACTTTACGTTACTTGATGAAAGTCAAGTACTACTTAAAGTTCCTACAAAGGGCAATATGTACAGTGTTGACATGAAGAAAATTGTTCCTAAAGAGACTCTCACTTGTCTTGTAGCAAAGCCACATTGGATGAGGCAATGCTTTGGCACAGGAGAATTGGTCATGTTAATTTTAAAACCATAAATAAGATTATTAAAGATGGTTTGGTAAGAGGCTTGCCTAAAAAACATTTTGAAAATGACCAAACTTGTGTTGCCTGTCTCAAAGGCAAATGACACAAAGCATCTTGTAAGCCCAAGACCTAAAACTTTATTACTCAACCATTATTCATGCTTCATATGGACTTGTTTGGTCCTACTTCTGTGAGTAGTATACAGCATAAGAAATACTGTCTTGTGGTAACTGATGATTATAGTAGGTTCACATGGGTTTTCTTTCTAGGATCTAAGGATGAAACAAGTAGCATTCTTAAGACTTTAATAACAGAAGTAGAAAACCTAATTGATAAGAAAGTGAAAATCATCAGGAGTGACAATGGGACAGAATTTAAAAATAGAGTTATGGATGAATTTTGTAGAGAAAAAGGTATTAAGAGAGAGTTTAGTGTAGCTAGAACTCCTCAGCAGAATGGAGTTGCTGAGAGGAGGAATATGACTCTAATAAAGGCTACTAGGACCATATTGGCTGATTCTAAATTGCCTATTACATTTTGGGCTGAAGAAGTTAATACTGCTTGTTATATGCAGAATAGGGTTTTAGTGGTAAAATCTCACAACAAGACACCATATGATCTCTTTAGAGGTAGAACACCTGCTTTAGGATTTCTAAGACCATTTGGATGTCATGTCACTATTCTCAATACCTTAGATTATTTGGGAAAATTTAATGGAAAGTCAGATGAGGGATTCTTTGTTGGGTACACTTTAAACAGCAAAGCATTTAGGGTATACAAAAGAACCAAGAAAGTAGAAGAAAATCTGCATGTTGAGCTTTTAGAGAATAAGTCTAATGTTGCAGGTGAAGGTCCAAAATGGCTGTTTGATTTTGATGCTCTAACACAATCTATGAACTATGTACCAGTTGTTACAGGAACAAATTCTAATGATTTTGCAGGTTCAGAAGATGGTGTTAATACAGGTGAATCAATCATGGAGAAAGAGTCTGATCAAGATCATATTCTGATGCCATTTTGGAATAATGTTTCTTTACTTGATTCCTCTTCAAAGGATGATGAACCTTCTGATGATGCAAACAAGAAGGGCTCTTGTTAGGAATATAAATATTCATATGAAGACTCGGTCACCCCGAGTACTCATTGGCATTAAAATAGCTCGTATGATTATTAGTATTATTAGTATTAGTTTAGTTATATTAGTATTTGTGGAGTTGGGTCGGGTCTTTACCCACTATCAGCTCTCTCCACAGCCCACTAGGGGCAACTTATCTAGTAGTATAAGTACCCCTTCCCAAGTGTGGGAAGGGTTGGAACTCCTTCACATTTCAATCTAACATTCTCACTTTCTCTCTCTAGTTCCCAACTTCTTCCTTTCTCTCTCTAGACTTTCGGCCCAATCACCCTAGTTTATGTGTTATATATTTATGAATATGCTACAATTGGTATCAAGAGCCATGGTTAGGTTCGAGTGATTTCATATTCACGGATTTGCGGTGTGATTTTGGCATTTTTGGTTGATTTTGTGTCGACTTGGAAAAAGGACACAAATCACGATTTAAGCTTTGTTTGTGGTTTAATTCATTAAAAACTTGTACTTTTGTGTTCACCAAGCTATCTTGCATCTTTCTTGACAACATACAGTCGTGTGGTGTTAGTTATTGGAAGATTAGAAGATTTTTCTTGACTGCAGTTTATGTTTCGGTAGTACATTCTTCACTGCGGTTTGTCTCTCGATAGTACGTTCTTGATTGCGGTTTGTGTTTTTTTTGGGTAAGAACTTGTTGCGGTTTGATCTGTTTTGGGATTACAGTTTGGATTTTAACTAAAACGGGAAAAAGACAAAACGCAGTTGAAAGTGACGTTTTGTCCTTTGCGGTTTGTCGTTTTGTCCTGTGGTTTGACTTCTTGCGGTTTAAGGTATTGCGGTTTAACCTTCTGCGGTTTGACCAGTTCTGCGGTTTGACCAGTATTGCGGTTTGTCGTTCAGTGCTACGGTTTGGTTTCTGCGGTTTGTGGATTTCTGCGGTTTGTGTTTTCTGCGGTTTGTGGTACTCTGCGGTTTAAGTTTTCTGTGGTTTGTGGTATTGCGGTTTGAGTCATCTGCGGTTTGTGATATTCTGCGGTTTGTGTCTTCTGCGGTTTGAGGTCTCTGCGTTTTGTGGTTTCTGCGGTTTGACCAAAGTTGACTTTTTACGTCAAAACTTCAAACGGCCATAACTTTTGAACCGTAACTCTATTTTCAGCGAATTACCTGTCAAAACGACCGTGAGACCGATGAGAAGGACAGGTTGAATCAATTTATTCATTCAACGTAACTTTCGAAGCCTGAAATCGCTCCAAAATGAAGTTATTAAGGTTTTAAGTTTTCAGACCAAAATTTCACCATAATAACTTGCATCAACCATACCAAATTACTACTATACAACAGATCACCAAGTCTACCAAACTTTCATCATAACAAAGTCAAGTAATAATCATTTCACGGTTTCCTTTTGATTTTGTAAAATCCCGCGAAGGATTCTATTTCTCGGTTTAAATCATAGATTTATAAAATCCCGTGCACGTTTATATCATGTCAAAGACTTCGGATTCAATCATTGCTGAGGTACTCAAATTGTATGACATGATCGATGAACATAAGATTCCCAAAAAAGTACAACCAACAAACGTTTTTGAACAGAAAAACGTTTTTGGGTCAGATATTGCTAATATGGAATCTTTGTGCTTGAATTCGCAAGAGAGAGTTGCTTCAGCCACGACAATTGCATGATAATGCAAAGGAAATTTGAATAGAATGCTTTCGACTACTTCATTCACATCTCAAGGTTCTCTCAGAAAGACCTGGATCCATGGGAGGATTCGAACGAGTATTTGCATCACTCTTTGGTCAAGATGTTCAGACTTTCATAGGCACTATGTTCCTGAACTCAGATCAACTAGAACAACAACTTGACAAAGAATAATTTCATGAAATTGGATCCATGGCGGCTCTTCGGGTGATCAACAAACAAATTCAATTGTTCATCAATTCACAATACACTTGGGATTATGACAGTCAAATGACAGAAAAGTGTTTTGCTGATTACACTGGAATTGAAGTTAACATGTTCAGAGAAACGTTACTCCAACACATGGGTAATGTTAAGAAGTACATTGAGGAAAGAGCACAACACAAACTAAAGTATGACATCAAGATGAATGAGTGTCAGATGCAATCAAGAGAGATTAAGGTTTATTCGAGTAAAGCACTGGGTGCTAGTTCAGTTGTCACTGAATGCAGTGGGACAAAGTCAGATAAGGATGATACAAGCAGCAGTTATGTAACTCATATCACACATAGTGTGGATGGTGATATCAAACCAGTAAATGACCAAGTGCCATTTGCTGAGGTACATTTAGCTACTCAACATAATGTCCTTGCTAGTGAACAGCAACATACTGATCAATCTGAACCTGTTTATGACAAATATCTATTGGAAAAGGCTAATAGCAATACCACTCCTGATTCAACAAATATGAGTCATAAGGGGGGAGAAATTGACCAGGGTGTTGAACATGATCGAGTTATAAGTCCTTTGGTTAAGGCTGAGCTTTTCAAAACGAATGATATGGTTGAAAAAGAAGTTTATAATGAACTTTCAAACAGATTCTTACAACATGAAAAACAATGTATTTCACTTCGAATATCAATACAACAAAAGGAAGAAAGTCTTCAAACTAACAAACCATGTAATAATCTGGAATTTCCTGAATTTCGTGAATTTTTTGAGATAAACGATTTGAAAGCTCAGCTACAAGCCAAAAACTTAACGATCAAAATTTTGAAAACTCGAATTAATATGTATGAGAAATGTAATGAAGCCAAGGTTAAACATGACATTGATGCAATTGAAACAAGAAACATCGAATTGGAACTTAAAGTGGCTAAATTACTTGAGGAAAATGACGCTTTGAAAAGGCATTACAAAGACCTGTATGATTCTATCAAAGAAACAAGAAATAAGACTACAGAACAAACAACTTCTTTGATAGAAAAAAATGATGAATTCAAAGCTCAACTTCAGGAAAGGGGTTTTACAATTGCAGCATTAAAAAACGAGTTAAGAAAATTAACAAAAAATAGTGTGAATACTAAGTTTGCAGAACATTCAATCTTGGGGAAACCACCACTTAGAAACCAATCAGTTGTTAGACAACCGACTGCGTTTAGATCTGAACTACCAAAATCCTCAAAACCACGGTTTTCCTCCCAAGTTGATTCGAAACAAGTTTTGTCAAAACCAATCACTTCACAGTCTAGACCTAAGGAAATGGAATATACGCTTGCAAAACCTCATCATATGAGTGCCTCTAATTCTTCTAGGATTAGTTCAAAGCGTGTGTCATTTGTGACACCAAAGGAACATGTTAGACATAAAGGCATTGTTCAAAATCAAAACCTAGCGGATGCTAAGAAAAACACACATGAAAAGACTAGGAATTTGCCTATTTCTAAGAGTAGTTGTGTATCGATTAAAGCGATTCCCGTAGCAGATCACTCTAAGAATTCTAGATCTTTCCCTGAATCCAAACACTTTGTTTGCTCAACTTGTCAGAAATGTGTTTTTAAGGCAAATCATGATAATTGTGTAACAAAATTCCTGTAGGAAGTGAATGCTCGTGCTAAGGTTCAATCCTCTAAGTCTAGAAACAACAACAATCCCGTAGAACCAAACAGTTATATTTAGAAACCTGGTAGGCAGATTGCTATAAGACAAAGGGTTTCTCTCAACAAGTCTTCCACTATGCATGAGAAACCAAACACTCCTAGATCTTGTCTTAGGTAGATACCGACGGGTAGAACTTTTAAGATTGCTGGTCTTATATGGATACCTATTAGAAAGATTTTCACTAAGTGCAAAACCAAGGTTGACAATGAAACCCCAAATGGTCTAGATGCTGATATCCTAACCCATATAAATGCAAACAAACTCTTAATGTCAGTGCAGGTAGTCTTTACTTAAGTGCAGGTACATCGTTCACTCTTATTAAGGAAAGACTCAAGGTTTGGGTTCCGAAAAGACTGATATCTCATGAAGTAGGGGTTCAAGCAATTCAAGCTTGATGAACATCAATGACAATGACGTTTGAACACATCAGTTCAAGCCTCGTTCTTCATCGACAATGACGTTTGAACACATCAGTTCAAGCCTCGTTCTTCATCAGCAATGATGTCTATTCACATCAGTTCAGGCCTCGTTCTTCATCGACTATGACATTTGAACACATCAGTTCATGCCTCGTTCTTCAACGACAATGACGTTTGAACTCAGTAGTTCAAGCCTCGGGCTTCAATGTCAACATAATGGCGTCTGCTGAAAACACTCCAGGCCTCGTTCCTCAAAGAAAAGAAAGGCGTACGCTTGAGTGCGCTTTATCTTTGGAAGAAGAGAAATCTTCTTGTTTATGACAATTCTCATCAACAAGCTTCATGCTCTTGCCATGCTCATTCAGTCATCAAGTGGATCAACGTTCATTGGAGTATATTCTTATTCACTTGTTCTATCAAAAATGGCATCGTTCAATGCAATTTTTGAGGGGGAGAAGTGTGAATAAACTACATGTCAGTCATTAAGTAGAGTCACTTACCATTGATGGTATTCTTATTCACTCGTTCAATCGAGAATGGCAGTCACATGCAATTTTTGAGAGGGAGATGGGTGAATAAACAAATTGCCAGTTATCAAGTGGATCTACTTACCGTTGATTGTATTCTTATTCACTCATTCAATTAAAAATGGCAGTTGGCAGTCATATGCAATTTTTGAGGGGGAGAAGGGTGAATAAACTACATGTTGATTGAGATTTGAGAAATGGTCATACGACTCTCCTTCAACACCTAATGTTCCACTTATTTCTCAAGGTGTTGATAATGACTCTCATGATATTGAAGCTGCACGCTTGAATAATGATCCGTTCTTGGGTATTCTTTTCCCAGAACCAGGTTCTGAAGAATCTCCTTATTCACGGATTGTTGTTCCCTCCAATGTGCACTCTGTAAATCAACCACAAGAGCATAAAGGAAAATGTCGGCTAAAACGTCAAAACGGCTAAGAGTTTGGACATGGAATGTCGAGTGATCACGGAGTTTATTTGGCATCCCTTATTTGAGATTGAAGTGGGTTTCACAAAGGCTTTTACTTATTTCATCATCGAGACTTCATCTATCGATTGATGACTTGCTTGAACTTATAAAGTTTATGATTGGGACTTGGATTATCTAGTTATACTCGATGTAAGGAGTTACATTGTAGTACTCACGGGTTATAGCTATCACTTCAAGGAAATACATTGTAGTGCTCAGTGTCACACGCAGATGCAGATGTGGATAGTCTCAAGAGGTGTTGTACTTGCTTTGGCTCTTAGTTGAGTATATAAGGGTACTTAGGGGTTTTCTTCTGCATCGTTCTTCAATCAACAACAGTGCAAGCTTAAGTAACAAAATTGGGAAATTATTCGTCAGTTTCAAGTTTGGTATATCGGGTTTACTTCACAAAGTGGTCACATCATTAGCCGACAAAACATAAGGGTTGATAAGGATAGTCAGAGAGCGTTTCAGTAGCTGTTGATTCTCACATGATACATTTGAGCCAAGTTTGTTCTTCTCACAAGATTTCAAGTATATGTGCGTAAAATGTGTTGCTGATTCTGAGGTATCAAAACCAGCAAGGGGGAAGGAGACATACATCGAAATGCACAACGAGTACACGTGATGAACTTTATACTTCTTCTTAGTTGAAGTTATTCCGGGAAGACAAATATCATGACCGCAGAGAAAATCAGTGTCTTAACTTGTGGTTTTTGGTGTCTTATTCCAAGTACGTGGGGGAAGAGATGTAAGAAATAGTTTCTGATGATTAAAGAGGTACACAATTGTATGATGTCTCCTCTGGATAGTCGGTATCCTGCAGAAGGATATGTGTTATCATTTCGACTACATACGGGATAAATTGCTTACACTCGGGACTTAGTTGACTTTGGTATAACAATTCTCATCTGCAATTTCCTGAAGGGAGAAAAGTGCATTTCCGAGTCTTAATTGATTTTGATGTTACGTTTTCAACTAAATCAATGGGATTGACTGTGTACTTCGGGTTTTTGGGCTTCATACAATGAGACTGATTTCATCACTTCAACTACATGGGGGAAGTGGTTTCTGGATACCTTTGGTATGCATTACTTTAGACTTCAGCGGGAAGAAATGAGAGAAGAATTATTCAAGTGTGAGATGATACGCGGTTGATCTATTTGATGATCCCCCGAGCGGAGAATCACGATGATTATTCTTAAAAGGAGCAGCAATATTTGATGTGGTTTGCTACGATTTCCGTTGTACACTCATCTTATGTATGCTTGAAAGATAGCTTTGAAACTGCTCGAAAAGAAGATTGTCGGTTTGTGGGGAAGCTATCAAAGCTTCACAATGAGAAGGCTTAAGTTCAGACGATTATTCAGGAGCCTCGAAAGCTTTGGTGGTGAAAGTTTAAGAGATGTTGACCACTGACTTCTACAACGTATAGAACGATATCCTTATATCGGTATTCATGTCAACATTTTCTTAAACTGAATAATATAGTTTGTACATATCTTAAACCAAATTGTAAATAGAAAATTATAAAACCAGAAAATTGTAAATAGAAAAATATTAAAACCAAGAAAAACCATAAAAATCAGAAAAATAGAAAATACCGAAAATAGTTGTTCTAGGCATGTCTTCTGTTTATCGATAACATTTACGGACCTAGAAATGTCATTCAATAATGGCACGGGTCTTTAAATGAAGCTCGAGCAGAAGTTTAAAAGGTTTATCAAAACATGTCATTATGGCTTGCTATTACTTCAGATATGCAACCCGTTTTTTAAAATGAGGAAAGAACATCGCCAAAAAGATGGTTGTTCCTAACAAAGGGTGAAGTTCACCCGGGCATGGATTACTTCATATCCGTGCATCCCCGAATTAGTGCACGCTTCAGTGCATTATTTCCTGATTAAGAAGAGAAGTCTTCTTTGTATACAAATAGTTTTCATTCTATGATTCTTCTGAAAATTATTTGTGAGACACATGGTGGTAACGTGTTGATTGAAAATTCTTTCAGACTTGGATTGTGCATAAAATTTGTCACTCAATCAATGACTACAGCTCTTTAACTAGAAAACGGGTCATTAATTGAGGGGGAGAGTGAGTTCAAATTTTATATCATCAAACGGGTTTCGTGGTTATCTCATAATTGTTAGAAAAGGTTTGGTAGTTAATAGGGGTATTTGTTGAAGAGGCACATACTAAGCTTTATCTCAAATGGCCAATTGAGTTAGTTGTTAGAAAGATTAGGGCATTATGTGCAACTTGCGTAGTTTCCTAGCTTTATGTAACTAGAAGGTCCATTTGTGTTACTTTGGAATCCTCGTTTAATCCCCTAAATACATTAAAACTCAAAATCTAAAAGAAGTTAGAAAACCCATTGTGTTTGATGTTCTTGAATACTCCACAGGCATTTGAATTATCTGAATGAATGAGTTTCAAATGTTGATTGACTTTTGTTAGTCGATAGCTACTTAATTGTTGTTGATTTAGTGCATGTACACTCAGGATATGCTTAGTATATACCTATCATGTTAGAATCATGTCCCTAAGATCCTGAGTTAAATGTTGAAATATGAGTAAATTGCCAAGTTCATGATTGCTAATTGCTCTTCATGCTAGATAGCGGTTTGATGTATTTCCTGACTATGGTTTGATTGTGAAATGAATATGGTATTATGAGTCGGCAAGCTGCTATGTGGTAGCTGTTAATGAAGAGAGAATCTGTATGTATGTATATCTGTGTTGATATTCTTATGCAGATTCCATGGCCTATATGAATGTGCCTGTTCCCGCTCTAACCATTTGATTTGATGTTCAAACTCTATTGACTAGCTCTGAACTCACCACAACAACAACATCAGCAACAAGAACAACAACATTGTCATCAACACCACCACCTTTATTTCAACAAAGCATTACTTATTCTGGTCTCGCTATACGGGGATCTACAACATTTGGGAAATTTTTGTGGGTAGATGGATAATTGATGTTGACTACTGACTCCCTCAGAGAAGCGGATGATCATATCATCTGCGCAAAAAGGTCAATATCATTTGTGTCATAACAGTTATCTTGTACATAACAAGCAGTGAATAAATGTGGTTGTTATGTGTGAGTGTATGATTGTTTTAATTCAAAATCTTTCAAACCTATCATACCTGATACTAACATTCTCCCTCATAGATTAAGGGGGAGCATCGTAATGTTCCATTATCAGCAAATATTGAATCTGACCACATTTTCTCCCAAATTTTCTTACTTATTTAAATCAATTGGGATCCCAAATCTCAAAAGGTTTGAAACTTTTGATCGAGGGAGAGAATGTGATTTAAATATGAAATATGATAAAATGTGATCTTTTGGACTCATGTGTAGGCTCCCAAATATGTGCTAAACTCTTTCGTATATCGATGGACATATTGAGGGGGAGCAAATGGTTTATGATGGCAATTGGGGAAGAATACCAAAGACCGACCACTTTATTTAATGTACTGGAGTTATAAGGACGGTAAGGTTAGGTATTAGTTCCCATGATTCAGCCAGAACCGGAGGGACCGTCCCAAGGATAATCCTCTAGTTAGAATAGAAGTCCTTAGGAATGATTAAAAAGGAGAAAAGTGAATAAGGGAAGAGTGCCGACTGAGATGGAGCTAGTACCGGAACAAACCCAACAAGGTACTAGTGGTGAAGTCTCGGTAAGCGCTGAAGGGGTTGAAGAATGAAAAAGAAATGTAAAGATAAAGGGTGAAAAGAAAGAAGCCCTTCTTACACTCTAGGCAGAAACCGGGTCAATACATATGCTGTCAGAATCACTTAGTTGATTGCTGACATTGAAGACAAGTATCATGGACCCAGTGATACGTTGCACAACCCTCCCTAGCCACTCAAGGTCCTTCAAAGGATTCTTGTTTCATTTGTCACGGAGATCAATACATGTCTATCGTCTCTCTCACTCCGAGTTAGATGATATTGAAAAGATGGCACTCCTCTCTAGCCTCAGATCACTAAATCAAAATGCGCTATTGAGTCTAGAGCCAAGAGATCATCCATAAATCTCATTAGGACACACTTCTAATATGCTTGCTATTTCATACACCGTGAAAAGTAAGAAAATATATGTTAAAGAGTCCTACGCATTATCCTTGTGGTATTGCCAGAACATCCGAGTGATACGTAAAGTATTCACAATGAAGATGGAAATCCTTCTAGAGCCAACATCAAACAAGCTCTTGGTAGGTGACATGTGAGATCCTTCATGGATCAAACTAGTGACAACTGGAGAGAAACGATGGGGCGATTCACATTTGAATCAAAATTGTTCCAGGAAATGGATTAACGGATGCTTTTGGAAAACCTTTCAATGTGCTCACCAACTGAGTTTCGAGCACATTAATTGTGAAAATTTTCAAACAAACATGTTTACGACCGAAATTTGATTCAATTTATAAAACCCTCGTCGTGTTGCACAAAATGTTTATCCAGTGACACGTGAGTGATTTTTCTAATCAATTTCTCGTCAATCAGTGGGTATTTAATTCACTGATTCACTCTACCGTGCTGTCTGCTTTGAGATATTCCGGTATGAGAACATGCTTAGTATGATGACTCTGAAAATAATTTGTTGGAAGACTCATTACTACAAGCTGGGAATTCCTGTCAAGCAGAATCTTCTTTAAAGGGGATTCTGCCTGATCACAGGTCGGTCTTCACAGAATCGAAGGTTAATCCAACCACATCGAGCGAATGACAAAGCCATATTCGTTCTCCAACTTTATTGCTAACTGTTTCATCTCAGATTCTTAAAAGGGGCAGCAATATTTGATGTGGTTTGCTACGATTTCCGTTATACACTCACCTTATGTAAGCTTGAAAGATTGCTTTGAAACTGCTCGAGAAGAAGATTGTCGGTTTGGGGGGAAGCTATCAAAGCTTCACATTGAGAAGGCTTAAGTTCAGACGATTATTCAGGAGCCTCGAAAGCTTTGGTGGTGAAAGTTTAAGAGATGTTGACTACTGACTTCTACAACATATAGAACGATATCCTTATTTCGGTATTCATGTCAACATTTTCTTAAACTGAATAATATAGTTTGTACATATCTTAAACCAAATTGTAAATAGAAAATTATAAAACCAGAAAATTGTAAATAGAAAAATATTAAAACCCAGAAAAACCATAAAAATCAGAAAAATAGAAAATACCAAAAATAGTTGTTCTAGGCATGTCTTCTGTTTATCGATAACATTTACGGATCAAGAAATGTCATTCAATAATCGCACGGGTCTTTAAATGAAGCTCGAGCAGAAGTTTAAAAGGTTTATCAAAACATGTCATTATGGCTTGCTATTACTTCAGATATCCAACCCGTTTTTCAAAATGAGGAAAGAACATCGCCAAAAAGATGGTTGTTCCTAACAAAGGGTGAAGTTCACCCGGCCAAGGATTACTTCATATCCGTGCATCCCCGATTTAGTGCACGCTTCAGTGCATTATTTCCTGATTAAGAAGAGAAGTCTTCTTTGTATACAAATAGTTTTCATTCTAAGATTCTTCTAAAAATTATTTGTGAGACACATGGTGGTAACGTGTTGATTGAAAATTCTTTCAGACTTGGATTGTGCATAAAATTTGTCACTCAATCAATGACTACTGCTCTTTAACTAGAAAACGGGTCATTAATTGAGGGGGAGAGTGAGTTCAAATTTTATATCATCAAACGGGTTTCGTTGTTATCTCATAATTATTAGAAAAGGTTTGGTAGTTAATAGGGGTATTTGTTGAAGAGGTACATACTAAGCTTTATCTCAAATGGCCAATTGAGTTAGTTGTTAGAAAGATTAGGGCATTATGTGCAACTTGCGTATAGTTTCCTAGCTTTATGTAACTAGAAGGTCCATTTGTGTTACTATGGAATCCTCATTTAATCCCCTAAATACTTTAAAACTCAAAATCTAAAAGAAGTTAGAAAACCCATTGTGTTTGATGTTCTTGAATTCTCCTCAGGCATTTGAATGATCTGAATGAATGAGTTGATAGCTGCTTAATTGTTGTTGATTTAGTGCATGTGCACTCAGGATATGCTGAGGTATATACCTATCATGTTAGAATAATGTCCCTAAGATCCTGAGTTAAATGTTGAAATATGAGTAAATTGCCAAGTTCATGATTGCTAATTGCTCTTCATGCTTGATAGCGGTTTGATGTATTTCCTGACTATGGTTTGATTGTGAAATGAATATGGTATTATGTGTCGGAAAGCTGCTATGTGGTAGCTGGTAATGAAGAGTGAATCTGTATGTATGTATATCTGTGTTGATATTCTTATGCAGATTTCATGGCCGATATGAATGTGCCTGTTCCCGCTCTAACCATTTGATTTGATGTTCAAACTCTATTGACTGGCTCTGAACTCACCACAACAACAACAACACTGCTATCACCACCACCACCTTCATTTCAACAAAGAATTACTTATTCTGGTCTCGCCATGTAGGGATCTACAATATTTGGGAAATTTTTGGTGGTGGATGGATAATTGATGTTGACTACTGACTCCCTCAGAGAAGCGGATGATCATATCGTCTGCGCAAAAAGGTCAATATCATTTGTGTCATAACAGTTATCTTGTAAATAACAAGCAGTGAATAAATGTGGTTGTTATGTGTCAGTGTATGATTGTTTTAATTCAAAATCTTTCAAACCTATCATACCTGACACTAACATTCTCCCTCATAGATTGAGGGGGAGCATCGTAATGTTCTATTATCAGCATATATTGAATCTGACCACATTTTCTCCCATATTTTCTTACTTATTTAAATCAATTGGTATCCCAAATCTCAAAAGGTTTGAAATTTTTTATCGGGGGAGAGAATGTGATTTAAATATGAAATATGATAAAATGTGATCTTTTGGACTCATGTGTAGGCTCCCAAATATGTGCTAAACTCTTTCGTATATCGATGCACATATTGAGGGGGAGCAAATGGTTTATGATGGCAATTATGGAAGAATACCAAAGACCGACCACTTTATTTAATGTACTGGAGTTATAAGGATGTTAAGGTTAGGTATCAGTTCCCATGATCCAGCCAGAACTGGAGGGATATTCCCAGGGATAATCCTTTAGTTAGAATAGAAGTCCTTAGGAATGATTAAAAAGGATAAAAGTGAATAAGGGAAGAGTGCCGACTGAGATGGAGCTAGTACTGAAACAAACCCAACAAGGTACTAGTGGTGAAGTGTCGGTAAGCGCTGAAGGGGTTGAAGAATGAAAAAGAAATGTAAAGATGAAGGGTGAAAAGAAAGAAGCCCTCCTTACAGTCTAGGCAGAAACCGGGTCAATACTTATGCAGTCAGAATCACTTAGTTGATTGCTGACATTGAAGACAAGTATCATCGACCCAGTGATATGTTGCACAACCCTCCCTAGCCACTCAAGGTCCTTCAAAGGATTATTGTTTCATTTGTCACGGAGATCAATACATGTCTATCGTCTCTCTCACTCCGAGTTAGATTGTATTGAAAAGATGGCACTCCACTCCAGCCTCCGATCACTAAATAAAAACGCACTATTGAGTCTAGAGCCAAGAGATCATCCATAAGTCTCATTAGGACATACTTCCAATATGCTTGCTGTTTCATACACCGTGAAAAGTAAGAAAATATATGTTAAAGAGTCCTACGCATTATCCTTGTGGTATTGCCAGAACATCCGAGTGATACGTAAAGTATTCACAATGAAGATGGAAATCCTTCTAGAGCCAACATCAAAAAAGCTCTTGGTAGGTGACATGTGAGATCCTTCATGGATCAAACTAGTGACAACTGGAGAGAAACGATAGGGCGATTCACATTTGAATCAAAATTGTTCCAGGAAATAGATTGACGGATTCTTTTGGAAAACCTTTCAATGTGCTCACCAACTGAGTTTCGAGCACATTGATTGTGAAAATTTTCAAACAAAAGTGTTTACGACAGAAATGTGATTCAATTTATAAAACCCTCGTCGTGTTGCACAAAATGTTTATCCAGTGACACGCGAGTGATTTTTCTAATCAATTTCTCGTCAATCAGTGGGTATTTAATTCACTGATTCACTCTACCGTGTTGTCTGCTTTGAGACGTTCCGGTATGAGAACAAGCTTAGTATGATGACTCTGACAATAATTTGTTGGAAGACTCATAACTACAAGCTGGAAATTACTGTCAAGGAGAATCTTCTTTAAAGGGGATTCTACCTGATCACAGTTCAGTCTTCACAGAACCGAAGGTTAATCCAACCACACCGGGCGAATGACAAAGCCATATTGGTTCTCCAACTTTATAGCTAACTGTTTCATCTCAGATTCTTAAAAGGAGCAACAATATTTGATGTGGTTGCTACAATTTCCGTTGTACACTCACCTTATGTAAGCATGAAAGATAGCTTTGAAACTGCTCTAAAAAAAGATTGTCGGTTTGGGGGGAAGCTATCAAAGCTTCACATTGAGAAGGCTTAAGTTCAGACGATTATTCAGGAGCCTCGAAAGCTTTGGTGGTGAAAGTTTAAGAGATGTTGACTACTGACTTCTACAACGTATAGAACGAAATCCTTATTTCGGTATTCATGTCAACATTTTCTTAAACTGAATAATATAGTTTGTACATATCTTAAACAAATTGTAAATAGAAAATTATAAAACCAGAAAACTGTAAATAGAAAAATATTAAAACCAATAAAAACCATAAAAATCAGAAAAATAGAAAATACCAAAAATAGTTGTTCTAGGCATGTCTTCTGTTTATCGATAACATTTACGGACCTAGAAATGTCATTCAATAATGGCACGGGTCTTTAAATGAAGCTCGAGCAAAAGGTTAAAAGGTTTATCAAAACATATCATTATGGCTTGCTATTACTTCAAATATGCAACCCGTTTTTCAAAATGAGGAAAGAACATCGCCAAAAAGATGGTTGTTCCTAACAAAGGGTGAAGTTCACCCGGCCATGGATTACTTCATATCCGTGCATCCCCGATTTGGTGCACGCTTCAGTGCATTATTTCCTGATTAAGAAGAGAAGTCTTCTTTGTATACAAATAGTTTTCATTCTAAGATTCTTCTAAAAAATTTTTGTGAGACACATGGTGGTAACGTGTTGATTGAAAATTCTTTCAGACTTGGATTGTGCATAAAATTTGTCACTCAATCAATGACTACAGCTCTTTAACTAGAAAACGGGTCATTAATTGAGGGGGAGAGTGAGTTCAAATTTTATATCATCAAACGGGTTTCGTGGTTATCTCATAATTATTAGAAAAGGTTTGGTAGTTAATAGGGGTATTTGTTGAAGAGGTACATACTAAGCTTTATCTCAAATGGCCAATTGAGTTAGTTGTTAGAAAGATTAGGGCATTATGTGCAACTTGCGTATAGTTTCCTAGCTTTATGTAACTAGAAGGTCCATTTGTGTTACTTTGGAATCCTCATTTAATCCCCTAAATACTTTAAAACTCAAAATCTAAAAGAAGTTAGAAAACCCATTGTGTTTGATGTTCTTGAATTCTCCTCAGGCATTTGAATGATCTGAATGAATGAGTTGATAGCTGCTTAATTGTTGTTGATTTAGTGCATTTGCACTCAGGATATGCTTAGGTATATACCTATCATGTTAGAATAATGTCCCTAAGATCCTGAGTTAAATGTTGAAATATGAGTAAATTGCCAAGTTCATGATTGCTAATTGCTCTTCATGCTAGATAGCGGTTTGATGTATTTCCTGACTATGGTTTGATTGTGAAACGAATATGGTATTATGTGTCGCCAAGCTGCTATGTGGTAGCTATTAATGAAGAGTGAATCTGTATGTATGTATATCTGTGTTGATATTCTTATGCAGATTCCATGGCCGATATGAATGTGCCTGTTCCCGCTCTAACCATTTGATTTGATGTTCAAACTCTATTGACTGGCTCTGAACTCACCACAACAACAACATCAACAAAAACAACAACAACAACATTGTTATCACCACCACCACCTTCATTTCAACAAAGAATTACTTATTCTGGTCTCGCCATGTAGGGATCTACAATATTTGGGAAATTTTTGTTGGTGGATGGATAATTGATGTTGACTACTGACTCCCTTAGAGAAGCGGATGATCATATCGTCTGCGCAAAAAGGTCAATATCATTTGTGTCATAACAGTTATCATGTACATAACAAGCAGTGAATAAATGTGTTTGTTATGTGTCAGTGTATGATTGTTTTAATTCAAAATCTTTCAAACCAATCATACCTGACACTAACATTCTCCCTTATAGATTGAGGGGGAGCATCGTAATGTTCTATTATTAGCATATATTGAATCTGACCACATTTTCTCCCAAATTTTCTTACTTATTTAAATCAATTGGTATCCCAAATCTCAAAAGGTTTGAAATTTTTTATCGGGGGAGAGAATGTGATTTAAATATGAAATATGATAAAATGTGATCTTTTGGACTCATGTGTAGGCTCCCAAATATGTGCTAAACTCTTTCGTATATCGATGCACATATTGAGGGGGAGCAAACGGTTTATGATGGCAATTGTGGAAGAATACCAAAGACCGACCACTTTATTTAATGTACTGGAGTTATAAGGATGGTAAGGTTAGGTATCAGTTCCCATGATCCAGCCAGAACCGGAGGGATCTTCCCAGGGATAATCCTCTAGTTAGAATAGAAGTCCTTAGGAATGATTAAAAAGGATAAAAGTGAATAAGGGAAGAGTGCCGACTGAGATGGAGCTAGTACTGAAACAAACCCAACAAGGTACTAGTGGTGAAGTCTCGGTAAGCGCTGAAGGGGTTGCAGAATGAAAAAGAAATGTAAAGATAAAGGGTGAAAAGAAAGAAGCCCTCCTTACACTCTAGGCAGAAACCGGGTTAATACATATGCTGTCAGAATCACTTAGTTGATTGCTGACATTGAAGACAAGTATCATGGACCCAGTGATACATTGCACAACCCTCCCTAGCCACTCAAGGTTCTTCAAAGGATTATTGTTTCATTTGTCACGGAGATCAATACATGTCTATCGTCTCTCTCACTCCGAGTTAGATTGTATTGAAAAGATGGCACTCCACTCCAGCCTCCGATCACTAAATCAAAACGCACTATGGAGTCTAGAACCAAGAGATCATCCATAAATATCATTAGGACATACTTCCAATATGCTTGCTGTTTCATACACCGTGAAAAGTAAGAAACTATATGTTAAAGAGTCCTACGCATTATCCTTGTGGTATTGCCAGAACATCCGAGTGATACGTAAAGTATTCACAATGAAGATGGAAATCCTTCTAGAGCCAACATCAAAAAAGCTCTTGGTAGGTGACATGTGAGATCCTTCATGGATCAAACTAGTGACAACAGGAGAGAAACGATAGGGCGATTCACATTTGAATCAAAATTGTTCCAGGAAATGGATTGACGGATGCTTTTGGAAAACCTTTCAATGTGCTCACCAACTGAGTTTCGAGCACATTGATTGTGAAAATTTTCAAACAAAAGTGTTTACGACAGAAATGTGATTCAATTTATAAAACCCTCTTCGTGTTGCACAAAATGTTTATCCAGTGACACGCGAGTGATTTTTCTAATCAATTTCTCGTCAATCAGTGGGTATTTAATTCACTGATTCGCTCTACCGTGCTGTCTTCTTAGAGACGTTCCGGTATGAGAACAAGCTTAGTATGATGACTCTGACAATAATTTGTTGGAAGACTCATTACTACAAGCTGGAAATTCCTGTCAAGGAGAATCTTCTTTAAAGGGGATTCTACCTGATCACAGGTCAGTCTTCACAGAACCGAAGGTTAATCCAACCACACCGAGCGAATGACAAAGCCATATTGGTTCTCCAACTTTATTGATAACTGTTTCATCTCAGATTCTTAAAAGGAGCAACAATATTTGATGTGGTTTGCTACGATTTCCGTTGTACACTCACCTTATGTAAGCTTGAAAGATAGCTTTGAAACTGCTCGAAAAAAAGATTGTCGGTTTGGGGGAAAGCTATCAAAGTTTCACATTGAGAAGGCTTAAGTTCAGACAATTATTCAGGAGCCTCGAAAGCTTTGGTGGTGAAAGTTTAAGAGATGTTGACTACTGACTTCTACAACGTATAGAACGAAATCCTTATTTCAGTATTCATGTCAACATTTTCTTAAACTGAATAATATAGTTTGTACATATCTTAAACCAAATTGTAAATAGAAAATTATAAAACCAGAAAATTGTAAATAGAAAAATATTAAAACCAAGAAAAACCATAAAAATCAGAAAAATAGAAAATACCAAAAATAGTTGTTCTAGGCATGTCTTCTGTTTATCGATAACATTTACGGACCTAGAAATGTCATTCAATAATGGCACGGGTCTTTAAATGAAGCTCGAGCAGAAGTTTAAAAGGTTTATCAGAACATATCATTATGGCTTGCTATTACTTCAAATATGCAACCCGTTTTTCAAAATGAGGAAAGAACATCGCCAAAAAGATGGTTGTTCCTAACAAAGGGTGAAGTTCACCCGGGCATGGATTACTTCATATCCGTGCATCCCCGAATTAGTGCACGCTTCAGTGCATTATTTCCTGATAAAGAAGAGAAGTCTTCTTTGTATACAAATAGTTTTCATTCTATGATTCTTCTGAAAATTATTTGTGAGACACATGGTGGTAACGTGTTGATTGAAAATTCTTTCAGACTTAGATTGTGCATAAAATTCGTCACTCAATCAATGACTACAGCTCTTTAAGTAGAAAGCGGGTCATTAATTGACGGGGAGAGTGAGTTCAAATTTTATATCATCAAACGGGTTTCGTGGTTATCTCATAATTGTTAGAAAAGGTTTGGTAGTTAATAGGGGTATTTGTTGAAGAGGTACATACTAAGCTTTATCTCAAATGGCCAATTGAGTTAGTTGTTAGAAAGATTAGGGCATTATGTGCAACTTGCGTATAGTTTCCTAGCTTTATGTAAAAAGAAGGTCCATTTGTGTTACTTTAGAATCCTCGTTTAATCCCCTAAATACATTAAAACTCAAAATCTAAAAGAAGTTAGAAAACCCATTGTGTTTGATGTTCTTGAATACTCCACAGGCATTTGAATGATCTGGATGAATGAGTTTCAAATGTTGATTGACTTTTGTTAGTCGATAGCTACTTAATTGTTGTTGATTTAGTGCATGTACACTCAGGATATGCTTAGTATATACCTATCATGTTAGAATCATGTCCCTAAGATCCTGAGTTAAATGTTGAAATATGAGTAAATTGCCAAGTTCATGATTGCTAATTGCTCTTCGTGCTAGATAGCGGTTTGATGTATTTCCTGACTATGGTTTGATTGTGAAATGAATATGGTATTATGAGTCGGCAAGCTGCTATGTGGTAGCTGTTAATGAAGAGTGAATCTGTATGTATGTATATCTGTGTTGATATTCTTATGCAGATCCCATGGCCGATATGAATGTGCCTGTTCCCTCTCTAACCATTGGATTTGATGTTCAAACTCTATTGACTGGCTCTGAACTCACCACAACAACAACATCAGCACTGTCATCACCACCACCACCTTCATTTCAACAAAGCATTACTTATTCTGGTCTCACGATGTGGGGATCTACAATATTTGGGAAATTTTTGTTGGTGGATGGATAATTGATGTTGACTACTGACTCCCTCAGAGAAGAGGATGATCATATCGTCTGCGCAAAAAGGTCAATATCATTTGTGTCATAACAGTTATCTTGTACATAACAAGCAGTGAAGAAATGTGGTTGGTACGTGTCAGTGTATGATTGTTTTAATTCAAAATCTTTCAAACCTATCATACCTGACACTAACATTCTCCCTCATAGATTGAGGGGGAGCATCTTAATGTTCCATTATCAACATATATTGAATCTGACCACATTTTCTCCCAAATTTTCTTACTTATTTAAATCAATTGGTATCCCAAATCTCAAAAGGTTTGAAATTTTTTATCGGGGGAGAGAATGTGATTTAAATATGAAATATGATAAACTGTGATCTTTTGGACTCATGTGTAGGCTCCCAAATATGTGCTAAACTCTTTCGTATATCGATGCACATATTGAGGGGGAGCAAACGGTTTATGATGGCAATTGTGGAAGAATACCAAAGACCGACCACTTTATTTAATGTACTGGAGTTATAAGGATGGTAAGGTTAGGTATCAGTTCCCATGATCTAGCCAGAACCGGAGGGATCTTCCCAAGGATAATCCTCTAGTTAGAATAGAAGTCCTTAGGAATGATTAAAATGGGGAAAAGTGAATAATGGAAGAGTGCCGACTGAGATGGAGTTAGTACTGGAATAAACCCAACAAGGTACTAGTGGTGAAGTCTCGGTAAGCGCTGAAGGGGTTGAAGAATGAAAAAGAAATGTAAAGATAAAGGGTGAAAAGAAAGAAGCCCTCCTTACACTCTAGGCAGAAACCGGGTCAATACATATGCTGTCAGAATCACTTAGTTGATTGCTGACATTGAAGAAAAGTATCATGGACCCTCCCTAGCCACTCAAGGTCCTTCAAAGGATTATTGTTTCATTTGTCACGAAGATCAATACATGTCTATCGTCTCTCTCACTCCGAGTTAGATGATATTGAAAAGATGGAACTCCTCTCCAACCTCCGATCACTAAATAAAAATGCACTATTGAGTCTAGAGCCAAGAGATCATCCATAAATCTCATTAGGAAACACTTCCAATATGCTTGCTGTTTCATACACCGTGAAAAGTAAGAAAATATATGTTAAAGAGTCCTACGCATTATCCTTGTGGTATTGGCAGAACATCCGAGTGATACGTAAAGTATTCACAATGTAGATGGAAATCCTTCTAGAGCCAACATCAAACAAGCTCTTGGTAGGTGACATGTGAGATCCTTCATGGATCAAACTAATGACAACCGGAGAGAAACGATGGGGCGATTCACATTTGAATCAAAATTGTTCCAGTAAATGGATTGACGAATGCTTTTGGAAAACCTTTCAATGTGCTCACCAACTGAGTTTCGAGCACATTGATTGTGAAAATTTTCAAACAAAAGTGTTTACGACAGAAATGTGATTCAATTTATAAAACCCTCGTCGTGTTGCAAAAAATGTTTATCCGGTGACACGCGAGTGATTTTTCTAATCAATTTCTCGTCAATCAGTGGGTATTTAATTCACTCATTCAGTCTACCGTGCTATCTGCTTTGAGACCTTCGAGTATGAGAACATGCTTAGTATGATGACTCTGACAATAATTTGTTGGAAGACTCATTACTACAAGCTGGAAATTCCTGTCAAGGAGAATCTTCTTTAAAGGGGATTCTACCTGATCACAGATCGGTCTTCACAGAACCGAAGGTTAATCCAACCACACCGAGCGAATGACAAAGCCATATTCGTTCTCTAACTTTATTGCTAACTGTTTCATCTCATATTCATATAAAGATGGTGATGGTGGTTCCTGATTCCAGTACAGACGTTTTAATCCACACTCCATGCTCACACTTCCAATTCATTATCAAAGACATCATGATAGCTGAAATACCTACAACACAGCTTCCGCAACTCTGATGATAGTTATCATGATCCAGAAAAGTGTAAGCATGCAGTCCAAAGGTCACAACAAATCACATGGAGGCAATATTACTACAACGGATGAGCTTGGAGATTTACGGTGGCTGATGATATCAAAGAATGCTCAAAGATCACAACATCACATGGAAACAATACTGCAACAAAATGACTAGAAGACGTATGTTGGATGATGACCTCAAAGAATCTTCAAAGATCATCTAAGACAAATGAACAGTTTTCAAAGATCCACTGCTGAATGTACAAAGATTAATGACTTTGAAGAATCAAAGACTATGAGCTAGGAAGTCAATAGAATGCTAAAATTCAAAGTGTAATTTCCGGGGTGACCTCCTTTAGGGGGAGATTGTTAGGAATATAAATATTCATATGAAGACTCGGTCACCCCGAGTACTCATTGGCATTAAAATAGCTCGTATGATTATTAGTATTATTAGTATAAGTTTAGTTATATTAGTATTTGTGGAGCTGGGTCAGGTCTTTACCCACTGTTAGCTCACTCCACTGCCCACTAGGGGCAACTTATCTAATACTATAAATACCCCTTCCCGAGTGTGGGAAGGGTTGGAACTCCTTCACATTTCAATCTAGCATTCTCACTTTCTCTCTCTAGTCATAATCTCAACATCTTCCTTTCTCTCTCTAGACTTTCGGCCAAATCACCCTAGTTTATGTGTTATATGTTTATGAATATGCTATAGGTCAAAAGATTGAAACACAGAAAGTGGTGTTAAAGAACAAGAGAATCTTGAAGACAGCACAAATAGGTTTGTACTGCTGAGCCAAATGTTAGTACTGCTGGGCCAAATGATAATACTTCTAGCCCACCAGTTACTACTGCTGATGATTTCTCTGAGGATGAAGTGGATCTTAACAACATGCCACTCACTTATCCAGTTCCTACAACTCCACACACAAGAGTTTACAAGAATCACTCCCTTTGAAAATGTGATTGGAGATGTACATTCTGGTGTTAATACAAGAAGACAGACAATGAATTCAGATCAACAAGGTTTTCTTAGTGCGGTTTATGAAGAGGAAAAGCATGAAGATGCAAATACATGTCTGTTTGTATGTTTTCTTTCACAAGAAGAACCTAAGAAAATCTTAAGGCCCTACAGGATTCAAGCTGGGTGGAAGCTTTTCAAGAAGAGCTTCTACAGTTCAAGATTCAAAAGGTTTGGGTGGTGGTATATTTGCCTAAAGGTGTGAGGGTTATTGGTACAAACTGGATTTTCAGGAATAAGAAAGATGAAAGAGGGATAGTGATCAGGAATAAAGCAAGGCTTGTAGCTCAGGGTTACACTCAAGAGGAAGGAATTGATTATGACGAGGTTTTTGCACCTGTAGCTAGGATTGAATCTATAAGATTGTTCTTAGCTTATGCTTCATTCATGAGGTTTATGGTATATCAGATGGATGTCAAAAGTGCCTTTCTTTATGGTACTATTGAAGAAGAGGTTTATGTTTCTCAACCTCCAGGTTTTAAAGATCCTGAACATCCAGACAAAGTATACAAGGTGGTAAAAGCTCTTTATGGCTTGCATCAAGCTCCTAGAGCCTGGTATGCAACTTTAGCTAGTTATTTATTAGAAAATGGGTTTCATAGAGGCAAGATAGATCAGACCTTATTTATCAAGGAGAAAAAGGGAGATATTTTTCTTGTACAGGTCTATGTGGATGACATCATTTTTGGATCTACAAAGAAGGAGATGTGCATTGAGTTTGAGAAGCTTATGCATGATAAGTTTCAAATGAGTTCCATGGGTGAGCTCACTTTCTTTTTGGGGCTGCAAGTGAAGCAAAAGGCAGAAGGAATATTTATCAGTCAAGATAAATATGTAACTGAGATATTGAGAAAGTTTTAGTTTACAGATGCCAAAGTAGCAAGTACTCCTGTTGATCCAGAGAAACCTTTGCTCAAAGATTCAGATGGTAAAAACGTTGATGTACACACCTACAGGTCCATGATTGGATCCTTGATGTACCTTACTTCATCAAGCCCAGATATTATGTTTGCTGTGTGTGCATGTTCA
Source organism: Artemisia tridentata subsp. tridentata (assembly GCA_021014915.2). NCBI lineage: Eukaryota > Viridiplantae > Streptophyta > Magnoliopsida > Asterales > Asteraceae > Artemisia > Artemisia tridentata. Next base: position 297,236,248 of record CP139506.1, read on the forward strand.
AGGTTTCAAGTTACACCCTAAGCCTCATATTTAGTTGCTGTGAAGAGAATCTTTAGGTACCTCAAGGGTCAACCTAAATTGGGTCTATGATATCCTAGAGAATCTCCTTTTGATCTGGTGGCATACTCAGACAGTGACTATGCTGGTGCTAGTTTGGATAGGAAATCAACAACAGGTGGTTGTCAATTAGGTTGCAAGCTGATATCATGGCAATGCAAGAAGAAGACTATTGTGGCCACTTCTACAACTGAAGCTGAATATGTGGCTGCTGCCAATTGCTCTGATCAAGTTCTATGGATTCAGAATCAGATGCTTGACTATGGGTACAACTTTCTGAATACCATGATTTTCATTGATAATAGTAGTACAATTTGTATTATTAAAAATCCAGTTCAGCACTCTAAAACAAAACACATCGAGATTAGACATCATTTTATAAGAGACTGCAATGAGAAAAACCTAGTTCAGGTTGTTAAAATTCATACTGATAATAATTTTTCAGATCTACCTACTAAAGCTTTTGATGTTGGAATGTTTCAATACTTGGTTGCAAGTATTGGAATGCTTAATCCCTAAAGTTTTTAATCTTGGTGTTTTGTAAATGAAAAGGATTTGTACTGCTAGTTGTATCAATTAGTTACACCCCAACCCAGCAAGGGTAGAAGTATCACATTAATGGCTTCATATCAGATCAAACAAAACATACATTCAATAGTAATACAAAGATTCTCAAAGGTTACAAATGAAATACTGAATACACAAGGATACAAGGGAAACAAAAGCTAATTACTAAGTCTGCCAAAGCAACTCCTTCTAATGGTCTCTACTTCAAAATAACTATCAAAGTCTTCTAAGTCCAAAAGTCTCTTCACTCATACCCAAAACCCGTCGTCCTGCTTATTACCTGCAGCACACGAAAAGAAAACGTGCGGCTGAGCTTAAAAAGCTCAGTGAACAGATACATATACAAAGCAAAGAATAACGAAACAGAAATATAATGAAGCACTGGAAATATCATAAGGCATAATCAAAGAAAAAGAATAGTAAGGAAAAATATAGGATAGTCATCTACCACGAGCCCAGAAACTCAAAGTCATAATCTCAACATCATAATCTCAAAGTCATAATCTCACAATCAGAGGGGATACCTCATAGGCAACCAGATAATATGAAGGGTGTCCTCATGTATCAAAAGGGTGGAGTGATCAGCTCCCAGAAATGTGAAAGGCATGTATTGCACACAGTACCAGTCACCTCAAAGTCATAACTCAAAGTCATAGTTAAATCCACTAAACATACAAATCTAGGATTGCAATCCATACGCCCCCAAACTCAAAGTCATCTCAAAATCATAATCTCAAAGTCATAATGGCCATATCATAATATAAGAGGGACGGTGTGAGAAATCACTCACCCACACATGAGTCATGCCAGTGGTGCATCACAAACATGGCCAGGTTACCTTCCTGGCTAGGTAACATAAAATGGCTCGGGTATCAAACTAAGAGTCAGGTCTCAATGTCATATCAAGGTGCATCTTAAGGTCATAATCAGAAGGTATATCTCAAGGTCATATCAAAAGGTTCATGTCAAAAGGATCATGGCAAAAGTTTAAATCATAACTCAACATCAATGCATAGGTGAAAAGACACCCTTACTAAAAAGGGTAGAGTATCCGTACCTTATCCGATAGCAAAACAAACCAAAGGCAGATCACAAAACACCGGATTACTCCCGCTTCAGCGAATCTACATGAATTATAATTGTACTTATAAGTTTCATAGCTTTATGATTTCATAGTTTCTTAATCATAAGGTTTCATTTTAGTTTCTCTCCATCTTAGGTAACTTTACACATTCAGTAACTTTAGTTATTATCATTCCTGTTTATCAACTTATTAAAGATGACCATGTTAGTAGGTTGAGGTTCATAATGCCTTTTACATAAGTTCAAGGTTAAATATGACAAGTTTCCATAAGGTAGGGTTTTTAATTGCAAACATCCCAAAGTTAAGGGTCTTGAATGAAAATATTGAAAACTACTAATTTAAGTACATCATTTATTCAGAATCACATCTCCCGTCCTTTAAGTTTCATAGTTTACACATTACACCCTTGATTTACCAAAATCACAAAATAAACCTTATAATTATACAAATTACACTTCAACCTTTATTATGTTCATAATTACACAACTAACCCTCATATTTACTAAATTACAGATTATACTCTCAAATATAAGTGTGGCATGAATCAAACCCTCAAGTTTCATAAAATTACACATTTAGTCCCTTTAGTTTTTAAAATAACACGAAACACCTTTCAAAACCCTTTTTATACTTTTCATCAGGTTCTAACAGTTTTAAGCTTGAAATTGTTAGGTTTTCTATAAATCGAAAATTATATAATAACTCAGAAATAAATTCCCCAAAAATTCCCAGAGATACTTTAATGTCTTAAGTATTTTATCTAATTTTTTCAGGTTTTATTAAGTAATATAGCTATGGATTAAAATTCACTTAAACCAACTCATCCAGATTTCTGATTAATTTTGCTATACGAAAAGTTATTAATTAGAAACCTTTTAACAAAAATTCACAAAAATATACAAAAATTCCAGGAAGTAATAGACATCCTAAAGATTACCCAGTTCAAAGGAAACCTCCTAATTCGACAGGGTTTGGAAATTAAAATTCAAAAACCCGGAATAATTTTCCAGACTCACAAATCCGATCAGACACATAATTTTCCAAAAATCAAAAAGTAACCTTCCAGGCCTCTAAAAATTACAAAATAATTTTTCCCAGGTAGCCATTTCATTGAAATTAGTTTTAGACTCTTAAAACACCAAAATATACGCTCACATCATTTATTTACAGCCGGTTAATGTCGAAGAAATTCCAGATCAGTAGCAGTTTCTCACAGGTTCATGTATAACTTAGGGTTTTTCATTCCGATCATTAATTCTTGATACCAAACGATTATTACTGAGATCAAACATGACTAGGTCGACTAGTGCAAGGTCTTAACGTATTCAATTTAATTCAAATTCAGATTCGCTCACATAATTCATTTCATACAAATTAGGGTTTCATTTTCTTATGTAGGTAGCTTATAATTTTATGTAGTTTACATCTATTACTTCATTTGATCAATATTCGACAAGATCATAAGAACACGAACAAAATAAAACAAGGATGATTCAGAATACCCTTGTAGCGTGATCAACACAGGCACACCACACGAATCAAAGTGCCAACGACCTTCCTTCCTTCTTCTTTGTATCGTACAGCAGAAACACACACGAAACACATAATAAGGTTCGATTAGGGTTTTCATTTTTAATGATTCGAATGGATTAATTATGACAAAAAACAAGGTTACCTTGATATGGGTTGAACAAGAATACAACAAAATCCTTCCTTTGGGATTGTTTTTGATCGGCAGCAACAGCAAGAAAAGAGGCAGCCGAATTTTTGATGTATTTTGATTTTAGGGTTTCTTGGTTTACTTTTAGTTGGAACCGTATAATGGAGATGAATTAGGAGAACTTTTAGGGTTTTGGGGAGAATGGAAGACACGGTTTTGAATGAGATGGAATAGGGGAGTTGCCGAAAATTATGAAGGGGATTAAGGGAATGATTTGTTATTTCCTTTTCAGCCCAAATCTTACATATCTTTTATTTTACATGTTATGCAAAAAATTTAAATAAAGTTTGGCCCATAGGGACCTTCTAGGCGTGCCATACATTAATTTTTGAGTAAATTACATGGTTGGTCCCTGTGGTTTGTCCAAAATAACAACTTTCGTCCCTCGAAGTTTAAAGTTGCATTGGTAGTCCCTAAGTAGGTAAACAAATAACACCACAGGTCTCTTGGTTAAACTGGTGTTAACTAGGTTAGTTAAAATTTACGGGTTAGCCCCTTTTGGTTAAATTGCGCTGCATCGTTAATCCCTTTACTTAACGGCTGTTATAATTTACGTTTTCGCCCATTTTCTTTCATTTTCATACGTTTTTGTCCGTTTTTTTTACGTTTTCGCCCGTTTTTGTCCATTTTTTAAAGTTTTCGTCCTTTTTTTACGTTTTCGCCCGTTTTCTTACGTCTTCGCCTGTTTTTGTCATTTTTTTTCGTTTTCGCCCGTTTTTGTCCTTTTTTTTACGTTTTCTCCTGTTTTTGTCCCTTTTTTCGCCCGTTTTTGTCCATTTTTTTACGTTTTCGTCCGTTTTTGTCCATTTTTTTTATTTTTTCGCCCGTTTTTGTCCCTTTTATTTACGTTTTCGCCCGTTTTTCCATTTCGTTTTTGTCCATTTTTTTACGTTTTTGTCCATTTTTTTTTTACGTTTTTGTCCATTTTTTTTACGTTTTTCGCGTTTTTTTTGTCCATTTTTTTTACGTTTTCCCCTTTTTGTCCATTTTTTTCACGTTTTTTTTTTTTATGTTTTCGCCCGTTTTTTTGTCCATTTTTTTTTTTTTGCCTTTTTTCTTTTGGTTGTTTTTTTACGTTTTCGCCCGTTTTTGTCCATTTTTTTTGTTTTCGCCCGTTTTTGTCCATTTTTTTACGTTTTCGCCGTTTGTCCTTATTTACGTTTTCGCGTTTTTGTCCATTATTTTTCGTTTTTTTACTCTTTTTTTATGTTTTTCCCTTTTTTTACGTTTTCGTCCGTTTTTGTCCATTTTTTAACGTTATCATCCGTTTTGTCCTTTTTTTTTTACATTTTCGCCTGTTTTTGTTTGTTTTTTTTACATTTTTGAAAACGTAAAAAAAACGTGCGAAAATTTAAAAAAAAATGACAAAAACGTGCGTAAATTTAAAAAAAATGACAAAAACGTGCGAAAACGTAAAAAAAGGGACAAAAACAGGCGAAAATGTAAAAAAAAGGGACAAAAACGGACGAAAACGTAAAAAAATGGATAAAAACAGACGAAAACATAAAAAAATGAACAAAAACGGGCGAAAACGTAAAAAAGCGGACGAAAACATAAAAAAATGGACAAAAACGGGCGAAAATGTAAAAAAATGGACAAAAACGGGCGAAAACGTAAAAAAAGGAAAAAAAGGGCAAAAACATAAAAAAATGGACAAAAACGGGCGAAAACGTAAAAAAAGGGACAAAAACGGGCGAAAACGTAAAAAAAAGGACAAAAACGAGCGAAAACATAAAAAATTGGACAAAAATGGGCGAAAACGTAAAAAAAACGGACGAAAACATAAAGAAATGGACAAAAACGTAAAAAAATGGACAAAAACGGGCGAAAACGTAAAAAAAGGACAAAAACGAGCGAAAACATAAAAAAATGGACAAAAACGGGCGAAAACGTAAAAAAAAAAAGGGACAAAAACGGACGAAAACGTAAAAAAATGGACAAAAACAGGCGAAAACGTTAAAAAAACGGACAAAAACGGGCGAAAACATAAAAAAACAGAAAAAGGGGCAAAAACGTAAAAAAAAATGGACAAAAACGGACGAAAACGTAAAAAAATGGACAAAAACGGGCGAAAACGTAAAAAAATGGGACAAAAACGGGCGAAAACATAAAAAAATGGACAAAAACGGGCGAAAACGTAAAAAAATGGACAAAAACGTAAAAAAAACGGACAAAAACGGGCGAAAACATAAAAAAAGGAAAAAACGGGCGAAAACGTAAAAAAATCGACAAAAACGGATGAAAACGTAAAAAAATTGACAAAAACGGGCGAAAACGTAAAAAAAAAGGGACAAAAACGGGCGAAAACATAAAAAAAGGGGAAAAGACGGGCGAAAACGTAAAAAAATGGACAAAAACGGGCGAAAACGAAAAAAAAGGACAAAAACAGGCGAAAATGTAAGAAAACGGGCGAAAACGTAAAAAAAAGACGAAAACTTTAAAAAATTGGACCAAAACGGGCGAAAAAGTAAAAAAAAAGGGACAAAAACGTATGAAAATGAAAGAAAATGGGCGAAAACGTAAATTATAACAGCCGTTAAGTAAATTATAACAGCCGTTAAGTAAAAGGATTAATGATGCAGCGCTATTTAACCAAAGGGGGCTAACCCGTAAATTTTAATTAACCTAGTTAACACCAGTTTAACCAAGGGACCTGTGGTGTTATTTGTTTACCTACTTAGGGACTACCAATGCAACTTTAAACTTCGAGGGACGAAAGTTGTTATTTTGGACAAACCACAGGGACCAACCATGTAATTTATTCTTAATTTTTATAGTCCTCGTAACATTTCGTATATTACTTTAGGTTACAAGTTCATATCGTATGGTCTCGAATCATAACGTATCATATAACTCAAATTTTAATTCATAGCGTATTTTATAAGTTCTTAGAATTTTAAATCTGAGGGCATTTTTGTCATTTTCGGATTGTATTAATTTTTGGGTTTTACAACTCTTCCCCTCTTAAAAGGAATTTTCGTCCTCGAAAATTGAAGTCGCAAGGTTAAACGAAGTCGTAGCAAGTCGCAAAATATCATCACAAACATTCTTATGCCCAGGGAGTTTCTTTCAAAAAGATCTTCAGACCAAAAGTTTCTCATGACTCAGATCAAAACGAGGTGGGTTCAAATTTCTCAGAAGGAGACAAAATAAGTTGATTTCTGATCAAAAGGTCCATGCAATATAAACTGGACGATAGGTGAATCTTTAGAAAGCTCATATAGAATACGAACACGAATTTCAAATCGAATTAATCGCATCATCCGTAGGAAGTTCTAAAAGGAGTTTCAGGACTTATAACTGAGGTCAACAGAATTCAAATCGAGAGTTCAAACTCAATCAGATATCTAATGAACGAAAACAGGGTACACACACAGGTAGAATGGACCTAATGCCTCATTATTCGCGGATAATCCAACGGAGTTCAAATTCTAAACTTCTTAGGTACTTCCCAAGATATCCTATGCCCACAACAAGTGCACGTTATATGATGTAAGTATTATCACGTTGGCCAGACGTCATAATACTGGCATCATATAATTATGCTCTCATGATGGTCATACTTTATCTCAAGTCGTAATCAAAAAAACCTATATTAATCCACCTAGTAGTTCTACAGTTTCAGAGGTCAACAAAATCAAATGCCATAATCAAGAGGAAAAACAAAACTATTCGTAAGAGTATCAAAATCCCAGATTGCTTAGCAGAAGTGAGGTACGCCGTCACGAGCATCATATCTTCTACGATTCGCCAAATCCTCCCAAAACAAAGCCATCACCGAACATACAAAAAGATAAATACGAACTGAAATGCTTCAAGGGAGCTTAAATCTTAAGAGGTTCTTATTATGATATAACGAAACTTAAGAGGGTCAACGGAAATGAAAGTTAGCCGTCAGAACTTCGGCCTTCATAGAATCAATTCTTCCAAGCATAAAGGGTCTGTTTCAAATTTTCGTTCGTTCAACACATCCAATCTCCTCAAGTCCGGTTAATCTGTCTTCGTTTGTCCATAAGCCGGGAAGTGAAACCAAGATCGGGAACTTGTGTCTGGTTCGTCGAGCCTCCTGCAGTTCTTCTTGTAATGCGATTGAGTAATGTGGATTTCTGGCACGATCTTTAAATCTCTTCATCATCCAGTCTGCTTCCGCTCTCAATTCATCTTAGTACAACCAAGATGAATAGGGAAGTGAGACTGTACGTCTTCATCAGCTTCAGGTTCGCCATCTTGACTAGAATTTCTTCTTTTGCATCGCCAACAATTCTGCCTTGTAAGGACTGTCTTCACTCTTCAGGGTAGCCTCCGTTGTTGTTAACTCCAGGTCAGGCAAAGAACACCGTTGTCTCAACAAATATCCATCTCCCAGAATACACAAATGATCGTCAAATTTCTAACAAGGTGCAAAATGATTTTCATGCTCTTCCTCGTCTCCGAATGCACCATTAAGTCATACAATGACCATTTACCCAAGTACTTACGAGAAAACATCATTTATCAAATTCCTGAAACAGTCAGAGCTTTAGCTAATACCATTAGCGTCACTAACCGTCATAGCAGTCGTTTACGAATATGGAAGGCGATTCCCAGAATAAAATCAATTCATCAGAAGGAAACTTCATGCTCTGAAATTAAACAAACACATAGTTGTTTCGGGGTGGAGGAATATTGGTTCCTAACAGTATTACGATTCAGCTTCCAGAAATCAATACATATCTCCCGTCATCATTCTTCTTTATTGCGAACAAAACTGAATTACGCCAAGAGAATGCACTTAAGCAAACTTACTTTACACTCCGGTGGGAAACTTGGTGGTTCAATCAGAAATCGCATTTCAGAAAATTCAGGGTGCCCAATAGCGTTCAATACAAGGTTCATGCTCAGACGACTCAAGGTGCCAAATAGCTTCCAAGATAAGGTTCATTATTAGCGTACGAAATGGGTTCTAGAAAAACTTCATACCCGCTAAATTAACACAAGAGACTCCAGAGTAATAGTGATAGCAGAGGGTTTATCAATCGGTAATCATGGTATGGAGTTCAAAATTGTTGCAGACGTTAAAGGTGAGACATAGAAGGGAAATTGTCCATATTTGAATGCTTAATCAGTCGATTCCTTGTCAGAATAAAATTGAAGTTAACTATCCCAAGATAGACGGATCACAAATCAAATCTTTATCATTTAAAAGTGAGAGGGAAACATTCTTATCCTCGTGGTTACACACCACAAGGCTTCTTATAAGTACAGAGACGGGTGAAACGAAATCAAATAGTGTCGGAAGATTTTTAGGTACTTATCAAAAGCAAGAGACAAATAACCAAAACATATCCAGTACGTCATCGCCATGAAGGTTCTCAGAATGCCCGAAGAGGCGTCAAAATGATTAACAAAAGGATCAGAAATCAGAGTCAAAATCTGAAGAAAAGGATCAAATAGTGTCAGGCAATTATTATGAAATTCTCAATGTCCTCAAGATTTAATCAGGTTCAAATCTTAGGTGGTGCATAAGCTTTCACTTTCCAAAAGTGGCATCAACAGGATCTAACCAAAAGCAAGGCACGAATCAGAGTGATGCGGAAGCAAGGATACTTAAACGAATGCCTTATAGTCTACCCATTCCTCACTGGTTAAAACTTAGGTTCCTATAGGGAAATCTTAAAGCAAAACTTCCAAAGGTTATCTTACGAGCGCCTACAGGGGAAAACTTAGTGGTCCTAACTTACACAGGTCAAGGGTAATGTATTACGAATCGCAACATGGCTCTGATACCATAATTGTAACACCCCAACCCAGCAAGGGTAGAAGTATCACATTAATGGCTTCATATCAGATCAAACAAAACATACATTCAATAGTAATACAAAGATTCTCAAAGGTTACAAATGAAATACTGAATACACAAGGATACAAGGGAAACAAAAGCTAATTACTAAGTCTGCCAAAGCAACTCCTTCTAATGGTCTCTACTTCAAAATAACTATCAAAGTCTTCTAAGTCCAAAAGTCTCTTCACTCATACCCAAAACCCGTCGTCCTGCTTATTACCTGCCGCACACGAAAAGAAAACGTGCGGCTGAGCTTAAAAAGCTCAGTGAACAGATACATATACAAAGCAAAGAATAACGAAACAGGAATATAATGAAGCACTGGAAATATCATAAGGCATAATCAAAGCAAAAGAATAGTAAGGAAAAATATAGGATAGTCATCTACCACGAGCCCAGAAACTCAAAGTCATAATCTCAACATCATAATCTCAAAGTCATAATCTCACAATCAGAGGGGATACCTCATAGGCAACCAGATAATATGAGGGGTGTCCTCATGTATCAAAAGGGTGGAGTGATCAGCTCCCAGAAATGTGAAAGGCATGTATTGCACACAGTACCAGTCACCTCAAAGTCATAACTCAAAGTCATAGTTAAATCCACTAAACATACAAATCTAGGATTGCAATCCATACGCCCCCAAACTCAAAGTCATCTCAAAATCATAATCTCAAAGTCATAATGGCCATATCATAATATAAGAGGGACGGTGTGAGAAATCACTCACCCACACATGAGTCATGCCAGTGGTGCATCACAAACATGGCCAGGTTACCTTCCTGGCTAGGTAACATAAAATGGCTCGGGTATCAAACTAAGAGTCAGGTCTCAATGTCATATCAAGGTGCATCTTAAGGTCATAATCAGAAGGTATATCTCAAGGTCATATCAAAAGGTTCATGTCAAAAGGATCATGGCAAAAGTTTAAATCATAGCTCAACATCAATGCATAGGTGAAAAGACACCCTTACTAAAAAGGGTAGAGTATCCGTACCTTATCCGATAGCAAAACAAACCAAAGGCAGATCACAAAACACCGGATTACTCCCGCTTCAGCGAATCTACATGAATTATAATTGTACTTATAAGTTTCATAGCTTTATGATTTCATAGTTTCTTAATCATAAGGTTTCATTTTAGTTTCTCTCCATCTTAGGTAACTTTACACATTCAGTAACTTTAGTTATTATCATTCCTGTTTATCAACTTATTAAAGATGACCATGTTAGTAGGTTGAGGTTTATAATGCCTTTTACATAAGTTCAAGGTTAAATATGACAAGTTTCCATAAGTTAGGGTTTTTAATTGCAAACATCCCAAAGTTAAGGGTCTTGAATGAAAATATTGAAAACTATTAATTTAAGTACATCATTTATTCAGAATCACATCTCCCGTCCTTTAAGTTTCATAGTTTACACATTACACCCTTGATTTACCAAAATCACAAAATAAACCTTATAATTATACAAATTACACTTCAACCTTTATTATGTTCATAATTACACAACTAACCCTCATATTTACTAAATTACAGATTATACTCTCAAATATAAGTGTGGCACGAATCAAACCCTCAAGTTTCATAAAATTACACATTTAGTCCCTTTAGTTTTTAAAATAACACGAAACACCTTTCAAAACCCTTTTTATACTTTTCATCAGGTTCTAACAGTTTTAAGCTTGAAATTGTTAGGTTTTCTATAAATCGAAAATTATATAAGCACTCAGAAATAAATTCTCCAAAAATTCCCAGAGATACTTTAATGTCTTAAGTATTTTATCTAATTTTTCCAGATTTTATTAAGTAACATAGCTATGGATTAAAATTCACTTAAACCAACTCGTCCAGATTTCTGATTAATTTTGCTATACGAAAAGTTATTAATTAGAAACCTTTTAAGAAAAATTCAAAAAAATCTACAAAAATTCCAGGAAGTAATAGACATCCTAAAGATTACCCATTTCAAAGGAAACCTCCTAATTAGACACGGTTTGGAAATTAAAATTCAAAAACCCGGACAGATTTTCCAGACTCACAAATCCGATCAGACACATAATTTTCCAAAAATCAAAAAGTAACCTTCCAGGCCTCTAAAAATTACAAAATAATTTTTCCCAGGTAGCCATTTCATTGAACTTAGTTTGAGACTCTTAAAACACCAAAATATACGCTCACATCATTTATTTACAGCCGGTTAAAGTCGAACAAATTCCAGATCAGTAGCAGTTTCTCACAGGTTCATGTATAACTTAGGGTTTTTCATTCCGATCATTAATTCTTGATACCAAACGATTATTACTGAGATCAAACATGACTAGGTCGACTAGTGCAAGGTCTTAACGTATTCAATTTAATTCAAATTCAGATTTGCTCACATAATTCATTTCATACAAATTAGGGTTTCATTTTCTTATGTAGGTAGCTTATAATTTTATGTAGTTTACATCTATTACTTCATGTGATCAAGATTCGACAAGATCATAAGAACACGAACAAAATAAAACAAGGATGATTCAGAATACCCTTGTAGCGTGATCAACACAGGCACACCACACGAATCAAAGTGCCAACGACCTTCCTTCCTTCTTCTTTGTATCGTACAGCAGAAACACACATGAAACACATAATAAGGTTCGATTAGGGTTTTCATTTTTAATGATTCGAATGGATTAATTATGACAAAAACAAGGTTACCTTGATATGGGTTGAACAAGAATACAACAAAATCCTTCCTTTGGGATTGTTTTTGATCGGCAGCAACAGCAAGAAAAGAGGCAGCCGAATTTTTGATGTATTTTGATTTTAGGGTTTCTTGGTTTGCTTTTAGTTGGAACCGTATAATGGAGATGAATTAGGAGAACTTTTAGGGTTTTGGGGAGAATGGAAGACACGGTTTTGAATGAGATGGAATAGGGGAGTTGCCAAAAATTATGAAGGGGATTAAGGGAATGATTTGTTATTTCCTTTTTAGCCCAAATCTTACATATCTTTTATTTTACATGTTATGCACAAAATTTAAATAAAGTTTGGCCCATAGGGACCTTCTAGGCGTGCCATACATTAATTTTTATAGTCCTCGTAACATTTCGTATATTACTTTAGGTTACAAGTTCATATCGTATGGTCTCGAATCATAACGTATCATATAACTCAAATTTTAATTCATAGCGTATTTTATAAGTTCTTAGAATTTTAAATCTGAGGGCATTTTTGTCATTTTCGGATTGTATTAATTTTGGGGTTTTACAACTGCTATGTATAATTTGTATTGCTAGTGCAAATTAAGTCTATTGTGATTGAACTGTTAGTCATAATTTATACGGTAATAAAGCAAATGCTTTGCATTATGTTTTCTTGGTTTTGGACTAACATTTGCAGGTTATGAAGCCAAGAGTATAGTCAACTTGTGCTGAATGGTCAGTATGTATTGATAAGTTCTCTCAACATATATTCGGACTTAGTGCTGCCACTTATATGGTTACTGCTGCTATTGTATCTCCTTAGTACTGCTAGTACTTTATAGTGCACGATAGGATTGTTTGTTGCCTTAATGTTGCTCAATGTTGATGCAATTGATTCATGATAGAATGAATTTGGGGATCACTTGACAAAGGTTTTACACCTGAGTTAGGAGATTCTTTAAAATCTCCTTCTTGAAATCAAACTGATGGTATTTTTGAACATGAATTGATAGCATAGTTAGTCAGATAGTAACTGATCTAACTCTATCTTTACCATTTTATACTTTTATTAGTATAATGAGTTAGTCCAAGGACAACTGGTATAGAGAACAGCGAGCAAAAGTGAATCTAACACATTTGTGTTAGAGGCAACACCTGCCACGAGCTGGAAACCCTGTCAAGAAAGCTCTTTGAATGAGTTTATCTAATCATAGGCAGTTTTTATAACTGAAATTATTGGTTCTCACACAACCAGAGGTTAAATTCAACCGAAATTTGATTAAGCGTCTTCCTTTACACTTAATCCTTTCAAAATGTTTGAATGCAGTATGGTTTTTAAATGAAAATTGAGTTTATACTACTGAGTCAAAGTTTTTCCAAAACTTAGTACTGCTAGGCAATAGTTAGTACTGATAGGCAAAACTTTGTACTGCTGGATAGCCGTTTGTACTGTTGAGTCATAACCGCTTTTTGAATATAGCCGTTGAGAAAATTCTGGTCAATTACCTTACTTAAGAGTTTTCTAAATTGGATAATTTTTACTTTTTATCTACTTTATTCACTTTCTTCAATCTAAAGAAACCTTTTATTGAAGTTGGTCCAATCAAAACCCTAAGTATTCTTTATAACATCTCAATTCGCTTTACTCAACATACTTTATTACATAATTAATCATATCCCAGCATTTAAAATTAAACTTTTACTTATCATAATGGTGAATTTGGCTTTTGTCGATAAGCACAACATGGTGGCTTTCTTGGAGAAAACAGAGGAAGGTAAAGACTTCCATGAGATAGTAAATTATCTAAACTCTACCCATATAAGGTATGCTCTAACTATCAACCGTACAATCTATGTCTCTCAACTCAAACAGTTTTGGCAGACTGTTACTGTCAATACTATTGAGAATGGAGACAAAGAGTTATTTGCAACAGTTGATGGCAAGACCATCACTATTACTGAATCATCTGTTAGGAGGCATCTCCATCTAGCAGATGACAATGGTATTAGTGATTTGCCTAACACTGAAATTTTTCAAAACCTTTCCAGAATGGGGTATGACCCAACTTCTCAAACATTGACTTTTCAAAAAGGATGTTTTGCCCCACAATGGAGATTCTTTATTGTAGAATATAAACATCTTGATTGTGTATATGATTCGGGTGGCCTTGATTCATGAAAGATGAGATCCATGTTTGAGTTTAGAGAGAAGATAGAGAGAGAGAGGGGAAACTCAAAAAACTGGAAAGATTAGATCAATGAAATGAGAGTTCCACCCTTCCCTTGTGTGGGAAGGGTTATATATATAGTCCTAATATTGTGCCCCTAGTGGGCTGTGGAGTGAGCTGACAGTGGGGAAAGCCCCGACCCACTCCACAAATATAAATACGACTAATACTATTAATACTAATACTAATAATACTAAGCTAATATAAATAAGCCTACGAGCTATGTGAATGCTAAATAGATGCTCGGGATGACCGAACCTTCATCTGAATATTTATATTTCTAACAATCTCCCCCTAAGGGAGGTCACCCCGGAAATAATAACTTGAATTCTAGCATTTTGTCTTCAGAACTTGTCTTCATAGCTCGTAGTCTTTGATTCTTCAATGTCTTAAAACTTTGTGCATTCAGCAGTGTTTGTTTGATGACCGTTTGATCGTCTTGGACGATCTTTGAGTATTCTTCGACTTTGTCATCCAACATTTGTTTCCAAGTCATCTTTCAGCAGTATGTTTCCTTGTGATGTGATAATCTTCGAGCCGACATGCTCACACTATTTTGGATCATGATTTTTAGCATCAGAGTTGTGGAAGCCGTGTTGAAGGTCTTTTTGGTTAATCATGATTTCTTTGAATATGATGATGTAGTATGAGCATGTGGTAGAGGATTGGCATCTTTTCTGCAACCTGCTACAACAGCAACCAGCTACAGCATCCCACAGCTACAATCGCTAGAAGTTCCTGCGTACGACAGTTAGCAACAAATCGACCGGTACTTACAGGTTCGGACTTTGAGATTGTTAACAGCATAGTGTGAAAACTCTCTCTAATCCTTACCAAGACCGTTCCTAATCGAAAACCCACAGAGGGCTTTTTAAGATCGAACCGTAGCACATCAACGATTAGGTGAGTCGCTGGAGATCACTCCACGACTGTAGACCGTTAGAAACCGCCGTGACCACTAAGCGTAATCCATAAAGAATTACCGAAGTGACCTGCTTTCAGGGCTGGTTGATGTTGACCCTGGCAGGAATTTCCATTCAATCATTGAGAATTACATTAGTAAATTCCCTCATAAATGTTCTGGCAGATTGCTAAGATCTGCGTAGGACTCTTAAGTTTACAATTGGTGTCCTTAATGTTGAACACCCAGTGTAGAAATAATTCGTTTACCTATGAGATCTTATTATGCATCTCGTGGCTCTAGACTCAATTGTGCGTTTTGATTTGGTGATCGGAGGCTGGAGAGGACTGCCACCTTTTCAATATCATCTAACTCGGAGTGAGAGAGACGATAGAAATGTATTGTACTCCGTGACAATTGAAACAAGATTCCTTTGAGGGACCTTGAGTGGCTAGGGAGGGTTGTGCAGCGTATCACTGGGTCCATGATACTTTGTCTTCAATGCCAGCAATCATCTAAGTGATTCTGACAGCATATGAATTGACCCTGTTTCTGCCTAAGTTGTAAGGAGGGCTTCTTTCTTTTCACCCTTTATCTTTACAATTCTTTTTCATTCTTCAACCCCTTCAGTGCTTACCGAGACTTCATAACTAGCACCTTGTTGGGTTTGTTCCAGTACTAGCTCCATCTTAGTCGGCACTTTTCCCTTATCCACTTTTCTCCTTTTTAATCATACCTAAGGACTTCTATACTAACTAGTGGATTGTCCCTGGGTAGATCCCTCCGGCTCTGGCGGGATCGTGGGAACATGAGCCTAACCTAACCATCCTTATAACTCCATACATTAAATAAAATGGTCGGTCTTTAGTATTCATCCACGATTGCCAAACCAAATCTTTGAAAAATCTCTCAAAGTGTTCATGATTCTGAAACACATTTTTGCAAACACTTGAGAGTTTTATATTTTTCAAATGCTCCCCCTCAACATGTGCTCAAATGATTGTTTTATAAATTTGCACATGTCAGGTGAAGCTCGCACTTTCGAATTGATTGATTTTCCAAGAACATGATCATCGCGAGACACGCTTACATCACTAGTAAACTAGCTTGAAATTATTACCCGTCCAGATCACATTCAAGGAAGATCGCTCGAAATCGGTACATTCTACTCAGACACGTCCTTTGCGAGACACGCTTACATCACCAGATAAACTGGCTTGAAATTATTACCCGTCCAGGACATGTCCTTTCGACTACTGACTTTAGCTATCGTCAATTCATTGGTGAAGTCTGAGTCACGATCTCATGCTATGCCAAAATCCTTTTTCATCCATTCGCTCCCCCTCAATATGTGCATCGATATACGAAAGAGTTTAGCACATATGGGAGAGCCTACACTTAAATCCAAAATATCACATTTTCATCAGGTTTCATATTTAAATCACATTCTCTCCCCCGATCAAAAATTTCAAACCTTTTGAGATTTGTGATCCCAATTGATTTAAATAATTTAGAAAACATGGGAGAAAATGTGGTCAGGTTTAACATGTTCTGATGATGAAACATACTCTGCTCCCCCTTAATCTAAGAGGGAGATTCACTACTTATTTTGCACAAGATAACTTTTATGACACAAATGATATTGACCTTTTTGTGCAGATGATGTGATCATCCGCTTTTCTGAGTGAGTAGTCAACATAAATTATCCATCCACCAACAAATCTTTCGCAAATGTAGTTGATCCCCACTTGACGAGACCAAAATAGATTAATGGTGGTGGTGGTGGTGAAAGTGTTGTTGTTGTTGTTGTCGACGTTGTTGCTGTGGTGAATTCCGAGCCAATCAATAGAGTTTGAACGTCTGATCAAAGGGTTAGAATGGGAACTGGCACATTCATTTTGGCTATGTCCACCATGTCTAACCCACATAAGGACTGGCTAATCCGAGAGCAAACGGCTCTTGGTAAAGATATCTCAAATCCGTTTATGGCTGACAATTTGCCAAAAATTGTATGGTATTCAACTCCGCATATCTTTATAAGTGAAGAGTTGGCTAGCCCGCAAGGTTATGGCTTGTGGTAAAGGCATTGGAAAACCATAATTGGTAATCAGCTCACCAAGATAATAACTGTATTTTATCTAAGAGTTGGCTAGTCCAGAAGCAAACGGCTTTTGGTAAACAAAAAACAAATCCGTTGACAGCTGATGGTTTGCTCAAAATCATTTGGTTATTAATGTACCAAAGTATCATACTAAAACATTGGCTACTCCAGAAGTAATGGCTTTTGGTAAAGAGACATAAAATCCATCAAATTTTCAAAAAATATTGCTAGGGACTAGCAATAGTTTAGTATGGGGGATTGATGAGTGTGTAAATACTCATCATTTTTGTCCCATCTGAACTGCAAAAACATTTAAAAACACTCAGAAATGCTTCAAAATACAGAAAATATCCTTGAATTGTGGTTTTATCTGTTTCATGTGCAAAAGGATTAAAAACGAAACGAAAACGAATATTTTTGGATTGACTTGGCAATAATAGTGCATTTGATCAAGTGAAGACGAAAGTCAAAGACGGAGTCAAAGTCAACACCCAAAATACAAAAAATAACACAAATGGTCCCTGGAATTAATTTTCACTATTGGTAACTTTGGTCCTTGGATTTTCAGTATTGTACAATTTTGGTCCCTAAGATTTAACCTAAAATCCAAATCTAATCCTAATTCACTAATCCGGACCAAACAAATAAATCCAAATCATATCCTAATCCTAAATAACTAAACCCATCTTAACTAACCCAGCCCAATCCTACACAACTCAGCCCAACCCTTCCCATTTTAATAAAACCCAAAACCAGAGTTTGACTCTGGTCAACCTCTCCTTCCTCAATACCACCCCGCCAAAACAAAACCATACCACCATTCCCATGGTTTCTCTGCAACATCACCTCACCACCCCCTCCTCTACACTCCACCCTACCTAACAAGCCAAAAGCAATTAATGCTTCTTTCCCATCACACTTCACAGTACCAACTTGTTTTTCCCACTCACCACATTTTTGGCGCCAAAATCCATTTGAGGGGTTGAGATCATTTGAAGACCATCCAAAGGTCAAGAAAGATTCAGAGAAAGATATGAGACTTATCCCATCATAATTTATTATAAATAGAAGCTCTATGTAAGCCTGAAAGGGCAGTAGCTAATTAGTTGTAATCGTATTTCATTATCAGTAATCTTAGTTTGTAATTTCCCATTTTCAGTTGTTAATTTATGTTAAAATCAATCAAAGCAATCTTATTTCAAGCACTCTTGTTCTAAATTTCAGTTATGCTAAGTTTCAAATTGTCTGTTAATTCGAATAAGCTTTAAGTCCTTTTAAATTATCATCAAAAGCCTCACACACCCTTGCTATAAGCTTATAAAAGCTTATCATAGCTTGTTGTAAGCTTATATTAGTTACTAGCTGTTCTTATTGTGAAATCCAAGAAAAGTCAAAGAAAGTCAAACTCTGCTCAAAATCAGCACTTTGGTGATGTTAAGCTATATTGGATGAGCTTGTTTGGTTTCTAGCTTGTGTTAACAAGCTAGGTTTTGTTATGGTCCTTGGTTCTCTGTTCCATAAGCTCTTTCAGTTGTAAGCCAAATTCCAAGTTTTATTTAATTTTCCAAGTTACTGTTCAATAGCTTAAATTCAGTTTATTATTGTAATTTTCAGCTTATTTGTAGTCTAGAAGTATATTTAATCTGTACTATTAGTCCAAATTAGCTTGCACTTAGTTTTCATTTAAAATCATAAAAAAGGCCATAAATAAGCTAGCTTAATTAAACTGCTTAATTTTAAGTAAAAGTCAATTTTTATAACTTATTATACTTATTAGTAACAATAGAATTCAAATCATAGTTCATAATAATCTGTTTCATTTGAAAATAGCAAAACAGACACTAATAAGGGCTGTTTGGCTTTAAGCTCATTTTCAGTGTAAAATAACTTGTTACTGTACATTTGCCAATTGTCCAAGTTTGATCCAGCTTAATTTGTCCTATATAAGTTGTTTCTAAGTCTTTTTTAGCCAATTAAATAGAAAATATAGTTTTGAATGTTATTTGGCAATATTAGACAATAAAATGACTAAATAAGCTCTTATAAGCCATAAGCTCTTTTGGCCCTCAACTTTGGTATTTATGAGGTCCCTTAAGTCCATATAGAATATTCCCAAGAGTTGGTTTGTTCTTGTTTAGTCTACACCCCTCTGCACACAACCTGATCTCACAAACCATAGCAGACTAAAAATTTCGTATTTACCATTCTGCACGAAATTTCTTTTATTTTTCATTTCTTCGTCTTAAGTCCAATTCATCTGAAATTTGGCACGCATAGAGATGGATTGCTTGTGTACTTAGTCATATTTTTAGTTTATTTTTTAGAATTTTTTTAACAAGCTTTTTAGTGGCTTGAAAAGAGCCATTTCTGCCATGCACTCTTACTATATCAGCAGCCCTTTTTCCTTTTTAGTGCTTATTTGCTTGTTGCATTAGCTTTTTCTTGTTTCCATAGCTTATTTATAGTTATAATAGTCCCAAGTAACTTATTTCCATTTCCATTTAGCCTATTAATTAGCTTATAGCTTGTTTGTTTAAATCCTAGTTCTAAAAAGCCTTAAAATCCAACTGTTGAGATTCTGAGCTTATTTCTAGCTTATCAGTGAGTTCTAAAAATATTCCCGTTTTTAAAGTTGGTTAATTTTAGCTTAAAAATAAGTAGCAAAAAGAAAATTAGAAAAAAAAAAAAAAAAAAAAGTTTTAGAAAACGGGTAGGCCTGGGATTCGAACCCTGGACCTCTGCCTTAGCTAAGCCTCAACACCACACGTATAACCATCTGCCCAAGGGACTTGTACTGGTTAATCCCTACACCTTTTAATATTGAATCCCCTTTTTCCATTTAAGCTATCCGTAGCATTTTAGCTTATAGCAGCTTATTAAAATAAGCTGAGCACTTGTCCTTATTTTTCTTAGCTTTGTTTCTTCATTAAGTAATTTTACAAAAAGTTTCAGATTTTTCCTTATAGTTTTAGTATTTTTAACAATTTAATTAGTGTAAAATAGTTTTTAATTCGTATTAAATTAAATATTAATCAGAAAAATACAAATATTTTTCCTAAAATTTTCTTTTGTCATTTTTAACTTAGGAAAAATAATTTGGTACTTGTAAGTTTTATTTTTATAGATTTCACTTTTTAATCGCGTTTTTATAATTCCCGTAACGCGTTTTTAATATAATTCGTTAACCTTAATTTTATTTTGAGAATTTGTTTCTTATTATTTAATTAGAACATCAAAAAGCAAAAAATTCCATATCATCAGTCACTTTAATCCAAACCTTTAACGATTGTCCATTCCATCCTCGTTGGGAAACGACCCGGGTAATCACTTACTTGGTATCACACACAACGTGAGTTTTTGCAAGTTAGACTTTTTTCTAAAGGGTTAATTTGTCTTTATTCACGCGTATCCGTCTACATATTATTTATATATACTATTTACCACTGATCAAATTTTGGCGCCGCTGCCGGGGAGGTTGTGTTGCGACAATATCGTTTAAGTCTAAACGATTAGTGACTTGAGATAAAAAAATATAAAATACAAAAATATTTTTCTTTTCTTTTATATATAATATCATATAAAAATAAAAAACCAAAAACATTTTCCGTTTTATTGTAAAATAAAAGATAAAAGCAAAATTAATATAATATTCCTCAACTTGGGTATTATCATAATAAGTTCCCAAACCAAAGATTAAAACTTGCCTTTGTGTCGCTTGCGAATTCGGCTCACCTTTGATTGATAAACAAACTATAACGGAGGTTTAAGGAGGGTTTGACATTAAATTGTCGAACCGAACGAAGCGGGTTTTTAAGGAGCATTTATTGCCCGCCTTTGCTTCTCCGCCACTCTGTGCGTTTTTTAGTCAGAGAGCTACCGTACGCAGGTTGATTTAAGGTTTTAAGTTCCTTGTGTTTTGCTTCAATCTTGATTTAATTGAAATATTTTATTTAGTGCATGCGCACTTGTTCTTCCACGTCGACAAGTCCTTTACGTGAACTCGTAGATATTCCGAGAAGACGTAATCGTAGACGTGCTGCCCGAATAGTCGAACCCGAGATTCGTACTATTCCCATTGATAAAATGGCAGACGATCCAAATAATGATGAAACAGCCCCCGATCTCCGAACGATGGAGGAGTTGTGCCAACCAACCATGCAAGGACGGGGCGGACCTATTGCTCCCGTTAACATCCAAGCCGCGGATTTTGGACTTAAACATCACATGATCCAACAAGTCCAAACTTCATGCAAATTTCACGGTTTACCGGGTGAAGATGCAAACAAGCATCTTGATAAATTCATTACCGTCACCCAAAGTATAAAACAAAATGGGGTCACCGATGACGCCCTTCGTCTATATCTTTTCCCATATTCTTTGACGGATCATGCCACTGCATGGTTTGATCGTCTTCCCAAGAATTCAATTCATAGTTTCGATGAAATGACTTCAAAATTCTTGGCAAAATATTTCCCACCGTCGATGGTGACGAAATTGAGAAATGATATAAGTAACTTTCGCCAGCTTCCCGACGAATCTTTATTCGAAGCATGGGAACGTTACAAGCTTTTGATTGATCGTTGTCCTAATCACGATATGTTACTTGTCACCATTATAGACACGTTCTATAATGGTTTAACATTAAGACATCGTGACACGATCAATGCTGCGGACGGTGGTACCTTTATGAAAAGGCGACCCGAAGAATGCTATGATTTAATCGAAAATATGACTGCCCACCACAATCATTGGGATTCCTCCGCCGAGAGGAACGAGTCAACTAAATCTATCACTACGGACTCTTCACCCGAGATGGCTTTACTCACTAAAAGGATGGATGATATGTCCACTGCTGTCTTGAGAATACATCAAAATCAGATTCAGAAGAATCAACAAGTCAATGTGGTAGATCAAAGCTGTGAAACATGTGGTGGTCCACATCCATATTTTGAATGTCCAGCCATCAGTGGCTACACTCAAGAGAACGGTTATGCTACTTCGGGATCCTATAATCAAGGAGGTAATGGTTACCAACCCCAAGGAGACCGTAATCTCCTCAGCAACCGTTCCAACAATTTTCTAGCACCACCCGGTTTTAGTCCTCAAAATCCAAATGGGCAAAACCGAAATACCCAATTTAACCAAAACCAAAGTCGAATAAATCAAGGTCAAAACCAAGGTTTCCAAAACCGAGGTCAAAATCGGGGGAATTTCAACCAAAATCTAGGGAATGTCCAAAACC
Source organism: Artemisia tridentata subsp. tridentata (assembly GCA_021014915.2). Taxonomy (NCBI): domain Eukaryota; kingdom Viridiplantae; phylum Streptophyta; class Magnoliopsida; order Asterales; family Asteraceae; genus Artemisia; species Artemisia tridentata. Next base: position 297,258,654 of record CP139506.1, read on the forward strand.
AAAACCGAGGTCAAAATTTTAATCAAAACCAAGGTTCAAACCAAAATCAGACTTCCTCGGATGAGTTGCTTAAGCAATTCATAAAATCCCAAGATGAAACAAATAGGACCCAATATGAGACAAACCGGTTATCGGTTACCCAATTAAATGAGATCAAAAAGTCTTTAAATGATCGACCCTCGGGCTCGGGAACTCTTCCTAGCAACATTATCGCTAACCCGAGGGCGATGCGAAGGTGATCACAACAAGAAGTGGTAAAAAAGTTGATGGACCCTCGACTCCTATGCCCCCTCCACCGGGGGAAGTGAATCGAGATGCCGAGGTGACAAAGGACAAAGTGCATTTCTCAAGCCCACGAAGTACCGCACACGTCCAACCTCAAAATGTCCGAATTCATGTTCCAGAACCCGATGTTCCGAAGATAAATCCTAAGCCTTCAATTCCATATCCTTCAAGGCTTAATGATCAAAGGCTCCATGAGAAAACTAACAAACAAATGATGAAATTTCTGGAAATTTTCTAGAAATTACATTTCGATATTAGTTTTGTTGATGCCTTGCTGTATATGCCAAAATTCGCTTCTCAATTCAAGAGTCTCCTTAGCAATAAGGAAAAATTGTTGGAATTGGCAAAGACTCCATTAAATGAGAATTTTTCGGCAGTGATCCTTAAAAATTTACCCGAAAAACTAGGAGACCCCGGAAAATTTCTCATCCCTTGTGATTTCCCGAGGATGGTTGAATGCTACGCCTTGGCCGATCTTGGTGCTAGCATCTACCTGATGCCGCTTTTCGTATGGAAAAAGATTTCACTCCCGGAACTTACTTCCACAAAGATGACTCTTGAATTGGCGGACCGCACTGTTACTATTCCTAAAGGCGTTGCTGAAGACGTTTTTGTCAAAGTAGGAAAGTTTCATTTCCCGGCCGATTTTGTAGTAGTGGATTTTGAATGCGATCCCCGAGTACCTCTCATTCTCGGGAGATCCTTTTTAAGGACCGGCCGTGCTTTGATCGATGTTTATGGCGAAGAAATAACACTTCGAGTTGATAACGAAGCAGTCACGTTTAACATCAATGCGAACTCTAAATCTCTAACCACCAAAGGCAACGTTGCTGTGGTTAATTAAAAATCTGATATCAAAATTGCTTCCAAAAGAAGTGATTCGATACTTTCAAAATTTGAGGTTAAGAGTCTTTCACAAAAACGTGCTGAGCTCAAAGCAAGGGGAATTACCCCTGGTTCAAACAAATGGTTCGAAAGTTGTACCACAGAAGTTAAGAGTGTCTTTGATTACGATGAACAAGAATCGGAGTTCACATCGGAAGTGGTGAATACTGCTAGCTCTAAGAGCGCACCACTTGTCCCACCTCCGGAAACGGTTTATCGTGTTGAAATGGTTAATTCTGTGGATGATCCAACCATTGCTCTCTCTTCCTACCCTTCTCTCACACCGGTTGAGGGAAGTGATCCCTTTTGGGATGAGGTCGATGCTTTTCTAGCAAGTGATGATTCAATTCCGACAAGGATTGATGATACCTACTTTGATTCAGAAGGGGACATCCTTTTTCTTGAAAATTTATTGAACGAAGAACTGTTCCCAACCCTCCCTCCCGGAAATTTTGTTGAAAATTACCATCCAAGCTTCAAGGTTAAGCTACAAGTTCAAGCAAATGGTGATTTTCCTTTTATGGATGAAGAATGGATTCTCATTGTGATACACACCTTTTTACCATTCTTCACATATTGCGTGATTTCTCTTTCCCTTTTCTCTTATGGGAATGAGGACACTATCTTTGACCCCGGTATCTTCCCTAATAGTTTCTACTGTTAAAATACCGTGGGTATCTCATCGGAGTGGAACTTTCAAAAACTTCAATGTTTATCCAAGCATTTTGAATGAAAGTCCGATGGAGATTTTCTTTTCCACATGCTCCCCCAAGAACAAATGAATTCGGGGTCGAGTCAAGCTAGTGACTCGGTTAACAAAAACATTAGCATTGCATGGGTAAACGCCCATGTTTCTGACTTCTTTCTCTTTTCTAACACCTAAGTGGGGGGGGGGGGGGTTGCCCCTACTGTTGTATATATATATATATATAAGTAAAAAAAAAAAATAATAATAAAAAATGAATGATAATAATTGTTGTGTTTTCCCTCATGGCTAGTAGTATTTCCTTTTTACGTTCTAAGTGTCGGCATAATAGCCGGTGCTTTGAATATTGAGGGCAATATTCAATTCTAAGTGTGGGGGGGGGGGGGGAGAAATTCTGGCGAATTTGATCAAATGAGTACCTTTTAGTGCCCTAATTCCCCCGTTTTGGCCAAAATTTAAAAAAAAAATAATTTGTTGGAAGTGCTTTGCACTAACACAACAAATGGTTATCAGTCCACCATGTCTAACCCACATAAGGACTGGCTAATCCGAGAGCAAACGGCTCTTGGTAAAGATATCTCAAATCCGTTTATGGCTGACAATTTGCCAAAAATTGTATGGTATTCAACTCCGCATATCTTTATAAGTGAAGAGTTGGCTAGCCCGCAAGGTTATGGCTTGTGGTAAAGGCATTGGAAAACCATAATTGGTAATCAGCTCACCAAGATAATAGCTGTATTTTATCTAAGAGTTGCCTAGTCCAGAAGCAAACGGCTTTTGGTAAAGAAAAAATAAATCCGTTGACAGCTGATGGTTTGCTCAAAATCATTTGGTTATTAATGTACCAAAGTATCATACTAAAACATTGGCTACTCCAGAAGTAATGGCTTTTGGTAAAGAGACATAAAATCCATTAAATTTTCAAAAAGTATTGCTAGGGACTAGCAATAGTTTAGTGTGGAGGATTGATGAGTGTGTAAATACTCATCATTTTTGTCCCATCTGAACTGCAAAAACATTTAAAAACACTCAGAAATGCTTCAAAATACAGAAAATATCCTTGAATTGTGGTTTTATCTATTTCATGTGCAAAAGGATTAAAAACGGAACGAAAACGAACATTTTTGGATTGACTTGGCAATAATTGTGCATTTGATCAAGTGAAGACGAAAGTCAAAGACGGAGTCAAAGTCAACCCCCAAAATACCAAAAATAACACAAATGGTCCCTGAAATTTATTTTCACTATTGGCAACTTTGGTCCTTGGATTTTCAGCATTGTACAATTTTGGTCCCTAAGATTTAACCTAAAATCCAAATCTAATCCTAATTCACTAATCCGGACCAAACAAATAAATCCAAACCATATCCTAATCCTAAATAACTAAACCCATCTTAACTAACCCAGCCCAATCCTACACAACTCAACCCAACCCTTCCCATTTTAATAAAACCCAAAACCAGAGTTTGACTCTGGTCAAACTCTCCTTCCTCAATACCACCCCGCCAAAACAAAACCATACCACCATTCCCATGGTTTCTCTGCAACATCACCTCACCACCCCCTCCTCTACACTCCACCCTACCTAACAAGCCAAAAGCAATTAATGTTTCTTCCCCATCACACTTCACAGTACCAACTTGTTTTTCCCACTCACCACATTTTTGGCGCCAAAATCCATTTAAGGGGCTGAGATCATTTGAAGACCATCCAAAGGTCAAGAAAGATTCAGAGAAAGATATGAGACTTGTCCCATCATAGTTTAGTATAAATAGAAGCTCTATGTAAGCCTGAAAGGGCAGTAGCTAATTAGTTGTAATCTTATTTCATTATCAATAATCTTAGTTTGTAATTTCCCATTTTCAGTTGTTAATTTATGTTAAAATCAATCAAAGCAATCTTATTTCAAGCACTCTTGTTCTAAATTTCAGTTATGCTAAGTTTCAAATTGTCTGTTAATTCGAATAAGCTTTAAGTCCTTTTAAATTATCATCAAAAGCCTCACGCACCCTTGCTATAAGCTTATAAAAGCTTATCATAGCTTGTTGTAAGCTTATATTAGTTACTAGCTGTTCTTATTGTGAAATCCAAGAAAAGTCAAAGAAAGTCAAACTCTGCTCAAAATCAGCACGTTGGTGATGTTAAGCTGTATTGGATGAGCTTGTTTGGTTTCTAGCTTGTGTTAACAAGCTAGGTTTTGTTCTGGTCCTTGGTTCTCTGTTCCATAAGCTCTTTCAGTTGTAAGCCAAATTCCAAATTTTATTTAATTTTCCAAGTTACTGTTCAATAGCTTAAATTCAGTTTATTATTGTAATTTTCAGCTTATTTGTAGTCTAGAAGTATATTTAATCTGTACTATTAGTCCAAATTAGCTTGCACTTAGTTTTCCTTTAAAATCATAAAAAAAGCCATAAATAAGCTAGCTTAATTAAACTACTTAATTTTAAGTAAAAGTCAATTTTTATAACTTATTATACTTATTAGTAACAATAGAATTCAAATCATAGTTCATAATAATCTGTTTCATTTGAAAATAGCAAAACAGACCCTAATAAGGGCTGTTTGGCTTTAAGCTCATTTTCAGTGTAAAATAACTTGTTACTGTACATTTGCCAATTGTCCAAGTTTGATCCAGCTTAATTTGTCCTATATAAGTTGTTTCTAAGTCTTTTTTAGCCAATTAAATAGAAAATATAGTTTTGAATGTTATTTGGCCATATTCGACCATAAAATGACTAAATAAGCTCTTATAAGCCATAAACTCTTTTGGCCCTCAAATTTGGTATTTCTGAGGACCCTTAAGTCCATATAGAGTATTCCCAAGAGTTGGTTTGTTCTTGTTTAGTCTACACCCCTCTGCACACAACCTGATCTCACAAACCATAGCAGACTAAAAATTTTGTATTTACCATTCTGCACGAAATTTCTTTTATTTTTCATTTCTTCGTCTTAAGTCCAATTCATCTGAAATTTGGCACGCATGGAGATGGCTTGCTTGTGTACTTAGTCATATTTTTAGTTTATTTTTTAGAATTTTCTTAACTAGCTTTTTAGTGGCTTGAAAAGAGCCATTTCTACCCTGCACTCTTACTATATCAGCAGCCCTTTTTCCTTTTTAGTGCTTATTTGCTTGTTGCATTAGCTTTTTCTGGTTTCCTTAGCTTATTTATAGTTATAATAGTCCCAAGTAACTTATTTCCATTTCCATTTAGCTTATTAATCAGCTTATAGCTTATTTGTTTAAATCCTAGTTCTAAAAAGCCTTAAAATCCAACTGTTGAGATTCTGAGCTTATTTCTAGCTTATCAGTGAATTCTAAAAATATTCCCTTTTTTAAAGTTGGTTAATTTTAGCTTAAAAATAAGTAGCAAAAAGAAAATTAGAAAAAAAAAGTTTTAGAAAAAGGGTAGGCCTGGGATTCGAACCCTGGACCTCTGCCTTAGCTAAGCCTCAACACCACACGTATAACCATCTGCCCTAGGGACTTGTATTGGTTAATCCCTACACCTTTAAATATTTAATCCCCTTTTTCCATTTAAGCTATCCGTAGCATTTTTGCTTATAGCAGCTTATTAAAATAAGCTGAGCACTTGTCCTTATTTTGTTAGCTTTGTTTCTTCATTAAGTAATTTTACAAAAAGTTTCAGATTTTTCCTTATAGTTTTAGTATTTTTAATAATTTAATTAGTGTAAAATAGTTTTTAATTCGTATTAAATTAAATATTAATCAGAAAAATACAAATCTTTTTCCTAAAATTTTCTTTTGTCATTTTTAACTTAGGAAAAATAATTTGGTACTTGTAAGTTTTATTTTTATAGATTTCACTTTTTAATCGCGTTTTTATAATTCTCGTAACGCGTTTTTAATATAATTCGTTAACCTTAATTTTATTTTGAGAATTTGTTTCTCATTATTTAATTAGAACATCAAAAAGAAAAAAATTCCATATCATCAGTCACTTTAATCCAAACCTTTAACGATTGTCCATTCCATCCTCGTTGGGAAACGACCCGGGTAATCACTTACCTGGTATCACACACAACGTGAGTTTTTGCAAGTTAGTCTTTTTTCTAAAGGGTTAATTTGTCTTTATTCACGCGTATCCGTCTGCATATTATTTATATATACTATTTACCACGGATCAGCTACCCTTTAGCAGCTTGCCACATTATAATACCAAGTTCATCTTATAATCAAACCACAATCAGGAAGTACGTCAAACCACTATCTAGCATGAAGAGCAAATAGCAATCATGAACATGGCAATTCACACAGATTTCAATATTCAATTCAGGATCTTAGGAACATGATTCTAACAAGAGTCAAACAACATTTGAAACTCATTTATTCAGATCATACAAATGTCATAGGAGTATTCAAGAACATCAAACACAACTGGTTTTCTTACTTCTTTTAGGTTTTGAGTCTTAAAGTATTTAGGGGATTAAACGAGGATACCAAAGTAACACAAATGAACCTTCTAGATACATAAAGCTAGGAAACTATAAGCAAATTGCACATAATGTCCTAAACTTTCTAGCAACTAACACGTTTGGCCATTTGATATAAAGTTTTAGCAAGATCCTCTTCAACTAATTCCCCATTAACTACAAAACCATTTCTAACAAGTATGATTTAACCAATAAATCCGTTTGATGATATAAAATTTGAATTCACTCTCCCCCTCAATCAATGACCCGTATTCTAGTTAAATATTTGTAGTCGTTGATTGAGTGACAAATTTTATGCACAATCCAAGTATAAAAGAATTTCAAGCAACACATAATCACCAAGTGTCTTACAAATAATTTTCAGAAGAATCTTAGAATGAAAACTATTTGCATACAAAGAAGATTTCTCTTCTTTTTCATGAAATGATTCACTGAAACGTACATCAGATCGAAGAAACATGGATATAAAGTAATCCATGCCCAGGTGAACATCACCCAGTTGGAGGAACAGCCGTCTTTTTGGCGACGTGCTTTCCCCAGTTTGAAGCGCGGGTTGCTATCTAAAGTAATAGCAAGCCATTTAGACATGTTTTAACTTCTGCTCGAGCTTCATTTAAAGACCCGTGCCATTATTGAATGACATTTCTAAGTCCGTAAATGTTATCGATAAACAGAAGACATGCCTAGGTGAAACTATTTTTGGTCTTTTCTAATATTTTTTTTTTTTTTTTTTTTTTTTTTTTGGTTTTTCTGATTTTACGTTTCTCTATTTACAATTAGCAAGATTTCTATATATCTATTTACAAAATGGTATAAGATATGAAAAAAAAATGTAAGAAGCAAAATATATACAAGGATACGAACCGAAAAACCATTACTCCTCAGCATCCTGAATCTTCTCCGCATTCATCACCTGACTTGCTGAAGAGCAATGTGAGCACTTTTAATCAGGGATTGATTATGGCTTTTCACTCTCCCCTAATTAGTGCTCTCCCCCAATCTGACAACCTTTCTGATGAACACCCATAATAGGAAGAAGACTTTGGATGAACGCCCATAATATAAAGAAGTCTTTTGATAACCAAATGCATGCCGTCTTTAGTCTTCTAACACTCCCGTCCTTGAGTAACGCTGTCAAAAACCTTAGGCATCTTTTCGTTAGTTTAAGTTGAGCCTCAACTGAAATCTAGCTTAACCCCACAACTCATCAAACAAGAACTGTCATGAGGTTAAGCTAAACTACAAATTTAAGCCCAGTAACAATTTGATTTCAGCTTAACCTCACAACTCATCAAACAAGAACTGTCATGAGATTAGGTTAAAATCAAGTTGGACCTAATCTTAAACTACAGAACAACTTGAACCTAACTTAACTCCACAACTCATCAAACAAGAACTGTCATGGGATTAAGTTAAATATCAAGTTGTAAGAAAAGAGCTCAACATTTTTGAATGTAGAGAAGACTGTAGACTCGACCTTCTTCAAGATTGCCCAATGTGGAGGAACAGAATACCAATCATCTTCATCTCACCAAATGCCTTCCAGTAATCTTACATGTAACCCATCAACCCGCAACGTGCACATGAGACTATAACACACAGCAGAGAATGAAGAATAGACTGACGACTCGACCTTCTTCAGTCTTTAGTATAACACCAAAGTAACAAGTTGAACCACTGATCATCTATAGTATGTATCCTCCTGGATTTTAAGCCCTGATCACGTGAACCTGTTGTGCGTCCTTGATGTACACATTCTCTCTCCCCTGATGGTTACGATTAATCAGCCCATGACGTAAAAGCGAAACCATAATACCAAGGTAACAAGTTGAACCACTGATCATCTCTGCGGTTATCAACACCAGAATAACTTCAACTCAGAAGCAGTATAAAGCCCGATCACGTGAACTTGTTGTGCGTCCTTGGTGTACATATTTCTCTCCCCCATGATGGTTACGATTAATCGAAATCATCATCATGATGTGTACATGTAGCCTAATGACGTATACATGAAGCATTGACTAGAAACCCTTTGATGCTGATTGAACTAGCCCGTGAGAATATGTAGATTAGCATACCATGACCATGTTCTTCAACACCTTGATAGATGGAAGAAGTAGTGTTGGAGAAACATGGTTTGCACGACTCCTGAACTGACGTATTCAGGAGTCGTATGACCATTTCTCAATCATCAACTAACATGTAGATTAATATTCACCCTTTCCCCCCCCTCAAAAATTGCATATGCCTGCCAACTGCAATTTTTGATGACTGAACTAGTGAATATGAATACCATCAATGGTAAGTAGCTCCACTTGACGGTTCTTGAAGACTGACATGTTGTTTATTCACTCTTTCCCCCCCTCAAAAATTGCATATGCCTGTCAACTGCAATTTTTGGTTGAATACGTGAATAAAAATATACTCCAATATGCACCGATCCACTTGAAGACTGAATAAGCACGGAAAGAGCATAAAACTTGTTGATGAGAATGGCCATAAATAAGAAGATTCCTCTTCTTTTGAGGATAAAGTGCACTCAAGCGTACACTGTTCTTTTCTTTAAAGAACGAGGCCTGCACTGATGTGTACAGATGTCATTATGATGAAGAACGAGGCCTGAACTGAGGTATTCAGACGTCACAATCTCTCTCTTTACTACTTCTCTCATCTAACTCGATACCAACCCCATTATCATTTGTCGGCTTGACGTCGTGACCACTGATGGAGAAATACCCAATATGATGAACTTGAGACTGAAGTAATATAACCCGAACTTGTGACTTAAACTTGTACTAATACGTGACAAAGAGCGGCGTAGAGATTTCGTGCAACATCGAATCCCTAAGTACTCTATACTCTTCAACCAACCAACCATCAAGTATAAGACGTACATCACCTCTTGGATATCCACAACTTCGTGTGACACTGAGCACTACAACGTGACTCCTTAAAGTGATAGTTATTTTGCAATAGAGAGAAAGAAAAAATAACTAGATATCCAAGTCCTCGTCATTGTAAATATTGACAGCTCGAACAAGGATCTCGAAGAATCTTCATCCAACCTCCCCGATATCTTCAGATACTAAGTACACGTACCCATGAAATTTCACTTCAGCCTCAAATAAATAATACCGAATTAACCCCGTAGTCACATCTTGTCGATTAAATTCCTCGATCCAGCCATTTGTGATGTTATAGCTGAACTTTGGTAATGGTTTTAACCCGATCATGGTCAAGAGCGCATAGCTCATCATCACGGGATTTTACAAATCTATGATTTAAACCGAGAAATAAGATCTTTCGCGGGATTTTACAAAACCAAGAAGAAACCGTGAGACAGTAACAGATTGAATGTGGCATGACTAATTAGGTTTTGGTGAACATCAGTTTGGGTTAAGAGTATCTTGAGAATTACAGATCACATCACACCTTTTAAAATCTTTGTCCAACTAACCAACCTCGAACACAAACCACTATTTGTGACCATTTGATGAAGGAAACCCGATATACCAATCTTGCAAATGAAGTGGAATTACTCAAATTTGTTACCTAAGCTTGCATTGTTGTTGGAAGAATGGTGTTAAGTCTTTAAGTGCTTAATGTTATCCTGACAAAGTATGAGACTTTCATCACCTCTTGCGATTATCCACATCGTCTTCTACGTGTGACACTGAGTACTACAATGTATCTCCTTTAAGTGATAGTTTACCAGGTCTTCAACCATCCACCCCGACTTCTGGAAACTAGATAACCCAAGTCTTCAACTTACATCATAAGCACGAGCAAGTTATCATAGAAATCATGCATCCAACCATCCCCGATTTCAAGATAAAATAGGTAGACTCTTTCGTGAAATCCAACTTCACCCTCAAGCAAGTAATATCAAATTAACTTCGTAATCAATTTGTGCGATTGAATAGTCAAAGAGAGAAGAAACAAGCGCTAATTATTAGCAGTGCCCAAGACTCATAGTCAGTCCTATCAAACATAGCTGTCTGACCCAGCTGCTTGGATGATATCAGATGCAGTGCATGGAATAGATGTCGTACTATGTACAGGATTTTACAGTTCTTTGAGATTTAACCAAGAAATAAATTCAAGAACAAACTGCACAACAGTAAGTATCAGACTGCTGAAATCTTAAGCAAGTCGCTAAGCCCCAAACCGCTGAAAGCTAAACCACTGAAACTGGAACCGCTAATATTCAAACCTCTGGAGACTGAACCCCTGAATCCTGAATCGCTACGATCTGACCCCCTGAAACCGGAACTGCTAGTATATAAGCCGCTGGAGACTGAACCAATACGATCTGACCCGCTGTAACCGGAACCGCTAAAATTCACATCGCTGGAGACGGAACCGCTAGGAAACTCGCGCTAATTCTCCCCCTCAAAAAGGGCATGAAATGACCTTTTTGCCAAAAATTGAAAGTTCGTGATGGTTGTGAATTTATCAGGCACAATACATGGAAAGAAACAAATAAAATTACTGCAAAGAAGATGGTGATAAAGACTCTCTTGTAGTAACCCCTCATTTGTCTCCTCATCAATGGTTTCGCAGATTAAAAAATTCCCTGAAGCTCATAATATGCCAACACCGCTTGATGAAAGAATGTGTAACGGGTTAAAACACGTCTCTGAGCAAACCACCTCCCGTCTTTAAGTCTGACCACCTCTTGAGAAGATCTTGTACTACAATCCCATTAGAAGCTTGAGAAACAACAATCACTTGATGAAACTTGTTAAAGGACAAGTTCGCGACTTATACTTGCACTAAATTTGTGATTTAGAACCTATATTGAGCACAACAACGTAACTCCTTTAAATATAGGTAGTGATATATACCCAACCTTCCATCCTTCATTGTATATATCCACTTCTTGAACGTCCAATTCTAATCACCTTAATCACCTTAAATTGCAAATTGTGATTTAGAACCTATATTGAGCACAACAACGTATCTCCTTTAAATATAGGTTGTGATATATACCCAACCTTCCATCCTTTATTGTATATATCCACTTCTTGAACATCCAAGTCTAATCACCTTAATTACGCTCGAGCAAGGGTCATCAAACATCGTGCATCCATCCTCCCCGAGATGTTTGTGACACTAAGTACACCAACCCATGAATTAACAAACCAACCAAGTCATCATAATTTCCCAATTCCTGCCGATCTCGAAGCACAAACTTTTCCCAAGAAAAAATAGTCAAACCCCGTAATTTTTATAATGTCTAAATCCAATTCCAGCCTACTTGTCCAAAATTAATTTGACGGGATTTTACAACTCTTGAGATTTAAACCGAGAAATCGAATCTTTCGCGGGATTTTTGAAAATCAACAAGAGAAACCGTGAAATCAACAAGAATACCCAAGAGTGAATTGCAATACTAATCTTCAAAATTCAAGTCAAAGAAGTCAAATCTCAACTTGATCAAATCGCAACAAGTCAAGCCACAGTTTGTCAAATTGCAACAAGTCTAGTCGCAATTAACCAAATCGTAATAAGTCAAATCGCAAGTATCCACTCGCAACGAAAAATCGCAACTGGACAAATTGCAGTCAGTCAAATTGCAATTAATCAAATAGTAACCTGTCAACTCGCAATTAACCAAATCGCAATTTGTCAGCTATAACTCAAATTGAAAAGATCACATCGCAGGCTCACTCAAATCGCAGGCACCAATAGGACAATGCTGCCAACTCCACAACTCTATAATCCCGTTGACGTTCATAAACCCAAATCCTAGTCGTGACGTATATAATCACGTGAGGTTTTGTAGATCCAAACATACCACTCGTTTTTGCCAAATACTTATCAAAAGAAATTGTGAATCCCAAAAATACCACACTTCCGTCCAATAAATAGCCGAACTAAATAACTCACTTACGTCCAATGATAGGCCCGATCCGATCATAAGCCCAAAAACTCTCTTGACCAGCCCATTCAACTATTTAGTAGCCCCAATCCAAAGAAAAACATCCATACCCTATCACATTGGGTATTTAAATCATCACTAAACCAACTTATCTCCAACCCTAATCATATCTTAATCCACCTCTTTCACTCTCACCTAACTGCTAACTTCATCTCTTCTAAATCAAAAGCAATTAACATCAGTCAATCTCATTTACTCACACACCCAAAAAAATAACGATCTTCAACAAAGCTCATCTCATCATCCTTAATCTGAAACTAAAGCGATCAAACACATAACAACTCGAACAACCAAACCACCAACACAACACAATCTTCCTTTGCTATTATCCTCATTTCATTCATTGGTTACACGAAAGACAGGCTGCAGTAACTTCTGCTTCAAGATCAAGACTTAAAGCCAAGATTGTTCCATCTTCAAGATCCTTTAATAGGGGTCTCGGTAGGTTGTTGTTGTGTTGTTTCATACCGAACCAAGAAAAGTGGATAACATCCTTGTTATGTTACTTCTCTTTAAGTTTTGGATAATTAATATGAAGTTTAGTGTTCAAAAAATTTAGATCGATGATTAGGTTAATCTCTTATCAAATCTATGATGATATTTTCTATTCGTGTTGTTTGAGATATCATGTGAAACACGAATGATAAAATCTGAGATCGTTCTATCATTTCGGTTTCGGATCTGTGAGGAAATAATTTTCGTGTAATGATCTTTGAAGATCTTTGAGATAGTTGACTACACGAAAATATAAACTGAGATCTTCTATTCATGTTGTCTTCTTCAGTCTGTGTCGGATGAGATTGGTATATGAAAGTTGTGCTATGATGTTGATATTTGTTAATAGTGAGACGATGAGGTTTGTGTTGGGATTTGGTAATACGGATTTGTTGATGTTTGTTTTTGTGTTGCCAATAGTCGACGGGGTTTAGGATTAGTATCGATTTGATTGTTGTTTACTTGTTGTAATGATTAGGCAATATTGTTGTTAGTGGCTTGTGGTGTTTTTGGTATACCATGTCGAGTCTCAGTCTGTCTTCTCCTCCTTCATTTCTGTACTTTGACTTTTTTTGACTAGTCAACTGTGGTAAACCGCCAGTCAATAACCCGCCAGTCAATAAACCGCGAGCCAATAAACTGCCAGCCAATAAACCGCCGGTCAGTAAACCGCCACAGTCAGTAAACCGCCACAGTCAATGAACCGCCAGTCAATAAACCGCCAGCCAATGAACCGCCAGCCAATAAACCGCCAGCCAATAAACCGCCAGTCAATAGACCGCCGGTTAATTAAACGCCACAGTCAATAAACCGCCAGTCAATAAACCGCTAGGACAAGTCAAACTGCTGTTTACCGGTCAAACAGTCAAACCGCTGGAGCATCAAGCCAAACTAGTCACTTTCAGCACTTTTGTCTTTTTCCGGTTTTGGTTATAATCCAAGCAGCAGACCCAACAAGTACCAAACCGCCAACAAGAAGCAGTCCTAAACCGCTAGCAAGAACAATTTATACTATAGCACTTTTAAACTCAAACAACAATCAAACCAAATGACAAAGAACAAGTATACTTGAGATGTTCTGTTTGAACCAAAACAAAACAAGCGAGAAGCGTACATATACACCAAAAGTACACCACCTTACTATCAACGCAAGGTCCAACAAGGTTTAACATCTTTTGTTTGCAAAAGCAGTTTAAGCCCAAAAGTAAAGTAATGTATTGTTCAAACCAAAACTTAAAGCCCAAAACAGTCAAGTAATGTGAACCCAAATTCTTAAATTCGTGACATATGAACAAGGAAAAGTCGTATGAGCAAAATAGATTGAAGAAAAAAAAATTGTTTCTAACCAACAGTTAAGTGACAACCTTTCTTGAAATGGTGAACGAACCAAAAAAAAAAATTAAAAGACTAGAAAATGGAGACCACAAATCCAAGCACACACAATCAATCGAACCTAACCATGGCTCTTGATACCAATTGTAGAATATAAACATCTTGATTGTGTATATGATTCCGGTGGCCTTGATTCATGAAAGATGAGATCCATGTTTGAGTTTAGAGAGAAGATAGAGAGAGAGAGAGGGGAAACTCAAAAAACTGGAAAGATTAGATTAATGAAATGAGAGTTCCACCCTTCCCTTGTGTGGGAAGGGTTATATATATAGTCCTAATATTGTGCCCCTAGTGGGCTGTGGAGTGAGCTGACAGTTGGGAAAGCCCTGACCCACTCCACAAATATAAATACGACTAATACTATTAATACTAATACTAATAATACTAAGCTAATATAAATAAGCCTACGAGCTATGTGAATGCTAAATAGATGCTCGGGGTAACCGAACCTTCATCTGAATATTTATATTTCTAATAATCTCCCCCTAAGGGAGGTCACCCCGGAAATAATAACTTGAATTCTAGCATTTTATCTTCAGAACTTGTCTTCATAGCTCGTAGTCTTTGATTCTTCAATGTCTTAAAACTTTGTGCATTCAGCAGTGTTTGTTTGATGACCGTTTGATCGTCTTGGATGATCTTTGAGTATTCTTCGACTTTGTCATCCAATTGTAGGATATTCAGGAACTAATAAACACAAGATTGGGTGGTTATATGGTTCGAGCAAATAGGTAAGAAAAGACCCTTGTTTGATCTTGTTTTGTGGTTAAAGTAGTGTAAGACTAGTACTTTTATGTTCAAAAAGGTGTTTTAGATCGTTCTTGATAAGTTACAACTGTGTTTGTGACTTGTTCGTGTAAGATCAGACGGGTTTCTGGGTAGCGGGTTGTACTTCGCACTTAGTTTCATCGTAGCGGTTTAATATTCGGTGAAAGTTTCTTGTTAGCGGTTTACGCTAAGTTGGCTGTTTAGTTCTAGCGGCTTAGTTAATAGCGGTTTGTAATTTAGCTGTTTCTGGAAAAGGACAAACTGTACTGAAAAGGACAGTTTGTCAACTAGTGGCAGCGGTTTGTCAGAAATTGTCAACTAGCGGTTTGTCGTTTTGTGTTAGAGGTTTACGGTTTGTCGTATTGTGGTAGAGGTTTACGGGTTTCAGCGGGTTAAGCATCAGCGGGTTAAAGTTCAGCGGCTTTAGTCTTAGCGGATTAATCATTCAGCGGGTTAAAGTTAAGCGGTTTTGTCTCAGCGGGTTAGCAGTCCAGCGGCTTAAGTTTCAACGGGTTAAATATCAGCGGGTTAGATTCCAGCGGGTTAGAGTTCAGCGGTTTAACGGTTAGCGGTTCTGCTTTCAGCGGCTTAATACTTCTGTATTTTAGCGGTTTAGATTAGCGGTTCAGTTATCTGTTTCAGCGGTTTACTTTAGCAGTTTGACTTGTAATAGAGGTTTGGTTCTCAGTTTTAGCGGCTTGTTATTAGCGGTTTGTCTAGAAGGGTAGCGGTTTGATTTTGAACTGCACGTTAGCGGTTCTGAAGATACTTCTAACTCAATGGCGAGCACACCTTCCGATGATATTCAAGCAGCTGGGTCCGATACCCGTCCACCTATGCTTGATAAGACAGACTATGAGTCATGGGCACAAAGAATACGGCTTTATTGCTTGGGAAAAGAAAATGGGGCAAACATCCTTAAGTCCATTGATGAAGGACCATTTCAGATGGGTACTACCAGAGATGCTGTGACTACTGGTGAAGATGGCACAGTCACACTTGGTATTGACAGACCTCGCACGTACAATGATCTTACTGAGGAGGAAAAGAAGAGGTATGATGCTGATATTAGAGCCTCAAATATCATCATTCAAGGTCTTCCAAAGGATGTCTACAAACTCATCAACTTCAATACAGAAGCCAAGGCAGTATGGGACAATGTGAAGATGCTGTTGGCTAGGTCAGAACTGACAAAGGAAGACAGGGAGTCTCAATTGTATGATGAGTTTGAACATTTCAAAATGAACCCAGGAGAGAATATTACAGACTACTATGTGAGATTCCATAAGTTGGTAAATGACATGAGGATAATTAGAATGACAATGCCCAACATCCAACTTAACTCCAAGTTTGTGAACAATATGACTCCAGAATGGGACAGATTTGTTACTGCTGTCAAACTCAACAAAGGACTGAGGGATACCAACTATGAACAGCAGTATGCCTATCTTCAACAACATGAGAAGCATGCTGTCTTTGATCGGGTGTTAAGAGAGAAGTTGAATCCATCCACTTCCAATGATCCACTAGCATTTATGGCAACTGCTGTACCAAACTTTCAACCATCATCTGCTATGAGTCCTCAACTTGACTCAGGCTATACTCAGACTGATAAAATGCTTGATAATCTCACCAATCAAGTATCTTTACTTGTGCAACAATTCAAAGCTTATCTCCCTCAGACCAACAATCAGTTAAGAAATTCATCCAACCCGCGAAATCTTGCAATGGTGGAGGATGGAAAAATTGTAGTTCAAAATGTGCAAGGGAGAGCTGGCAGAAACATGGGTCGAGGTATTATGCAGAACAGGGTTGGGAATGCCAACCAGGGGCAAGGGAAACAGATCAAGTGCTATAATTGTGGAGGTCTGGGACATATTGCAAGAAACTGCAATCAACCAAAATGACCTCAGAACTCAGACTACTTCAAGGACAAGATATTGTTGATGCAGGCTCAAGAGAATGGAGCAGTATTGGATGAGGAAGAATTGTTGTTTCTGGCTGGTGATGGGGGTAATACTTTTGATGCTGATGTGGATGAGCAACCAGTCCAAGATATGGCACTCAATGATCCTAATGTCTTCCAAGCTGATGATTGTGATGCATTTGACTCTGATGTGGATGAAGAACCAACTGCTAAAACTATCTTCATGGCCAATTTGTCGTCCTTGGCCTCTCCATCTCAACAAGCTGGTTCTTCAAATGCTTCTGTGATATCTGAGGTACTAAGATTATACGACACATATGAAATAGTCGATAAACAAAAGTTTCCCATCGAAGTACAACAGGCAATTGTCTCTGACTCAAATAATGTTGACATGGATAATAGCAATATGATTCTATATGAACAATACTTGAGTCAGAAAAATGTGCCTGATGTACAAAATGCTGAATCTTCTGTTGTAAATGATGCTTGTGTTGTTGATGACTTGTGTGCCGTAGATATTACACGTGAAATAGATAATGCATGCACTCGTGAAAGTACAGTTCTTGCACCTGATAATAACTTGATCACTAGACTAAACATTTATAAAGAACAAGTAGCTATGTATGAACAACGTGCTAAGTTTTAGCTTAATAAACGTGAGCAGAAATTAGAAGGTAAAATGAGTACACTTATTAAAGAGTCTAGAGTAAGAGAAGAAACATTAAAACAAGAGTTGAATTCTTTGAAAAGCCAGCTAGAACAGTCTGTCAAACAGAAACAGGAAGTACAAAAGTGTATAACAACACTTAAGCTAGAATTCAAAGATAAAGAAAAGGAACTCTTAAATGATTTCTCTAGGCTCAAAACCTTAAAAAATAAGCTTGAGGATAAGTTGTATACGCAAGACAAAACCAGACAGACTGCCCAAATGATGTATAAGCACAGAAAGTTAAGTGACAAGCATAGTGAAAGCAATGTAGGTAGATCGAAAGTAGCTATTCATGAGATTGCTAAGATAGCCCAACCTGCATTAAATGATTCTAATGTGATGTTTATGCCTAATCACGACCCGCCTGAGCATATCTACACTAAAGAGGAAGATGAGTTAAGTGAGAGAACAAGGGAAAGAATGAATGAGAAAATGAGGGATCCCGAGTGCATAGCCAGACGAATAATAATCAAGCCCCATGACTATAGTGAGGAAAATCGTTTGGCTGTGTTTGCTCCTCAAAAGAAGTTAACACCTGAACAGATATTCTGGAAACAGGATAATGAAAAACTTAAGGAAGAAAAACTTAAGGCCAACACCCCTCTCATTAGAAAAGTTGCGTCCATAACGGTGTATCCTCCCAATACACCTAGGAATTTGGTGCCATTGTCTCTTCCCACTGAAAGCAAAACCTTTATTAGCTTATATGTGCTTTGGCAACTGTTTGCTGATTTTGATAAAACATGTAAGAAGAGAATCACACCAACCGGCATTACTGAGGGGGAAAGGTGTTTTGAACATGCAAAAAGGTGTTACTTAACTGAGGTCATGCCATTCTTTAAACTACTCAAAGAACATTTTGAAGGGCTGCAAACTGCCCTCAACACAGAAATAAAAGAAATGAAAGTAGTGTTTAAAGATATGGAAAATGAGGTGAATGAATATGCAATAGAACTTAAGAGCCGCGAAATTGAAAGGAAAAACATGCTCATCAATTATGATAATTTGATTGCTAGATGTATTGCACAAGATGTATTTTTTACTGCAACTGATTCTGCATTATCTGCTTGTCAATATCATGAGTATGCTATGGCTTTAAATGTTACCCAGAATCGTGTTGTGGAGCTTGAGGGGGAGAATTTGAAACTGCTTGAAAAAATTTAAAATGATGATCATGATGACATGGTCAAACGTTTTTCTAAACTAGAGGTTGAACATCTTAACTTACAATTAAAATATCAACACTTAGAAGAAAGATGTAAACTATCAAATGCCAAGACATCTTCGGATGCTCCTGAGTTTGATATGTATTTTGAATTAAGCAAACGGGATGAGAAAATTCAAGCTCACACTAACACGATTCGTCTGTTGAGGGGTCAAATTGCCAAATTGATGTCCAACAAGTGTGATGTTTATGGCACCAATAAACCGTCGTCGTAAGATTCTCAGAATTTTCAATATCAAGATACCATAAACAAATTACATCATGAAAATGAGTGTTTTCGAGAAGAAAATTCTAAGATTAAACAACATTACAGAGAGTTATATGACTCAGTTAAAGTAACAAGAAATAGTCATAATGAAAGGATAACTTCTTTGTTAAATGAAATTGAGAATCTAAAGACTCAGGTGAAAGGTAAAATGCCATGTACATCTTGTAATTGTGATTCATCAAAGGTTTCTGCTTGTAAAATATATGATGTTGATGTGGGGCCTATTCCATTTCCCATAAGAAATAACAGACCTGTCCATCAGATGTATCTTAGTCACCTTAGGGATGGACTTGACACTCTTCGAGAGGTTGTGGAAGAGGACAGAATAGGAAAACCACATGATAAGGCAATAGATTATGCATGTGTCCTCACAAAAAGGATCCAGGAACAGCTAGAATATGCTATTAGCTCAGGTCCTAGGTCCAGTTACCAAAAGAATAGCTTAGTTGCCTCATCGTCCACTATTAAGAACAAGCATGTATCCTTTGATTTACCACCAAGAGCATCAGAACCTAGCACATCATTATCAGGAAAGCATGTGTTAGTGAAGCAAACTAATGTTCCCATCATTACTTCTACAGGAGTAAGAAGTGACACCCAAGCTAATAGGTTCCCTGATAACTCTAGAGTAGTTCCCACTGTAGCCCTTCTAATAGGTTCCCTGATAACTCTAGAGTAGTTCCCACTGTAGAGGCATCTATATTAGAAATGACTAATGTTCCAGAACTTGTGTGTGCTGACCAAACGGACCCCAAATTCCAGTGGGGATCCACATATTTCAGTTATCCATTGTTGTCTGGTTTCAAATGCAGGTCGTACAAATCGTCCTTTGGTATTTGGACTCAGGCTGCTCAAAACATATGACTGGGGATCGCTCACGGCTCAAGAACTTTGTGAAAAAGTTTATCGGGACAGTTAGATTCGGGAATGACCACTTTGGGGCGATTATGGGTTATGGAGATTATGTGTTTGGTAACAGTGTGATCTCACGGGTTTACTATGTGGAAGGATTAGGGCACAATTTGTTTTCTGTGGGCCAATTTTGTGACGCTGATCTGGAAGTAGCTTTCAGAAAACACACATGTTTCGTCAGAGAATTGGATGGTATTGTTGGGCTATGAAATATCAAAGTACTGCTATTCAAGTCAAAGTACTGCTAATTAGTCAAAGTACTGCTGCTCGTTAAAGGACTGCTATGCAAATAGTTTAAGGACTAATGTGTAATTCTAGAATGTTCGTATTAGATTAGAGTTATAATTAGAATTACTTGTTATTCAAGTTTGTAAACCGACTAGGGTTTTCCTTGTGCCTATAAAAGGATCCCTAGGTTGGCATTAGAGATATGTGTTTTAGAGAGATAAGTTCATGCGATTAGAGATATACGATTATTAGAAGTATTAGAGTTTAGAGTTTGTTAGTGAATCTGTGTAAGAAAGCAGGTTCAAGGTTTTAATAATATTCAAAGTCGTTTATTAATTCTTCTTAGCTTTGTTGAAGTAGATTCCGCATACTTAGCAAAGTATATCAGTGTTTCATTATTAATAGTTTTGAATTCATTCAAAGTTGTTAAACCGTAGACAAGCTATAAGTTAGTTTGGTCAGAGTATATCGATCCAACAAGTGGTATCAGAGCTTGTGTGGAGACTCTGATTAAGAAGAAACCCTTAAAACCGATTTATCAACAAACCCTCAACAATGTCGACTGAAGCTGCACCTATCCCATCCATCACCTCACTCAGAATTCCTATCATCAAGAAGGGAGAATATGATCTCTGGAGCATGAAGATGAGGCAGTACCTTGCTATTACTGACCATGCTCTATGGGATGTAATTGTCAATGGTAATGTTGTTCTTGATGAACCTCTACAAGTTGAAGGACAACCCAAACCACCTCAACCAACCTTACCAGCAGCTACAAAGAGAAATCAAGATAAGGCTCTCAACATACTGCTGTCTGCTATTCCTGATGGTCACCTACTGAAGTTCCATGATGCTAAGGATGCAAAACAATTATGGGCTGCGATCAAGACAAGATTTGGAGGTAATGATGCTTCAAAGAAGATGCATAGAAACTTACTGAAGCAACAATTTGAAACCTTCACTGTTGGTGAAAGAGAAAGTCTTGATGCTGCCTACGACAGATTCCAAAATCTACTTAGTATGCTAGAACTGTATGGAGCAGAGGTATCTGTTGAAGATGCAAATTTGAAGTTCTTAAGGAGTTTGCCGTCTGTCTGGCATGTGGTTGCTACTATGATTAGAGGACAACCTGGATTGGAGTCTATGGACTTTGATGATCTCTATAACAATTTGAAAGTGTACGAGCAAGAGATGAATGGTCACAGTTCTCAGAAATCTCACAACATAGCTTTTGTATCTTCTGAAAACAGAAGCAGTACTTCCACTAAAAGTACTGCTTATCCTTCTCAAAGTACTGTTGGTGATTCACAGCATGTACAGCATGTTTGCACAACCACAACTACTCCCAACCCATCACCAACAAACAAAACCAATTCTGATGAAGTTGTATGTTCCTTCTTTGCACAACAAGCCACTTTACCTGTTACTTATCAAGAAGACTTGTTGCAGATTGAAGAAGATGCTTTAGAGGAGATTGACATAAGATGGCAAGTAGCTATGATCACTGCTAGGATCAAGAAGTTCATGAACAAGACAGGAAGGGGAATTGATTTCAAAGCCAAACAAGGTATAACTTTTGACAAATCCAAGATTGAATGTTTCAATTGTCAAAAGCTTGGACACTTTGCAAGGGAATGCAAGTTTGCAAAATATCAGGCAAACAGGATGATTGAACAACCCAAGGTTGAAAGAAAGGAGGTTCCTATTACTGAATCACAACCAAAAGCTTTGGTGGCTCAAGAAAATTTAGCAGAGATTGACTGGAGTGCTGAATTTGATGATGAACCTGTAACCTATTCTATGGTTGCAATGGAAGAGTTTGATTGGGGCACAGCTTTTGATGAGGAACCTGGATATGCTGCTTTGGAATCAAGAGATGGTCTTGGAAGCTTTGACTGGAGCATGGAGGATGAAGATGAACCTGTTCAGATTGCTATGGTAGCCACTTCACCAAGTTCATCCAATGTCTCTGAGGGCAACCCAGAGGAGGAGCTTAAAGATCATATTATTGTTGATAGTGGTTGCTCTGGCAGCATGACAGGGGACAAGGAGATCCTGTCAGATTTTAAGGCATATTATGGAGGAAGAGTTGCATTTGGTAATGATCCTGATGGAGGAAGAATCACTGGCAAAGGAACAATCAAGGCTGGATGTATTGATTTTGAGAATGTTAGATATGTGAAGGAGCTCAAGTTCAATCTATTGTCAGTATCTCAGATTTGTGACAAGAAGTACCCAATTCTGTTCACTGATACAAAATGTCTCATTCTCCCCCCTGAGTTCAAATTTGTTGATGATCACTTGGTAACATTGAGAGTACCAAGAACCAATGATGTATACAGTTTAGACTTAAAAAGTCTCAATTCTGCTGAAAGAGCAACATGTTTAGTAGCAAAGGCATCATTGGAAGAAGCACATCTGTGGCACAGAAGACTAGGTCATGTTAATTTTAAGAACATCAACAAGCTGGTCAAAGGAAATTTAGTTAGAGGTTTACCTTCCAAAACATTCAAGACTGATCACTCATGTTTGGCTTGCAAGAAGGGTAAACAACATAAAGCTTCATGTAAGAAGCTTGGGGAAAGAGATATTAGAGAACTTTTGGAGTTGCTACACATGGATCTGTTCCAAGACCAAGCATATTCAGATTAGGCATCACTTTATTCGGGATTGTTATGAGCACAGGCTTATAAATGTGGTTAAAGTTCACACAGATGATAATGTAGCTAATCTACTCACTAAGGGATTTGATGTTTCAAGATTCAACCACTTAGTTGTGAGCATTGGGATGATTAACTACTAGGCTACATTTGAGGGGAGGCTTTAGTATTAGTTAGTATACTTTCTATCAGTTCTTAATGAAAGTATTGGTTTTTTAGTCATTTAGCTTAGTCTATATGTTGTATTTAAGGGGAGGCAACATATGCTATTCGTTAGAACTTAAGCATGAATCATTTACAAGTTCTTGGTTTTAGTTTGGAGTATAGATTGTGGATAAAAAGATGGAACGTACTGCTTTGTTGTTTAAAGTACTGTCTCAGCAACGTACTGCTTCAACGTACTGCTTACATGGACGTACTGTTCCAACGGTCAAAAAATTGTGGGGCTATGGTTAATTAATTCCTTACAGCGGAGATAATAAGTTAATCCAAACGGTAACTTTATTATTATGAGTTTGCTTTCTTTCCATCCTATTTAAAGAAACTCACTCCTATTTCCCCGCCTTTTACCATATTTGAGATCCCTCATTCGCTTTTACACCCCAATCTTTTTAACAAGACACACACTCAAAGCGAATTCTTCTCTACCACTCATCATGGCTAATCGACTCACTGTTAGCAAACACAATATGATCGCTAACTTGGACAAGACACGGGATAATGTTGATTTTCATGTGATCATTGATTTCTTAACTGGGTCTTCCATCAATTACTCTATTTTCGTTGACCCTGATGTTATTGGTCCTTGGATGCAAGAATTTTGGGCTACTGCAACAATTGAAGATGATTCGTTGATTAGGGCTACGGTTGCTGGACGAACTATTCGGATTTCTGAGGCCACGATTAGGGATGTTTTGATGTTTAATGATGAAGGGGGGGCTGTTCGTTTTGAAAAACAAGTGCTTTGGGACACTCTAAGTCATATAGATTATGAAGGCGATTTGACGAAACTTACTTTTCAAAAGCCTTTGTTTTTTTCTCATTGGAAGTACCTCATTCACGTTCTACTTCATTGTTTGAGTCCCAAGAGTACTTCTTTTGATCAATTTGGTCAAAATATTGCATCTGCATTAGTGGGTTTGGCTACCGATCGAAGATTAATTTTTTCAAGACTAATTCTTGATGGTATGCTTACACATATTACTAATGGATCACCATTTTTGATGTATCCAAGGTTTGTTCAGTTATTCTTGAACAATCAACTTGAGGATGTCCCTAAACCTCAAAGTTTTTTACCCACTGTCAAACTTCCATCAAAGGTGTTTACTTTTCTATCTAAACAAAGTGTTAAGTTTTCTGGAACCAACACACCTTTGACTGCTCATATATTGGGAGTTGCACAAGTTGTTAGCGATGCAGAGCAAGATCAAGAGCAAGAAGCAAATTCTGAATCAGCAAGCCAAGAGTCTCCTGTTTCAAGAGAAGTTAGTATTCCTCAACCTACTGCTTCTCAACATACTGCTTCTCCACATTCTGCTACTAGAGAAGATACTGCTCCTATGGACATTCCTACTCATGAGGAGTCAGACCAAGGTATGAATCAACCACCATCTCCTACTAATTATTCTTCCACAAATATGTCTAAGCAATTTGAAGAAGAAGAGGCAGAATTGGATAATTATGCTTTAACAAGGGAGTTAAAGAGGCTGAAAAAGGAGAGTGAGGCTCAAGCTGCTAAGATAGTCAAATTAAAGACTAAGTTTCAAAGATTGAAGAGGTATGTTTGGCCACTAGTTCAACACCATAGATTATGGGTAAAGTCTCAGAAGCAGAGTGGTAGGATACCTACGAAGATTTCTAAGTCAAAGAAGAAAAAGTCTAAGAAGCAATCTTCATTCCAATTGGGGAGGAATTTAGAGAATTTGAATGATGATGCTGGTTTTGAACAAGATGCTGGATTTATGGATGATACTCAGAGGACACCACCTGAACATATTCCTCAAGATACTGCTGAGAGGAAGAGTGATGAAACAGAGCAAATTAATTTGGAAGAAGCTACTGTTGAAGTAAGGAGTGGTGATACTGAGGAAATAAACTTGGAAGGAGCTGAAGCTGAAAGTACTGCTCAACAAGGTACTGAGAGGCAATTCACTATTACACCTAGAACCTTAGATTTTGAAGAAGATATTGGTCCTTCAATTCAAGTTCAAGAGGAAGTTGGCCCTTCTAAACCAGCTCAGGAAGAAGATGTTATAGCTCATACTAACAGTGATGATGAAACAATTGCTGACATCATGCTTAATATGTCAAGTCAAAGAGGCATCAGTATTCATGAGGTTGAACAACAACATCATGCTTCTTCTCAACCTACACAAGAGATAGATCCAAAAGATAAAGGCAAAGGGATCTTGGTAGAAAAGAAAAAGAAGAAGATGACATTGGCACAGTTAAGACAAATTCAGATTGCCAAAAATGAGGAAGCAGCTAGAATATTGCAAGCAGAAATAGATGCTGAAGAATCAAGGAAGATTGTTCAATCAAAAAGGCCAATTAGTAAAGCTAGAGAAAGGAATGATATGATGACTTATCTGAAAGGTCAAGGATATACAGGTTTAGTTAGATTGACATATACAGAGATGAAGGATCTGTATGATGCTGTTAGAGAAGCTATTCAAAAGGATCTTGCAAGCATTATTTCTTTTGAAGATAAGGAGCTTGAAGATAAAAGAAAGGAAAGAGCTGTTACAAGAAGCTTAAAGAGGAAAAGAATCACTGATGAACAGCCATCAAAGAAGTTCAAGGAAGCTGTTGAATTAAGAACAGACACAGTTGATGAGCTCAGAAATTATCTTAGAGTTGTTGACTTTGAGAATCCAAAATTGAAAGAAGATACTGATAAGAAGTCCAAGATATCTATTTTTTCAGTTGTAGAATCTAAAGAAGGAGATTATCTGATCTTTCATAGACAAGATGGAAGTTTTAGAGTGTTCAATTCATTATGGGATATACTACATCTGATTGATAGAGATGATATGCTTCAGTTATATCTCCAAGTGCAAACTTATTTTGAGCATATTCCACCACAAGGAGTAGGTTTGATATTGTTAGGAGATCTCACAACAATCTGGGAGACAGAGGAAACAAAGGACAGTACTTTGTGGGAAGATCAAGACAACTGGGAGATTAACAAATGGCGATTCTTTGAATCAGTTGGGATACATGTTTTGGAGTTAGAAGATGGCACTATGATTCATATGCTAGCAGAACAGAGATATCCACTCACAAGAGATCTGATGATCAGGATGCTAGAGCATGGAATGGAAGTGGAACAAGAAGATGAAGTAGCATTGATGGTCATAAAATTATTCATCAAGTGGACTACTGAATCTGAAGATTAATGCATAACTACTGGTATGGTTTAATTGTTATATAAATCTTTTGAAAAATAAGTATTTTTTTCAAAGTACTGCTGGTCAGACAGTACTTTCTCAAAGTACTGCTTGTAGCATAAAACCAGTAAAGTCTTTTGATAAAATTAGTAATTTTTGATAAGTGCAAAAACATTTTGAAGCACAAAGATTAAACAGCAACAAATGGTTTTGAAAGCAACAGCATGGTGTTAGTACTTGTACTACACAACAAATGGTAATCAACTCACCATGTTTAATAAACAAGAAAGAGTTTGACTCATCATGAGGGTACGGCTCTGATGTGATTATCAAATCCGTTTTTAGTTGGCAATTTACTAAAAATTGTATGGTTTTCAACTCACCATATCTATATTAGTGAAGAGTTGACTAGCCCACAAGATAATGGCTTTGTGGTAAAGGCTGTGGAAAACCATTATATGGTAATTAGTTCACCATGGTAGTGATTGTACTAAAAGAACTAGCTAGTCCAAAAGCAAACGGCTATTTGGTAAAGACTACTCAAATCCGTTGATAGCTGATGATTTGCTAAAAATCATATGGTTATCAATGTACCATGGTTTTTCCTAAATCTAAACATTGGCTACTCCAGAGTTAATGGCTTTGGTAAAGAGACATCAAAATCCATTAAGTTTTCAATGATTCACCTCTCACAGGAGTTAACACACCTGGAAGTGATGAGAATAGTATGAAACTTTTAAGATCTGATGTACATATTGCCAATATGATGCTGAGTTGCTGAAAAGATATGATGCTAAAAAGAATTGTTGCTGATGAAGATTGAAGATACTGATTGCATTGATGATGACAAAACAACAACGAGTCAGATTTCAAAGAAACAACCTTTCCTTGAAGATAAAGTGTTGAAGTTAAAGACATACAAAGGAACTTGAAATCAAGCAAGTAGAATTCAAGTTAGGGGAGGATTGTTGGGCTATGAAATATCAAAGTACTGCTATTCAAGTCAAAGTACTGCTAATTAGTCAAAGTACTGCTGCTCGTTAAAGGACTGCTATGCAAATAGTTTAAGGACTAATGTGTAATTCTAGAATGTTCGTATTAGATTAGAGTTATAATTAGAATTACTTGTTATTCAAGTTTGTAAACCGACTAGGGTTTTCCTTGTGCCTATAAAAGGATCCCTAGGTTGGCATTAGAGATATGTGTTTTAGAGAGATAAGTTCATGCGATTAGAGATATACGATTATTAGAAGTATTAGAGTTTAGAGTTTGTTAGTGAATCTGTGTAAGAAAGCAGGTTCAAGGTTTTAATAATATTCAAAGTCGTTTATTAATTCTTCTTAGCTTTGTTGAAGTAGATTCCGCATACTTAGCAAAGTATATCAGTGTTTCATTATTAATAGTTTTGAATTCATTCAAAGTTGTTAAACCGTAGACAAGCTATAAGTTAGTTTGGTCAGAGTATATCGATCCAACAGGTATAGATCTTCTCAAGGGTAGTCGGGGTACTAATCTATACACCATATCAATTGAAGAAATGTTGAAGTCCTCTCCCATATGCTTGCTTTCAAAAGCCTCTAAAACAAAATCTTGGCTGTGGCATCGTCGTTTGAACCACCTGAACTTCGGTACCATCAATGATCTTTTCCGCAAAGATCTTGTTAGAGGAATGCCCAGATTAAAATATGAAAAAGATCATCTCTGCTCTGCATGTCAACTGGGTAAAAGCAAGAAACAAACCCACAAACCCAAAACCGTCAACACCAACTTGGAAGTTCTTCATACCCTCCACATGGATCTATGCGGTCCAATGAGAGTACAAAGCATAAATGGAAAGAAATATATTCTGGTGATAGTAGATGATTTCTCTCGGTTCACATGGGTAAAGTTTTTGAGAACCAAGGATGAGACTCCAGAGGTGATCATTAAGCTGATTAAACAACTGCAAGTAAGGCTTAACAAGACTGTCAGAATCATCCGCACTGATAATGGAACTGAGTTTTTCAATCAACAACTCAGAAACTTTTATGAAAATATTGGCATCACACATCAGAAAAGTATACCCCGCACTCCTCAGCAGAACGGAGTCGTTGAACGGCGAAACCGTACTCTAGTAGAAGCTGCAAGAACCATGCTTATATTTTCAAAGGCACCGATGTTTCTCTGGGCAGAGGCCATTGCAACTGCATGCTATACCCAAAACCGATCTCTGATTCATCCCATACATGAGAAGACTCCCTATGAGTTAATTCACAACAAGCAGCCAGATTTATCATTTCTTCGTGTGTTTGGTGCTCTTTGCTATCCAACTAATGATAGTCAAGACTTGGGAAAGTTAAAAGCTAAAGCAGATGTAGGTATTTTTGTTGGATAAGCACCAGACCGTAGAGGGTACAGAATCTACAACCAGAGAACCTGACAAATCATGGAAACCATCCATGTCACGTTCGACGAGCTAAGTGAGCAAACTGTTTCAGGACAAACCAGTTCTGGACCCGATCTTAAACTTTTGACACCTGGACCAATTAGTTCAGGGCTTATACAGAATCACACGCCTGCAGAGTCTTTCTTTCCACCAATGAGTGAGGAGTTGAAGAAGCTATTTGATCCTATGTTTGACGAATACTTTGAGCCAACAAATGAAACAATCACAAATGCAGTAGCTGCACCTGACGCTGCGGATGTTCAAGTTCTACAAGGCTCAGAAAACCATCCAGCTTCAGTCTCAATCAGTTTCAATGCTCCTGCTGCAAGTCAATCACCCTCAACATCAAATACTCAATCCTCTCCGGTGCAACAAGAATCTGCAGATGATCATTCTTTGGTAGTTAATCCTTTTGCTCCTATCGATGATGTTCCTTTTGAGAACATATTTGCTCCTGAACCCTCATCAGACATGTCCTCTCACGAAGAACACAACACGGCAACATCAATCCAAAACCCTCAACCTCATGACCATCTCAGAAAATGGACCAACGATCATCCAATTGACAACATCATCGGCAATCCTTCTCGTCCTGTATCCACTCGTAAACAACTGGCAACAGATGCATTGTGGTGTTTCTTCAATTCTGTACTATCTAAAGTCGAACCAAAAGATGTCAAAGATGCAATGACCAAAGACTGTTGGTTCGAGGCCATGCAAGACGAAATCCATGAATTTGATCGACTTGAAGTATGGGAATTAGTGCCTCCTCCAGAGTGTGCTATGATTATTTCTCTCAAGTGGATCTTCAAGGTAAAACTTGATGAGCATGGTGATGTTTTAAAGAACAAAGCACGTCTAGTTGCTAAAGGATACAGACAAGAAGAGGGCATTGATTTTGAAGAATCATTTGCTCCAGTTGCTAGAATTGAAGCTATTAGAATCTTCCTGGCCAACTCTGCAAGTCTAAATATGACAGTCTACCAGATGGATGTCAAAACAGCTTTCCTGAATGGGGACTTAAAGGAAGAAGTCTACGTGAGCCAACCTGAAGGATTTGTGGATACTGAACATCCTACGCATGTTTATCGCTTGAAGAAGGCTCTTTACGGGTTGAAGCAGGCACCTAGAGCATGGTATGATACATTGTCCAAGTTTCTTCTAGATCATGGATTCTCAAAGGGTGTAGTTGATCCAACATTATTCACCAGGAAGACAAGCAAACATCTACTACTTGTTCAGATTTATGTAGATGACATCATATTTGCTTCATCTGACCCTAGTGAATGTGATGGATTTTCAAAAGAGATGAGTTCCAAGTTTCAAATTTCGATGATGGGACAAATGTCATTCTTCCTAGGATTACAAGTATCTTAAAGTCCCGGAGGCATTTTCATCAATCAGTCCAAATATGCATATGAGATCTTGAAAAAATTTGGATTCGATTCAAGTGAGCCAGTTGATACTCCCATGATTGATAGATCTAAGCTAGATGAAGACCCGTCAGGGATTCCAGTCGATCAAACAAAGTACAGAAGCATGATTGGGTCCTTAATGTACATTACTGCAAGCAGGCCAGACCTTCTATTTGCTATATGCATGTGTGCGCGATATCAATCCAAACCCACCAAAAAGCATCTAGAAGCAGTTAAAAGGGTTTTCAGATATCTTCAAGGAATAGTTCATATGGGTCTCTGGTATCCTAAGGACACAGCTATGGAGTTAACAGCTTATGCAGATGCAGATCATGCGGGGTGTCAGGACACTCGTCGAAGTACTTCAGGAGGAGCTCAGTTTTTATGGGAAAAGTTGGTTAGTTGGTCTTCGAAGAAGCAAATGAGCACATCCATATCTTTTACTGAAGCGGAATACATTGCTATGTCGGCTTTTTGTGCACAAATTCTATGGATGCGATCTCAACTATCAGACTATGGATTCTCATACAACAAAATTCCCCTATATTGTGACAACAAAAGCGCCATTGCACTTTGTTGCAACAATGTTCAGCACTCCAGGTCAAAGCACATCGACATCAGGCATCACTTCATCAGGGAACAGGTTGAAAAGGGAATCGTGGAGCTGTATTTTGTGAGGACAGAGTTTCAGCAAGCAGACATCTTTACCAAGGCTCTCCCAAGAGAAAGGTTTCAGTTTATTCTCCCACGCCTTGGTATGAAGAGCATGACACCTGAAACCCTCAAGTGTCTTCAGGAAGACAAGGAGGAGTAAAGGATTGTCTTCTTATATCCTTGTACATAGGTGTATATATCTTGTATAAAAAAAATTAAAAAAAAAAAAACCATAAAAATCGAAAAATCAGAAAATACCAAAAATAGTCCTACTTAGGCATGTCTTCTGTTTATCGATAACATTTACGGATCTAGAAATGTCATTCAACAATGACACGGATCTTTAAATGAAGCTCGAGCAGAAGTTATACTAATCAGTTAAAACATGTCTTAATGGCTTGCAGTTACTTCATACTGCAACCCGCGATACACTCTGGGGAAAACACGTCGCCAATAAGACGGCTGTTCCTCCAACTGGATGATGTTCACCTGGGCATGGATTACTTTATATCCATGTTTCACCGACTTGATGTACGTTTCAGTGCGTCATTTCGTGTATAAGAAGAGAAGTCTTCTTTACATCAGACTCTTTATCTTGTTTGATTCTTCAAGAGAGTCTTTATGTTACACAAGGTGGTAAATTGAATTAAATTTTCACAAATACCCATCGCTCAATTGAATGACTACAGCTCTTTAAATGGAAAACGGGTCATTAATTGAGGGGGAGCATATTTGTTCAAATTTCTGACACCTTGCCAAATTTGTGCAACATCAGCAGTGACACTCTCTCGTTGTTTCAGGGGGAGCATAGTATGCTCCTAAATCAGAATACATTTAAACCTGACCACATTTTCTCCCAAATTTTCTAAACTTATTTAAATCTCTTGGGATCACAAATCTCAAATGGTTTGAAATTTTTGATCGGGGGAGAGAATGTGATTTAAATATGAAATTCTGATAAAATATGATGATTTGGAAGTAAATGTAAGCTCTCCCGTATGTGCTAAACTGCTTTGTATATCAATGCACATATTGAGGGGGAGCAAAATGTTTTGGTCATAAAAGCAAGCTCTTCCATATGTGCTAAACTCTTTCGTATATCAATGCACATATTGAGGGGGAGCAAATGGTTTTTAACAAAACATAAAGGATTTGGGCATCTCACGTGAGCAAGGCTCAGACTTCACCAATGAATTGACGAAACATATACTGTCATTGATCGAAAGGACATATCCTGGCCGGGTAATAATTTCAAGCTGGTCCAACCAGTGATGTAAGCGTGTCTCGAAAAGGATGTGTCTGAG
Organism: Artemisia tridentata subsp. tridentata; assembly: GCA_021014915.2. Taxonomy (NCBI): domain Eukaryota; kingdom Viridiplantae; phylum Streptophyta; class Magnoliopsida; order Asterales; family Asteraceae; genus Artemisia; species Artemisia tridentata. The sequence continues at coordinate 297,290,697 of CP139506.1, forward strand.
TAGAGTGTACCGTTTCAAAAAACTTTCTGTGGACTTGACCAGGCCGGGTAATAATTTCAAGCTGGTCTAACCAGTGATGTAAGCGTGTCTCGAATAGGTCATATTCACTGAAAGTTGATCAATTCAAAAAGTGCGAGCTCTAACAAACATGTGCAAATTTATAAAACAATCACTCGAGCACATGTTGAGGGGGAGCATTTGAAAAGTATAAAACTCTCAAGTGTTGGCAAATTTTTTTTCATAATTATGAACACTGTGAGAGATTTTTCAAAGATTTGGTTTGGCAATTGTGGAAGAACACCAAAGACCGACCATTTAATTTAATGCATGGAGTTATAAGGATGGTAAGGTTAGGTTCAAGTTCCCACGATCCCGCCAGAGCTGGAGGGATCTACCCAGGGACAATCCACTAGATAGTGTAGAAGTCCTTAGGTATGATTAAAAAAGGAGAAAAGTGAATCAGGGAAGAGTGCAGACTGAGATGGAGCTAGAACTAGAACAAACCTAACAAGGTTCTAGTAATGAAGTCTTGGTATGCACTGAAGGGGTTGAAGAATTAAAAAGAAACGAAGTGAGAAAGGGTGAAAAGAAATAGCCCTCCTTACAACTTAGGCAGAAACCGGGTCAATACATATGCTGTCAGAATCACATAGTTGATTGCTGGCATTGAAGACAAAGTATCATGGACCCAGTGATACACTGCACAACCCTCCCTAGCCACTCAAGGTCCCTCAAAGGATTCTTGTTTCAATTGTCACGGAGTTCAATACATTTCTATCGTCTCTCTCACTCCGAGTTAGATGATATTGAAAAGGTGGCAGTCCTCTCCAGCCTCCGCTCACTAAATCAAAACGCACTATAGAGTCTAGAGCCACGAGATTCATAAAAAGATCTCATAGGAACACGGATTATTTCTACACTGGTTGTTCAACATTAAGGACACCAGTTGTAAACTTATGTGTCCTACGCAGATCTTAGCAATCTGCCAGAACATTCATGAGGAAATTTACAAATGTAATTCTCAATGATTGAATGGAAATTCCTGCCAGGGTCAACATCAAGCAGCCCTGAAAGCAGGTCACTTCGGTAATTCGCTATGGATTACGCTTAGTGATCGCGGCGGTTTCAAATGGTCTACAGTCGTGGAGTGATCTCCAGCGACTCACCTAATCATTGATGTACTACGGTATGATCTTAAAAAGCCCTCTGTGGGTTTTCAATTAGGAACGGTCTTGGTAAGGATTACTCCAATTGTACACATCACTGCATATAACGATCTCATGCTATGCCAAAATCCTTTTTCATCCATTCGATCCCCCTCAATATGTGCATCGATATACGAAAGAGTTTAGCACATATGGGAGAGTATACACTTAAATCCAAAACATCACATTTTCATCAGGTTTCATATTTAAATCACATTCTCTCCCCCGATCAAAAATTTCAAACCTTTTGAGATTTGTGATCCCAATTGATTTAAATAATTTAGAAAACATGGGAGAAAATGTGGTCAGGTTTAACATGTTCTGATGATGAAACATACTTTGCTCCCCCTTAATCTAAGAGGGAGATTCATTGCTTATTTTGCACAAGATAACTTTTATGACGCAAATGATATTGACCTTTTTGCGCAGATGATGTGATCATCCGCTTTTCTGAGTGAGTAGTCAACATCAATTATCCATCCACCCACAAATCTTTCGCAAATGTAGTTGATCCCCACTTGGTGAGACCAAAATAGATGAATGGTGGTGGTGGTGGTGAAAGTGTTGTTGTTGTTGCCGACGTTGTTGTTGTGGTGAATTCCGAGCCAATCAATAGAGTTTGAACGTCTGATCAAATGGTTAGAATGGGAACTGGCACATTCATTTTGGCTATGGAATCTGCATAAGAATATCAACACAGATATACATACATACAGATACACTATTCCTTAATAGCTACCCTTCAGCAGCTTGCCACATTATAATACCAAGTTCATCTTATAATCAAACCATAATCAGGAAGTACGTCAAACTACTATCTAGCATGAAGAGCAAACAGCAATCATGAACATGGCAATTCACACATATTTCAGTATTCAATTCAGGATCTTAGGAACACGATTCTAACATAATAGCAATATACCTAAGCGAATCCTGAGAACATATGCACAAAATCAACAACAATTAAGCAGCAATCGACTAACAAGAGTCAAACAACATTTGAAACTCATTTATTCAGATCATACAAATGTCATAGGAGTATTCAAGAACATCAAACACAACTGGTTTTCTTACTTCTTTTAGATTTTGAGTCTTAAAGTATTTAGGGGATTAAACGAGGATACCAAAGTAACACAAATGAACCTTCTAGATACATAAAGCTAGGAAACTATAAGCAAATTGCACATAATGTCCTAAACTTTCTAGCAACTAACACGTTTGGCCATTTGATATAAAGTTTTAGCAAGATCCTCTTCAACTAATTCCCCATTAACTACAAAACCATTTCTAACAAGTATGATTTAACCAATAAATCCGTTTGATGATATAAAATTTGAATTCACTCTCCCCCTCAATCAATGACCCGTATTCTAGTTAAATATTTGTAGTCGTTGATTGAGTGACAAATTTTATGCACAATCCAAGTATAAAAGAATTTCAAGCAACACATAATCACCAAGTGTCTTACAAATAATTTTCAGAAGAATCTTAGAATGAAAACTATTTGCATACAAAGAAGATTTCTCTTCTTTTTCAAGAAATGATGCACTGAAACGTACATCAGATCGAAGAAACATGGATATAAAGTAATCCATGCCCAGGTGAACATCACCCAGTTGGAGGAACAGCCGTCTTTTTGGCGACGTGCTTTCCCCAGTTTGAAGCGCGGGTTGCTATCTAAAGTAATAGCAAGCCATTTAGACATGTTTTAACCATCCATTTTAACTTCTGCTCGAGCTTCATTTAAAGACCCGTGCCATTATTGAATGAAATTTCTAAGTCCGTAAATGTTATCGATAAACAGAAGACATGCCTAGGTGAAACAATTTTTGGTCTATTCTAATTTTTTTTTTTTTTTTTTTTGGTTTTTCTGATTTTACGTTTCTCTATTTACAATTAGCAAGATTTCTATATATCTATTTACAAAATGGTATAAGATATGAAAAAAAAAATGTAAGAAGCAAAATATATACAAGGATACGAACCGAAAAACCATTACTCCTCAGCATCCTGAATCTTCTCCGCATTCATCACTTGACTTGCTGAAGAGCAATGTGAGCACTTTTAATCAGGGATTGATTATGGCTTTTCACTCTCCCCTAATTAGTGCTCTCCCCCAATCTGACAACCTTTCTGATGAACACCCATAATAGGAAGAAGACTTTGGATGAACGCCCATAATATGAAGAAGTCTTTTGATAACCAAATGCATGCCGTCTTTAGTCTTCTAACACTCCCATCCTTGAGTAACGCCATCAAAAACCTTAGGCATCTTTTCGTTAGTTTAAGTTGAGCCTTAAATGAAATCTAGCTTAACCCCACAACTCATCAAACAAGAACTGTCATGAGGTTAAGCTAAACCACAAATTTAAGCCCAGTAACAACTTGATTTCAGCTTAACACACAACTCATCAAACAAGAACTGTCATGAGATTAGGTTAAAATCAAGTGGGACCTAACCTTAAACTACAGAACAACTTGATCCTAACTTAACTCCACAACTCATCAAACAAGAACTGTCATGGGATTAAGTTAAATATCAAATTGTAAGAAAAGAGCTCAACATTTTTGAATGTAGAGAAGACTGTAGACTCGACCTTCTTCAAGATTGCCCAATGTGGAGGAACAGAATACCAATCATCTTCATCTCACCAAATGCCCTCCAGTAATCTTACATGTAACCCATCAACCCGCAGCGTGCACATGAGACGATAACAAAAAGCAGAGAATGAAGAATAGACTGACGACTCGACCTTCTTCAGTCTTTAGTATAACACCAAAGTAACAAGTTGAACCACTGATCATCTATAGTATGTATCCTCTTTGATATTAAGCCCTGATCACGTTAACCTGTTGTGCGTCCTTGATGTACACATTCTCTCTCCCCTGATGGTTACGATTAATCAGCCCATGACGTAAAAGTGAAACGATAATACCAAGGTAACAAGTTGAACCACTGATCATCTCTGCGGTTATCAACACCGGAATAACTTCAACTCGGAAGCAGTATAAAGCCCGATCACGTGAACCTGTTGTGCGTCCTTGGTGTACACATTTCTCTCCCCCATGATGGTTACGATTAATCGGAATCATCATCATGATGTGTACATGTAGCCTAATGACGTATACATGAAGCATTAACTAGAAACCCTTTGATGCTGATTGAACCAGCCCGTGAGAATATGTAGATTAGCATTCCATGACCATGTTCTTCAACACCATGATAGACGGAAGAAGTAGTGTTGGAGAAACATGGTTTGCACGACTCCTGAACTGATGTATTCAGGAGTCGTATGACCATTTCTCAATCATCAACTAACATGTAGATTAATATTCACCTTTTCCCCCACTCAAAAATTGCATATGCCTGCCAACTGCAATTTTTGATGACTGAACTAGTGAATATGAATACCATCAATGGTAAGTAGCTCCACTTGACGGTTCTTGAAGATTGACATGTTGTTTATTCACTCTTTCCCCCCCTCAAAAATTGCATATGCCTGGCAACTGCAATTTTTGGTTGAATACGTGAATAAAAATATACTCCAATATGCGCCGATCCACTTGAAGACTGAATAAGCACGGAAAGAGCATAAAACTTGTTGATGAGAATGGCCATAAATAAGAAGATTCCTCTTCTTTTGAAGATAAAGTGCACCCAAGCGTACACTTTTCTTTTCTTTGAAGAACGAGGCCTACACTGATGTGTACAGACGTCATTATGATGAAGAACGAGGCCTGAACTGAGGTATTCAGACGTCATAATCTCTCTCTTTACTACTTCTCTCATCTAACTCGATACCAACCCCATTAACATTTGTCGGCTTGACGTCGTGACCACTGATGGAGAAATACCCAATACGATGAACTTGAGACTGAAGTAATATAACCCGAACTTGTGACTTAAACTTGTACTAATGCGTGACAAAGAGCGGCGTAGAGATTTCGTGCAACATCGAATCCCTAAGTACTCTATACTCTTCAACCAACCAACCATCAAGTATAAGACGTACATCAACTCTTGGATATCCACAACTTCGTGTGACACTGAGCACTACAACGTGACTCCTTAAAGTGATAGTTATTTTGCAATAGAGAGAAAGAAAAAATAACTAGATATCCAAGTCCTCGTCATTGTAAATGTTGACAGCTCGAACAAGGATCTCGAAGAATCTTCATCCAACCTCCCCGATATCTTCAGATACTAAGTACACGCACCCATGAAATTTCACTTCAGCCTCAAATAAATAATACCGAATTAACCCCGTAGTCACATCTTGTCGATTAAATGCCTCGATCCAGCCATTTGTGATGTTATAGCTGAACTTTGGTAATGGTTTTAACCCGATCATGGTCAAGAGCGCATAGCTCATCATCAAGGGATTTTACAAATCTATGATTTAAACCGAGAAATATGTTCTTTCGCGGGATTTTACAAAACCAAGAAGAAACTGTGAGACAGTAACAGATTGAATGTGGCATGAATGATTAGGTTTTGGTGAACATCAGTTTGGGTTAAGAATATCTTGAGAATTACATATCACATCACACCTTTTAAAATCTTTGTCCAACTAACCAACCTCGAACATAAACCACTATTTGTGACCACTTGATGAAGGAAACTCGATATACCAATCTTGCAAATGAAGTAGAATTACTCAAATTTGTTACCTAAGCTTGCATTGTTGTTGGAAGAACGGTGTTAAGTCTTTAAGTGCTTAATGTTATCCTGATAAAGTATGAGACTTTCATCACCTCTTGTGATTATCCACATCGTCTTCTACGTGTGACACTGAGTACTACAATGTATCTCCTTTAAGTGATAGTTTAACAGGTCTTCAACCATCCACCCCGACTTCTGGAAACTAGATAACCCAAGTCTTCAACTTACATCATAAGCACGAGCAAGTTATCATAGAAATCATGCATCCAACCATCCCCGATTTCAAGATAAAATAGGTAGGCTCTTTCGTGAAATCCAACTTCACCCTCAAGCAAGTAATATCAAATTAACTTCGTAATCAATTTGTGCGGTTGAATAGTCAAAGAGAGAAGAAACAAGCGCTAATTATTAGCAGTGCCCAAGACTCATATTCAGTCCTATCAAACATAGCTGTCTGACCCAGCTGCTTGGATGATATCAGATGCAGCGCATGGAATAGATGTCGTACTGTGTACAGGATTTTACAGTTCTTTGAGATTTAACCAAGAAATAAATTCAAGAACAAACTGCACAACAGTAAGTATCAGACTGCTGAAATCTTAAGCAAGTCGCTAAGCCCCAAATCGCTGAAAGCTAAACCACTGAAACTGGAACCGCTAATATTCAAACCTATGGAGACTGAACCCCTGAATCCTGAATCGCTACGATCTGACCCGCTGAAACCGGAACTGCTAGTATATAAGCCGCTGGAGACTGAACCAATACGATCTGACAGGCTGTAACCGGAACCGCTAAAATTCACATCGCTGGAGACGGAACCGCTAGGAAACTCGCGCTAATTCTCCCCCTCAAAAAGGGCATGAAATGACCTTTTTGCCAAAAATTGAAAGTTCGTGATGGTTGTGAATTTGTCAGGCACAATACATGGAAAGAAACAAATAAAATTACTGCAAAGAAGATGGTGACAAAGACTCTCTTGTAGTAACCCCTCGTTTGTCTCCTCATCAATGGTTTCGCAGATTAAAAAATTCCCTGAAGCTCATAATATGCCAACACCGCTTGATGAACGAATGTGTAACGGGTTAAAACACGTCTCTGAGCAAACCACCTCCCGTCTTTAAGTCTGACCACCTCTTGAGAAGATCTTGTATTACAATCCTATTAGAAGCTTGAGAAACAACAATCACTTGATGAAGATTGATAAAGGACAAGTTCGCGACTTATACTTGCACTAAATTTGTGATTTAGAACCTATATTGAGCACAACAACGTAACTCCTTTAAATATAGGTAGTGATATATACCCAACCTTCCATCCTTCATTGTATATATCCACTTCTTGAACGTCCAATTCTAATCACCTTAATCACCTTAAATTGCAAATTGTGATTTAGAACCTATATTGAGCACAACAACGTATCTCCTTTAAATATAGGTTGTGATATATACCCAACCTTCCATCCTTTATTGTATATATCCACTTCTTGACCATCCAAGTCTAATCACCTTAATTACGCTCGAGCAAGGGTCATCAAACATCGTGCATCCATCCTCCCCGAGATGTTTGTGACACTAAGTACACCAACCCATGAATTAACAAACCAACCAAGTCACCATAATTTCCCAATTCCTGCCGATCTCGAAGCACAAACTTTTCCCAAGAAAAAATAGTCAAACCCCGTAATTTTTATTATGTCTAAATCCAATTCCAGCCTACTTGTCCAAAATTAATTTGACGGGATTTTACAACTCTTGAGATTTAAACCGAGAAATCGAATCTTTTGCATGATTTTCTAAAATCAACAAGAGAAACCGTGAAATCAACAAGAATACCCAAGAGTGAATTGCAATACTAATCTTCAAAATTCAAGTCAAAGAAGTCAAATCTCAGCTTGATCAAATCGCAACAAGTCAAGCCACAGATTGTCAAATTGCAACAAGTCTAGTCGCAATTAACCAAATCGTAATAAGTCAAATCGCAAGTATCCACTCGCAAAGACAAATCGCAACTGGTCAAATTGCAGTCAGTCAAATTGCAATTAATCAAATAGTAACCTGTCAACTCGCAATTAACCAAATCGCAATTTGTCAGCTATAACTCAAATTGAAAAGATCACATCGCAGGCTCACTCAAATCGCAGGCACCAATAGGACAATGCTGCAAACTCCACAAATTTATAATCCCGTTGACGTTCATAAACCCAAATCCAAGTCGTCACGTATGTAATCATGTGAGGTTTTGTAGATCCAAACATACCACTCGTTTTTGCCAAATACTTATCAAAAGAAATTGTGAATCCCAAAAATAACACACTTCCGTCCAATAAATAGCCGAACTAAATAACTCACTTACGTCCAATGATAGGCCCGATCCGAACATAAGCCCAAAAACTCTCTTGACCAGCCCATTCAACTATTTAGTAGCCCCAATCCAAAGAAAAACATCCATACCCTATCACATTGGGTATTTAAATCATCACTAAACCAACTTATCTCCAACCCTAATCATATCTTAATCCGCCTCTTTCACTCTCACCTAACTGCTAACTTGATGAACTCAAATAAGTACATTTTATTACTATCATTTATCCTATTAATTTGACTTGTTTTACTATATTATGTATGAGGATTGATACTTAATCGTTTACTTTTGTAATTCTCAGGTAAAAACAAGCATTTGGTGAAACTTGGCGATTTTGGACTAATAATGGAGCAAAACGTGCATAAAGTGAAAGTCTACTGACATGGACAAGATCAAGTCAATTCTGCTCTAGATGCGCCGCATCTCACTCTCAACATGCGCCGCATCTCTATCAAGATATCACCAGATACGATCCAAGATACAAGAGGACATGCGCCGCATCTAATAAAGAGTTACGCCGCATCTTCTGGCGGTGTACGAATATTCCTGAATATTATAATCTTGGACCCCACGCGAAGTTAAGTACATGCGCCGCATCTACTTAGTAGATGCACCGCATCTTCCCTCAGACAGAAACTATAAATACCCCGTAGACCAGACGAATTAAAAAGTTCCAAAACCCTAACACCGAAGACCGAACAGTAGGAACAAAGGACGAATTCAGTCAAGGAGGCAGCACAAGACACACCCAAATCAAAGATACAAGAGCTGTAAGAAGGTGCTGCATATGTTTAATTCATTAAGTAGTTTTGTTTTATTGTGTTAGTAAACTTTAATTCATCAAGATTGGTGGCTTGTGTAATGTGGCAACGGAAAGATTGCACTCCCTTAAAACTGCTTTCTCATTAATTAAAGTTTATATGTTGATGTCTTTGGTTACTACTTATTAGTGCATTGATAACCTCTGTGTTTATTAGTGGCTTGCGGGCATTTGACTGCGGGACATAATGTGGCTCCCACGGTTGTTTCTAAATTGATCACTTAGGAATAACTTTTAGACATAAGTAATCATTAAGGGTTTACTCGCCGATAAGAATAGGACCAACGAGAAAGGATTAACTACATACACTTCATATAAAGCTATCAATAAAACAAGTGACAATCTACTTAATTATAAGGACAGCCCTCTTATTGTCTCGAGTATTTATCTGTGTACGTGTGTGCTACTTGCTGACTCGTGCCTATTGGTTTATTTTATTATATTAATTGCAACAAATCGTGCCAGTCTCTCAGGCTGAAACCCCCTTGCGTTAGGATATTAAAATACTGATTAGAATAACTAGATAATACGTTCCACTCTTAGTGATCGACACTCTACTTACCATTATCTTCATACTGACCGGGTACACTGCTCGTTAGGTGTGTGTGTTATTGATAAGTCGGCTAAATATAAATTTAAAACTTGAGTAGGCATTAAAACTGCTAAACCGCAACGACACACGCAGCACATCAAGTTTTTGGCGCCGTTGCCGGGGAGTGAATTGTTATTATCTGTTAATTTGATTAGTATTTTAATTAGGTTTTTTTTTTATTAGATTAATTGCATCATTGTACTATTTTGCATATTTGTTGTATTGTGTGTTAATTGTTTTCTTTTATTTTTGTGTGTTTATTTTTGTTTGTGTGTTTAATTTTTGTTTTTATTTTTCGTATTTTTCTGTTCTGCTATCGTTGTACTGTGCTAAATCAAACGATACGGCGCATCTGATCTCTCAGATACGGCGTATTGCGTTTAATTTTTTTAATACAACGCGTTTAATTAATTCGATACGACGCATCTTTTCCCCAAGATACGGCGTATCTGTTTTTAATAAGAAAATTTTTCTAAGCGATAAAGTAATACGACGCATCTGCTTTTGCAGATACGGCGTATCTGTTTTTGATAAAAATTTTTCTAAACATTCACGCCATACGACGCATCTGCTTTAGCAGATACGGCGTATCTATTATTTTGATTAAAAACAGTTTGCGAATTATTAAACAGATACGGCGTATCGATCTCTGTCGATACGGCGCATCTTACTGAATCAAAAATCTTTTATTTTTAAACGTAACGAAAATACGGCGCATTAACTTTTGTTAATACGACGAATATAATTTGATAAATATAGTTGATTTTTGATATTTACCTTGATCGGTCCGCTACTCTCTTGTGCAAGTTGTTTATTTTCAGGATAAATGATGACTCAAGCATCACCAAGAAGGATTACATTCTGAACCAAACCAAGAGACGCTAGCTGAAGTGACCGAACATATGACGACATGAGTGGAGGAAAACTCAGTACTGGTAACATTGAACTTCTTTAATTCTTGAAATAGAATCCAAGGTAAAACTCTACGATAATTCAACTGCCCAAAGGAAAGTTCTCTACACTATAATCTCAGTTTTATTATCCTTATTATACGTTTGATTCAATTCGTAATCTTAATTTTGTATGCTCAAAAACGATATTTGTTCCTAACCTCGGAATAAATCCTTATCCACTAAACAATAAGATTACAATTATTAATGAAACGTTTATGCCTATTACTCTTATTTTGAATTCATCTATATGGTGTGCCGTTTTTACCCAAATTTGATGTATAAGGAACTGTGTTGCGGAGGCCAAGGTACGTTCTTCATTTAAATTTCGTTAACTAACATAGAGATACGGCGGATCTAAATATCCAAAGCGCCGTATCCCTGACCAACTAGGACTTATTGACTAGTCAACAGAATTAAATAGATACGGCGCATCCCAATTTTCTAATACGGCGCATCGTGTCGCCCTATAAATATGACGGGAATACGCCGCATGAATACACACAGTTAAGAACACGCACTAAAATTATACTCGAAATCCGATCATCTTTCTTAAATCCTCCGTTAATCCGAACTATAACCTTTCTCCTAATCATCCAATTAAGGTAATTGTTCTATTTTAATTTAATTTCGTTTAATTATAAAAATTAGGGTTTATATGTCCACTTGGATTAGGGCTTAAACGATACAGGTATATGATTAGAACTTAGCATTGATAATTTCCCCTAAGTTAATTTTAGATTTGGACATCGAATTTGGCACTAATTTAATCGAACGAAATATAGGGTTTCGGGTGATTGTTTTTGAATTTTAGAGGGAAAAGTGTGATAGAAGTTTTTGATAGGAATAATTCAGTAAATTTAGTCTGTGATATAATGCGGGAGTTTACGTCACGGATACGGATTCTTGAAAAACGTGCCTACCCCTTTATTTTATACTGATATGCTTTTAGATGCGGCGCATCTGGGTTGATTAATGCGGCGTAACGACCTATTTCAAAATTGATAAAATTTTAGATACGCCGTATTGATTAATCTAGATACGACGCATCTCAATGCGCCGTATCTATTGTCCTATGTTGCAGACTGCTTACTTACTGTGAATATTTATTTCAGATGGCGTTACCTGAGCCTGCACGTAGACACCCGTGGCTTCGTTTTGAAACAATGGGACTAGCACAGGGTGCTGTTGATGATTACATGACTAGGCTTCGAAAGTTTTATCAGAGGAAGGTATTCAGTGTTCCAGTTTTGGATTTTGACAGCATCGAGAATATTGACGAGGGTAACGCTGCTGAGGGGTTAAGAACTAGGTTTGAGATGATACACAAAGATCAGGAGGGGCAGGTTTTATTCAGGTCTTACACCTGGGAAAGGCTGTTTAGGATTGAAGAACCGTTGATTAAGGTTTTGATGCTGGAGTTTTTCTGCACTATACACTATAGGGAGACTGATCTCGGTCTCGACACATTCGACACTCTGGTATTTAGACTGGGTGGTTTTGAGAGAAGGATGTCTATGGGGCAGTTTATACTAGCTTTTGGGTTGCATACTACAGCAGAGATGGCATCTCCAGGTTTTACAGATTATTGGGCTAACAGTTTGAGAGCTGTTTTAGATCGTGGGGAGTTGGGAGATTATTGGGCTGAGATCTCATCTGGAGGTGACTCTACCACCACCACTCCCTCATACACACTGATTAGAGAGCCGATGAGGAGGCTCTGTCATCGTCTGATTGCCCTGACTATTGCCGGAAGGGGACAATCCCCTGAGAAGGTGACTACTTTAGACCTTTTTCTCTTACGGAGCATGGACGGGGGAGCTGTGGTGAACATCCCTCACTTCTTAGCACATTATTTACACAGAGTTGCTCCAGGGAGAGATGGTAGGAGCCAAATGACTGGGGGTCACTTTGTCTCTCGTCTTGCTAGGCACTTTGGGGTATTAGGTGATGAGATTCCCGATGATCTTCCGGTTGATGTTGCTAGATTACCTGCTATGGACGCGGACTACCTTGCGACTAGGCTTGGGATATGTGCAGAGATGATAGATGGGTACTTCTGGGCACCACTAGGACCACCTAGGCCTGCTGAGCCAGAGCAGGGGGATGCTCAGGCAGCCCCGGCTGCTGCTCCAGCTCAGGAGGAGATACACGCTCCAGCACCAGCTCCTCGCACTATTGGACAGAGAGTCGAGAGAGTGGAGCTAGAGGTTAGGTCATTGAGAGAGGCTCTCGAGGCACAGAGAGTTGAGCTCGCTGGAGTGAGGAGAGATACGAGTTGGTTGGTCGACGGTGTCAGTAGGTTGATGGCTCTTAATGGGGTCAGCCACAACCTCCCAGACGGTGCTTATGTCAGAGGGATTATTAGATACGAGCGCAGGGTTCGCCGCAGGACTGACGAAGCTAGTACTTCTGGGGCCCAATCAGATGACGTGACTCCCGACCAGCCCACAGCTTGACTACTCTTTGCATTTTCATTATGGACACGTTTCTTCGCACATTACTTATATTCATTTTGGATTGTACTAATCACTATTCTTATGTTTAATGTTTCAGTTTATATTTCTTGTTATGTTTGGTGAAGACTGGCATTAAGTTCAGCATGAGAGTACGAGAGGACATACAAGATTAAACCGTGGAACGAGCCATTTTTGCAACAGACTGTTAACAGTCTGTTTGGTTACTACATGCGCCGTATCTGCTTAAACAGATGCGACGCATCCTATCCTTTACTTTGTTTTATTTTCAGTCCAGGCCGCACGAAGATACGGCGCATCTCAGTTCTGAGATGCGACGCATCCTCTGCAATGGTCATATCTTATTTTATTTTTCTGCATTTTTATTTTCGACTTTAAAACTATTTATCAGTTTATTTTAATGCGGCGCATCCCTGGTTAAGGATGCGGCGCATCTTTATTCTGATCCGTATTAATTCCAGGCTCGATACGGCGTATCTTCTCCAATAAGATACGGCGCATCGACTGACCTGATGATTTTCAGTTTTAATTTTTAAGTTTTATTTTTCCTAACTACTAATGTATTATGCAAGTTTGAACCTTTCTTATCTTAGGTGTGTTTTCAAGTGTTGGTGGTATTATAGTTTCCTGGATTTCCTGTGGATACATCAAGTATGAAGCTTTAACGTTCTAATCCACAAGAAAGATGATTTTTGCTTTTATACTAATGGAGGATCATACCGAGCAAATCTCAGGGGAGTTTTTCCGTTCTAATTCTTTTATTTTCCAGTTTTTAACCTTTTATACAAACAACGAGGACGTTGTTTAACTTAAGTGGGGGGATTGGAGAATTAGAACACTTAACAATTACTTGTCCTAAACTTTTTCAAAAATTATGCTTAAAATGTGCTTAATATATCAAACTTAAAATTTTTTTTTTAGCATGTTTTTGTTTAAGATCTAAGTTGCATAGCTGCACACATGACGTTATTTTCAAAAATTGTGATTTTTCAAAATTCACAAATCTATGAGTGTGCCGGTGACTTGTAAAGTTTAGAACTTGGCTTGTATACTATTCGAGACCACCATAATGAGTATTATTTATATAATTGGAATGACTTGTCTAAATTGGTAAAATTCTAGGATTACACCAAATAGCCTTGATATGTTATGTGTTATTAGCTAACTACACTGGTTAGTTAACCCCCGTATAAACCCTTTTGTTACTCTCATTTTTAGAGTAAGATACCCCTAGAAAAACACTCAGAGCCATTCCTTTCGTTTCTTACACCTATGTTTAAAATGTTTCGTTACACCCTTACACCTTAGCCTACCCTGTAGATTAGAATCCGTGGTTGGTTAATTGCTATAGGCAGAGTGTGTTTCCTTACATTACCTGTGTTCGCGTGCGTAATTCATTATCTATGGTTAGGTCGGGAAATTGCACAATGCAAATTGGAGTGAAAGTAAATATTGTATATCTTTGAATTTATTTTTCGTGTGTTTACTACTTTCACTATTACCATTATTTCTGAAGTATGAAAAGTATGAATAAAAATTATCCGGAAAGAAAGTTGTAGTGATGTGGTGAAATTTTACACATCTATGTATATGTTGAAAAAAAAAAAAAAAAAAAAAAAAAAAAAATCGAAAAAATAAGAAAAGAAAAAGAAAGAAAGAAAAGTTGGATGTTTGTTTTAACCAACTTATGTAAAGTTATGTAAGTGGTCGATATCACCACTATTTGTTGTATTATATCTATGGATTGAATGGGAATTGGCAGTTATGGGAACGCCAGTTAAGGTTTATTCTTTGATTAAGATTTTGTTGAGTATAATTCATGTCTACCTAAAGCGTGTGTTTCAAGTGTTAAAGCATGAGTTATTCGATGATATGAGTCTTATTCATGGGATGGTTGGGATAGTGATTAACCACACTTAGGATTTTAATTTATTTGTTTTGTTTATTTTTATTTTTTACACCAATTTATATCCCAAATGTTATCCATACCCTATATTATTCATTATCCAACCGAACCTTTGATTTATTGAGATTAGGGATTTGAGCAATCTTAAGTATCGTAGTCGTGGATTCGGCTATGTATTTATGATTTTGTCCCCCTTTTTGATATATTATTATTGGTGAAGTTTGGACCTATCTTTAGCCTATTCGAGTTAAGGATTTGAGCAATTGCAAGTATCGTGTTCGTGGATTCGATCATGTATTTGTGATTTTGTCGCCTTTTCTGGAATTTGAGATCGATAGTGATTAAGAATAATTAACCCTTAAGCCTAAAAACCCTTTTTACCGCTTTAGATTTGTTATTCCTTAGCTTTAGTGGTGGAGATGTGTATACTTGCCAAGCTTATGATAGAATATTCGTCGCGACTGGACAGTTAAACGATTAGATTTGCTTTTATCGACTTATTTTATTTTACTTCTAATTCGTTAAGTGTTTAGTTGTGTGATTATGAAATGAACGAATACATGCTTAAATATAAAAATAAATCCTAACATCTTTTAGGATACATTTTCATAAATGAAATTCTAAGGTTTACTTGGGGACAGGTAAAGTTCAAGTGGGGGGATATTTGATGAACTCAAATAAGTACATTTTATTACTATCATTTATCCTATTAATTTGACTTGTTTTACTATATTATGTATGAGGATTGATACTTAATCGTTTACTTTTGTAATTCTCAGGTAAAAACAAGCATTTGGTGAAACTTAGCTATTTTGGACTAATTAAGGAGCAAAACGTGCATAAAGTGAAAGTCTACTGACATGGACAAGATCAAGTCAATTCTGCTCCAGATGCGCCGCATCTCACTCTCAACATGCGCCGCATCTCTATCAAGATATCACCAGATACGATCCAAGATACAAGAGGACATGCGCCGCATCTAATAAAGAGTTACGCCGCATCTTCTGGCGGTGTACGAATATTCCTGAATATTATAATCTTGGACCCCACGCGAAGTTAAGTACATGCGCCGCATCTACTTAGTAGATGCGCCGCATCTTCCCTCAGACAGAAACTATAAATACCCCGTAGACCAGACGAATTAAAAAGTTCCAAAACCCTAACACCGAAGACCGAACAGTAGGAACAAAGGACGAATTCAGTCAAGGAGGCAGCACAAGACACACCCAAATCAAAGATACAAGAGCTGTAAGAAGGTGCTGCATATGTTTAATTCATTAAGTAGTTTTGTTTTATTGTGTTAGTAAACTTTAATTCATCAAGATTGGTGGCTTGTGTAATGTGGCAACGGAAAGATTGCACTCCCTTAAAACTGCTTTCTCATTAATTAAAGTTTATATGTTGATGTCTTTGGTTACTACTTATTAGTGCATTGATAACCTCTGTGTTTATTAGTGGCTTGCGGGCATTTGACTGCGGGACATAATGTGGCTCCCACGGTTGTTTCTAAATTGATCACTTAGGAATAACTTTTAGACATAAGTAATCATTAAGGGTTTACTCGCCGATAAGAATAGGACCAACGAGAAAGGATTAACTACATACACTTCATATAAAGCTATCAATAAAACAAGTGACAATCTACTTAATTATAAGGACAGCCCTCTTATTGTCTCGAGTATTTATCTGTGTACGTGTGTGCTACTTGCTGATTCGTGCCTATTGGTTTATTTTATTATATTAATTGCAACAAATCGTGCCAGTCTCTCAGGCTGAAACCCCCTTGCGTTAGGATATTAAAATACTGATTAGAATAACTAGATAATACGTTCCACTCTTAGTGATCGACACTCTACTTACCATTATCTTCATACTGACCGGGTACACTGCTCGTTAGGTGTGTGTGTTATTGATAAGTCGGCTAAATATAAATTTAAAACTTGAGTAGGCATTAAAACTGCTAAACCGCAACGACACACGCAGCACATCATAACTTCATCTCTTCCAAATCAAAAGCAATTAACATCAGTCAATCTCATTTACTCACACACACACAAGAATAACGATCTTCAACAAAGCTCATCTCATCATCCTTAATCTGAAACTAAAGCGATCAAACACATAACAACTCGAACAACCAAACCACCAACACAACACAATCTTCCTTTGCTATTATCCTCATTTCATTCATTGGTTACACGAAAGACAGGCTGCAGTAACTTCTGCTTCAAGATCAAGACATAAAGCCAAGATTGTTCCATCTTCAAGATCCTTTAATAGGGGTCTCAGTAGGTTGTTGTTGTGTTGTTTTATACCGAACCAAGAAAAGTGGATAACATCCTTGTTATGTTACTTCTCTTTAAGTTTCGGATAATTAATATGAAGTTTAGTGTTCAAAAAATTTAGATCGATGATTAGTTTAATCTCTTATCAAATCTATGATGATATTTTCTATTCGTGTTGTTTGAGATATCATGTGAAACACGAATGAAAAAATCTGAGATCGTTCTATCATTTCAGTTTCGGATCTGTGAGGAAATAATTTTCGTGTAATGATCTTTGAAGATCTTTGAGATAGTTGACTACACGAAAATATAAACTGAGATCTTCTATTCATGTTGTCTTCTTCAGTCCGTGTCGGATGAGATTGGTATATGAAAGTTGTGCTATGATGTTGATATTTGTTAATAGTGAGACGATGAGGTTTGTGTTGGGATTTGGTAATACGGATTTGTTGATGTTTGTTTTTGTGTTGCCAATAGTCGACGGGGTTTAGGATTAGTATCGATTTGATTGTTGTTTACTTGTTGTAATGATTAGGCAGTATTGTTGTTAGCGGCTTGTGGTGTTTTTGGTATACCATGTCGAGTCTGAGTCTGTCTTCTCCTCCTTCATTTCTGTACTTTGACTTTTTTTGACTAGTCAACTGTGGTAAACCGCCAGTCAATAACCCGCCAGTCAATAAACCGCCAGCCAATAAACCGCCAGCCAATAAACCGCCGGTCAATAAACCGCCACAGTCAATGAACCGCCAGTCAATGAACCGCCAGTCAATAAACCGCCAGCCAATAAACCGCCAGCCAATAAACCGCCAGTCAATAAACCGCCAGTCAATAAACCGCCAGTCAATAAACCGCTAGGACAAGTCAAACTGCTGTTTACCGGTCAAACAGTCAAACCGCTGGAGCATCAAGCCAAACTAGTCACTTTCAGCACTTTTGTCTTTTTCCGGTTTTGGTTATAATCCAAGCAGCAGACCCAACAAGTACCAAACCGCCAGCAAGAAGCAGTCCTAAACCGCTTGCAAGAACAATTTATACCATAGCACTTTTAAACTCAAACAACAATCAAACCAAATGACAAAGAACAAGTATACTTGAGATGTTCTGTTCGAACCAAAACAAAACAAGCGAGAAGCGTACATATACACCAAAAGTACACCACCTTACTATCAACGCAAGATCCAACAAGGTTTCACATCTTTTGTTTGCAAAAGCAGTTTAAGCCCAAAAGTAGAGTAATGTATTGTTCAAACCAAAACTTAAAGCCCAAAACAGTCAAGTAATGTGAACCCAAATTCTTAAATTCGTGACATATGAACAAGGAAAAGTGGTATGAGCAAAATAGATTGAAGAAAAAAAATTGGTTCTAACCAACAGTTAAGTGACAACCTTTCTTGAAATGGTGAACGAACCAAAAAAAATTAAAAGACTAGAAAATGGAGACCACAATTCCAAGCATACACAATCAATCGAACCTAACCATGGCTCTTGATTAGCCATTCTTCACTGTATGAGTCCAAAGAAAACTTCATAGGAGCAATTTACTAGCAATATTGCAACTGCTCTCATATGCTTATCAACAAACATGACTTATAATTTTTCAAAACTTATTTTTGACGGTATGGTAAAAAATGTGGATAGCAAATCCAAGTTTTTATTGTATCCGAGGTTTATCCAAATGATTTTAAATATAAGAAAAAGTTTGCTTCTACCTCATAAAACTTTTTATCCAACTCCAACCCTTTCTCAAAAATTATTTAGTAACATGAGGATGGCCTCAAAGGGTTATAATGGGGTAGAAGTTCCTCTTTTTGATACTATGTTACAAGTACAGGGTGAAGGATAAACTACCCCAGTTGACTCCCAACACACACCTACAAGTTCATCTCACTCAGCTCACAACCAATCTCATCACCAACTAGGAGTATATCCAGAGAGGACCCTAGTGTACCACATCACAGAGTTCCTACTTCATCCCTAGTAGCAGATGAGGCTGTCTATAACAGTATAGGAAGGGCTGCCCCTACTGTCTCAGGCTTAGAAGCTGGGAGAGGCAGGGTTAACATACATAAAACCCAACCTATGGCAACACCTAAGGTACAAAGTTCTCTTGAACCTAGTACAGGTGGTGGAATCCCAAGCCATATGGAAACTATGGATGGCTCAGATACTCATCCTTTGGTTTAGCCTGAGTCTTTGCCCCATGATGCAACTCTCCTATAAGGTAACACATCTGGAAGTTCTGAGGGCAGTATGAAAATTAAGGAATTGATGGAACTGTGTACCATGTTGACTGATAAGGTGACTGGCCTGGAAGATGATTTAAAGGCAACCAAGAATCTATTTGGAGGGGTTTGCACAAAGCTTATTTTGAAGGTGAAAAAGCTGCAGACACAGGTCAAGTTACTCAAGGGAAAGAGGAAAGCTCATGTAGTGGAATCTTCAAGTTCTGATGATCAAGACTCAGATGATATGGGTGATGATTCTTCCAAAAATGGGAGGAAGATTGCCAAGATTGATGAAGATCCCAATGTCTCCTTAGTTCAAGAGGGTGTTGAGACTTAGGGGAGGCAAGGTGAAGATATTGGTGAATGACATGAAGGTACTGCTGCTCTTTAACAAGTTAGTACTGCTATTGCAGGGGATAGTACTGCTACGGCAGTTTATGTTAGAAGAAGAAGAGTTGACATGGGAAAAGCTATCATGACAGATTCTGAGCCATCTAAGAAGGTTAGCAAGAGGATTCAAACTCAGATTGAGTAGGATCATGAAGTTGTACAAAGGGTACAAGCTGAAGAACAATTTAGAATCAGCAAACATGAAGTTGAGCAAGAGGATTCAAGCTCAGATTGAGTATGATCATGAAGTTGCACCAAGGGTACAAGCTGAATAACAAGCCAGAATAGCAGAAGAAGAAAGAATTGCAAAGTTCTTGGTTGAACAGAAGCTCAAAGGTGAAAAAGAAAGGACAGCTCAAGAACAAGCAGACAAGGAAATGGCTTTAAAGTCACAAGAAGAAGAGAGATCAACTTTTACAACTGAAGAGCAAGAAATTGCTATTAATGACTTACTTGAGGTGATCAGAAAGAATCAAAGTAAGAAGATGGCTGCTAAGAAGAAACCTCCTACTAAGGCCCAAAAGATGAAGTACATAAAGGAGTATTTGAAACATCAAGATGATTGGACTGATAGACAACTAAAAGGCAGACCTTATGAAGAAATTGAAAATTTATATTGCACAACATATAGGAAAGTTCAACATTTCATTCCAATGGAAACAATAGAGGCCAGCAGAGTTGCTAACATCAAGATGATTGGACTGATAGACAAATAAAAGGCAGACCTTATGAAGAAATTGAAAATTTGTACTGCACAACATATAGGAAAGTTCAGCATTTCATTCCAATGGAAACAATAGAGGCCAGCAGAGTTGCTAAGAACGCAGGTGATAGGATCTAAACACACGGCTTGTGTTGAAGATACTTTGAGTTAATGTTAACTAGCACGCAGAATTTACTAGCTAACACTTAGAAGATTTTGTGTTTGGTGATGTATGAATATAACAGTGTAAGTAAGAACACAATGTTTAAGCAAACGATTAGCTTCAATATATTACGAGTGATCTACAATATCACTAGGGTTCGACAACCTTGAAGCTTTTACAATAATGCGTATGACTGATCTCAAAACCCTAACCAAGGATCTCCTTTTATAGAACAAGGAGTCCTATACAAGTAAAACTATTATACGTATCAATCTATCTGAATAAGATATACATTACATCTTTTCTATATATATCTTTACGCGTCCTTCATCTTCTGTCTTCATCTTATAACCAGTACTAACATCATGTTCTAGCAGTACTAACTTACTTAGTACTGGTAGTGTAATCTTGAACGAATGTTCAGCAGTACTAATTTATGCCTGGCAGTACTAACTGTTGGTTTAATTCCCAACAATCCTCCCCTAAACTTATGATTTCTGTGCAAATCATTATGTTTCTTCTTGAATTAAACTCTGTAGATGATGGGGTGGATTCTTTCAAACACTTATCTTCAATCTTGAATCACTTCAGAATTTTCTTCACATATAAGATTTTGAAGAAACCATAACAGTAAGCAGCAATAATCTTTAAATTTTAAACTGATGTCCTCCCCTGAGTCACATAATCATCTTGACAACAACTGAACAAACTTTAATTCCTCCCCTGTTTGGAAGAATCTTCACCATCACTTTAAGTTTAACATATGAAATTTGAGCTCAGTTTCCAATATGACAATTTGTACAAGTTTCCATCAATTCATAGTAGCTCCAATCTGCTCTCAACACTTCCTGATGTGTAACCTTCTGAGAGAGGTAAATCATAGAGCATAAACTTAGTTGTAAACCAAGTTCAAACCATCAGTACAAACTAGTTGGAACTAGCAGTACAAACTGTTTAGCAAAATTTTCAAAGATCATGATAAACTTAATGTGGACTTGAAAACATTTTTGCCCACTTATAGTTTTTAGCAAACTATCAGCTATCAACGGATTTGATATGTCTTTACCAATAGCCGTTTGCTTTGGACTAGCCAACTCTTCACAGTTAGATATGGTGAGTTGATAACCATATAGTTTTTGGTAAACTATCAACCATGAACGGATTTGATTAGTCTTTACCAGAAACCGTTTGATCTGGACTAGTTGGTTCTTATGTGGATTAGACATGGTGAACCAATTAGCATTTGTTGTGTGACAAGATTTCACACTTGACATTCCAAATCACCATACTTTCCAAAGCACAATCCATCTCAAAATGCTTTCTTAACCTGTAAATGTTAGTCCAAAACCAAAGAAAACACAATACAAAGTATTTCCCTTTTAACAATTATCAAAAATGACTAACAATTTAGATAAGCAGTACCAAAAATTATTCAAGCAGTACAAACTATACCCAGCAGTTTCATCAGACACACTTAGCAGTACAAAATCCTTTTTATTACAAAAACCCTTAGACATCGAATTTTCAAGGATTAAGCATTCCAATACCTGTTACCAAGTACTGAAACCTTGTCACATCAAAACCTTTAGTTAGTAAGTCAGCAAAGTTGTCATCAATATGAATTTTGACAACCTGAACTAACTTCTTTTCATTACAATCTCTTATAAAATGATTTCTAATCTCAATATGTTTAGTTTTTGAATGTTGAACTGGATTTTTAACTATGCACATTATACTGCTATTGTCTATGAAAATTATTGTATTCAAGAAATTATACCCATAATCAAGCAATTGATTCTGAAGCCAATGAACTTGAGCACAACAACTTGCTGCAGCCACATACTCAGCTTCTGTGGTAGAAGTGGCCACCATAGTTTGCTTTTTGCACTGCGATGAGATTAATCTGCATCCCATAAACTGACAACCACCAGTTGTAGATTTTGTATCCATACTAGCTCCAGCATAATCAGAATCTGAGTAAGCCACCAGATCAAATGCAGACTCTTTAGGATACCACAGACCTAAATTAGGTTGACCTTTAAGGTATCTAAAGATTCTCTTGACTACAGTCAAATGAGACACCTTGGGATTAACTTAGAACCTTGCATAAGCACATACTGCAAACATAATATCAGGCTTGGATGATGTGAGACACATCAGAGACCCAATCATAGATCTATACATGTGTACATCCACAACTTCACCACTTTAATCTTTGAATAGTAAATGTGTCTCCTTATCAATAGGTGTACTTGCAGCTTTAACATCTGTAAATTGGAACTTTCTCAAAATTTCAGCTACAAATTTATCTTGAGAGATAAATATTCCATCTGATTTCTGCTTCACTTGGAGTCCCAAAAAGAAAGTAAGCTCACTCATAAAGCTCATCTGAAACTGATCCTTCATAAGCTTTTCAAACTCTTTGCACATTTCCTTCTTAGTAGAACCAAAAATGATATTATCTACATAAACTTGAACCAGTAGTATATCACCTTTGTTCTTCTTAATGTAAAGAGTGTGATCAATCTTTCCCCTACGGAACCCATTCTTCAAAAGATATTTAGCTAGAGTTCCATACCAAGCTCTTCGAGCTTGATGCAATCCATAAAGGGCTTTTACCACTTTATACACTTTGTCAAGATGATCTGGATCTATAAAACCCGGAGGTTGAGAAACATATACCTCCTCATCAATTGTACCATATAAAAAGGCACTTTTCACATCCATCTGATATACCATAAAACTCATAAATGAAGCATAAGCTAGAAAAAGCCTTATAGCTTCAATCCTGGCAACAGGAGCAAAAACCTCCTCATAATCTATCCCTTCTTCCTGAGTATAGCCTTGAGCTACAAGTCTAGCTTTGTTCTTTATCACTATACCCTTTTCATCCTTCTTGTTCCTGAATACCCACTTAGTACCAATAACCTTCATTCCCTTTGGCAAATCAACCAGAACCCAAACTTTTTGAATTTTGAACTGAAGCAGTTCTTCTTGCATTGCTTCAACCCAACTTGAGTCCTCCAATGCCTTTAGCACATTATTTGGTTCAGTCTGTGATAGGAAGCATACAAACAAGCACTCATTCTCATCCTCATGATGTTTTTCTTCATACACAACACTTAGAATCCCATGATGATCTGGATCTTGCATTTGTCTTCTCGTCTTCACACCAGATTGCACATAATTCACTGTTGTATGAGGTGTAGCAAGAACTTCATAATTCACTGGCATGTTGTGTAGCACCACCTCTTCATTAGAAAGACTACCAATATCAACTGTTGGTTCAGCAATTTCAAGCTCATGACCTTGTCTAACAACCGAGAAATTTCAAGTCATTATTTTTACTAATTTTATTTGCTTATTATGCTATTTTAAGTAAATTGGCTTTTGCCGGGAAAGTTGCCCGCATACGTCGTGACACGTATACTTAAATTCATAATTTGACTCAGACTATGCTCAGTCTACCCATTTGTGCTAGCCGGATCGATAGTCTTTGTACTTGCCGGATTGGTAGCCAAATGCACCTTATTTGTGTTAGTCGGATCGATAGCCGGATTGATAACCAAATACACTATTTGAGAACTACCCTTTAATATGATTTATTTTCCCCCACATACTTATTTTTATATTGAACAATTTAATTTTCCATTTCTACGCGAAGTGTGCACATTTTACGTTTTACGCGTTTTCGGCTCGTGGTTTAAGCTTTAACGACGTTATAACACTTCGGAAGGCTCGGGAAATATATGAAACATCAATTTGGGTCATTTTAAGTTAAATGTGATATTTTTATGAAAATATTATCCTTATGACATTTATTTTTACAAACTATGCACCCGATTTAGCGATTTTCGCGTTTCAAGCTATTCATGAGCAGTGCTTAGGATTTCTATCCGTTTTCATGTCATTAGTGGTTTCAAGCTATTCATGAGCAGTGCTTAGGATTTCTATCAGTTTTATGCAAGAGTTCAATGGATTTTTATGAGTTTTGGACTAGTTATTGATGATTTTCTTAGATAGGTTGCTTATGAAACTGAAGTTAAACCTCAAAATAATCTTTCATCTTCTGGAAATATTGAGTTTTTGGGTGAATAAAAGAGTAGGAATGATTGATTTTAGACAAGCATGGGTATTAGACACAATAATCATTCATAAAGTAGCCATTTTGATTGGTCAATAGTCTGTCTCAGATTTGATGCAACAAGATCAGTTCACCATTTTGTCCTCAGAAGGTTTTAAGCAAAACAAAAAATATTAGGAGTTATCCCCAGGTCTTACATCTTAATTCATCCTGGAGATTTTTAGAGAAAATCCACACTAAAACTGGTCTAGGATTGCATGTCAGATTTGATAGGCTATTTACTCTAAAATGTTGCAAAGAACCTTAGGTTGGTAAAAACATGATATTTGGAGCTAAGACCTGTAGAAAACTTTTCCCACAGGCCATGTATCCATTAGACCTGTAGATAAAAAGATATGCTCATTTTTCTAAACATAATTTGATGCTGGAAGTAACTTCATAGAGACACAGGGGTAAATATGTAATTTTACCCCTATTTTGAAATTCTCAGTTAAGTGAGGCCTTGATTTTAATATAGTAAAGATTCATACCTTTCTAAGCATATAAAGTTCATAATTTTAGCATTCATGGTTTAGAAATGGCGACCCGATTAGTGCGGTAATTTTATAAAACTTCCATCAGCTTTGCATTTTAAACTGTATAAGCTTTTACAAACGTCTTTTCGACCCATGACTTGCTATAAGACTTTTAACTAAATTACCATATGATGTCACAGGTAAAATTACTGAATTAAAACACAAGTATGAGTGTTATACCTTAATCCCCGAGCCTAAGTCATGTTCTATTTTATATAGGTCACATGTGATCTTTACGGTTTTTTTCGACGTGCACACTTCTCTGGTCTCTGTTACTACTTCTTCATTGGTGAGTTCATAGCCCCAAGTTTTTACTTCTATTGTTTTACAAACTCTGTGGGGAAGATACATGCTATAAATATTTATGATCACAATGCTTTGAAAATTGTATGCTATCATGTTATTATTATTGCCTAAGTTGCCCATAGCCGAAAGTCCCTTAATCGTGAACCGTTAGTCACTTGCGAGTGAGCGCGAATACAGTGGATAGATCTATTGGAATTAACACTCCCCATGCAGGTATGTGCCTATAAGGCAGTCGTGTGTATTGTATTCGTACCAAATGATAGGTGTGGCTATTACCTATGTATAAAGGGCAAATTTATGCTTTTAGCAACAGAGACGTAGCGTCGGGGTCACGAGCTTAGGGCAATAATAACTTTATCAGACTCTGCATTTGTTGCTTAGTCATTTTTATAAATGATTTATTGTGATCGACTGCTTATTACTAAAACTCTGTGGATTCACTCAACCTTTGTGTTGACGTTTTAGCATGTTTTATCTCAGGTTTGAAGGCATGAAGGTCTTGGATGGTGTCGCACGGATATATTTTGAAAAGATTGTGTTTTATGAAAACTGTTGGGACCTTTGCAAACTCTGAAGATAAACAAAGGCCGAAAGGATTTTCTTTATGTTTTTATTCCAAAAAGTTAGTGCACGAATTAGTATGGACTATGGTGTGTGACACGCACCATATTAACTCATTAAAATTGATTTGGAAACGATTTCATCACGAGAAAAGGCCGAAAAGATTCATAGGAATTCTTAAGATAAGAAATGCTTTTCAAACAACGAAGAGTTTAATAGAATTGTCGTAATAGTTAAACAAGGCTGAAAGGAATTAACTAGGAGATTGAATTCTTAGAGATGATTTCTCATGATAAAAACCATTGATTGTGAATCACTCATATTAAGTTGTGCATTACTACAAGTTACACCTAACTTGATAGATTACTCTATACAATTAGTCAAGGAATTACACACAAGTATATTTGTTTTTGGATTGATTGGATTTTACTTACCTTAGAATTTGCACCAAATTGGATTAACAACCCTTTTTGTTAAAATTTATTTTACTAAACCCAAACAACAATTCCCTTGGGACGATCTCGACTTACCCACCTTTACTACCACGGACGAGTATACTTGCTCGTATGTGTTGATTAGAGAATTGGATAAATCATGTTTATAAATTTTTAAAACATGCACGCCCCGTCGCACATCACTTAGTCATTTTTATAAATGATTTATTGTGATCGATTTCTTATTACTAAAACACTATGGATTCACTCAACCATTGTGCTGACGTTTTAGCATGTTTTATCTCAGGTTTGAAGGCATGAAGGTCTTGGATGGAGTCGCACGGATATATTTTGAAGACTCGGTATATTTTCACATTTGAAGAGTCTATATTTTAAAGATTTATGTTATGTTTAAAACATTTGCAATCCTTTGAAAACATTGTGTTTTATGAAAACTGTTGGGACCTTTGCAAACTCTGAGGTTTTAATGTATCAAATGTGAAACACTTTTAAAACGTTTCTTTTAAAGGGTCATTTTCCATGATTTGTACTGTGTGCTAGGAAGTAATACCCCGGTGAACTATCTTTCGCTGCGATAATTTTGGGGGTGTTACAGATTGGCATCAGAGCTACAATTATAGAGAACTGGGTTGTTTTCAAAACCCGGACTATAACTATTTTTCACTAAAAAGTCTCTTATTGCCGTATCCGATATCCGTGCGCGTATACCACCAGACTGCCTATGTTGTTACTCATATGTCATCACTATTGGTATTATATAAAGTATACTTATATACACTCTTATTTATATAAAGGATAATTATATGAATACTCGAACATGTATGCTCATTCCTGGAGCACCGCTATTCTATCGACTTATATGCTACTTATATACACACTTGGTGTACTTTTCGATCACTATGGTTATTTATTAAGCATCACTATTTATTTATATAAAGGTTAATTATATAAATGTTTGACTGATTTTGACCTCTTACGCTTATTTCGGAGCTTGAGCTCAAACCCTGTTTTTTCCCTGATTACGTATCTATACTTACATTTTAATGGTCTCTTTTATGTTCTCAAACATCATGAGTAATACCGTGATTCGCTAAAACTTTTTCATGACTTTTCATAACATCGTTTTATGCAAAACCCGTTAAAGTCTATCGATTTCCCTCGGTTATCTTACTATCCGCCTTCGAAGATGAATTAGAACATTGGTCCCATACTTTTAGAACGCCTACATCGCCTCGTAAACCATCACCTAAAGATACGCCGGTTGATTAGAGCATGACTTTAACATGCCACCTTGGAACACCCTACTTTTAGAACATGACTTTTAACGTCTCATTCTTTTCACTCCTTGTGTTTTGAAGAATCACGCCACTAGGAGGGTAACACCGAAGCTTGACAACAATGTTTACCTTAACTTAATACTATCTCTCGATTCTGAGGACACAATTTGGAAACTTGTTGACCATCATTCGGACACCCACTTCACCAACTTATATAATAACGTCTAATAGTGAGACAAAGCCATTCGAGGACAAGCCTATAGAGTGTGAACTCAAACCAGAAGATTACTCACTCGAAGAAGAACCCCTCAAAAGACAAGGAGGAGAACCATTACTGCACCTACTCCTCTCACTCGACCAGAGTCTATCACCAGAGAGTCCATCCACCACAACATCCCATCATTGGTGACATACATGGCACATCATGAGAGATATTTCAAGTCAGAAGAAATGAGCTGTAATGGCCAACCTACAGTCTCGTTGGATCAGAGTAAAGCTCAAGGAGCCAAGTGCGAATCTTACTTAATCAACATTCGTGATATTTATTGACTTTACCATTTATTATTTGTTCTCATTTAACCTCAAACAATTTTTGTGATACTCAATGCCTTTCTCATTTTATGTTGTTCTTATTTAACATGCATGATTTTAACGTAATGCTTTTCTCATTTATTGTTGGTCCCCATTCATTCTCAGTTAACATTCGCAATGCTTATTGTCTTTGTCACTTATTGTGTTTCTCATTAATTGTTTACCCTTAGCTAGCATTCGTGCTGCTTGTTGTATTCCTCATTCATTGTTCGTTCGCATTTCTTCTTCTCATTTAGCATCGAGATGCACACTATCTTTTTAATTTACTGATTTTCCCAGTTATTCTCATATAACATTCGGGATATTATGGATTTCATCATTTACTGTTTGTTCTCTTCCATGACATTTATCGTCTCTCTCCTTTATTATTTGTCTTCACATTTATTGCCTATCTCATTTGTTCTTATTTAAAGTATCATTACGCTTATTGCTTTCTCAATTCTTGTCTATTTCACTTAACCTCTTTTAAAAATCGTGTGTCTCTTATCCTTCTCAGTTTTTGATTTTCCTTATTTATTCTCATTTGACACTCGTAAAGAATATTGTCTGTCTTGTTTATTATTGAAACTCATTTAGAATTTTGTCTTTCAGTATTGGTCTCTTTTGACTATTGGTTTGATTCGCTGGTTGTCTCGATTAATTGATTATTTGTGTTAATATTCTATATCCCTTCGCTTTACTATTATTGTGATTTATGGTTCTTCTATTTGCATTAATTTGAGTCATTGATCTCTCTTTTACACACACTTTCATTTGCTTCTTCGTTTGTATAAATATCAAATTTTCTTCTGAGCAGTCTATGCTCACACTAGTATGAATGATATGGACATCTTAATCCATTCATTATTGTTCTGACTCATTGATCCTTTCATTTGCATCGATTGATAACAGTTTGCTTCTTTGTTCATACAGATATCTAATATATCCCTTTTAAGCAGTCTTTGCTCCTAAAACATTACACTCGACAGAATTCTATTATTATTTTTGTGATTCATCAAGATCTTTCATTTGTATTATTAATTACTCCTTGTAACTATCTTTTACCCCAAGGCATTGGCATCTACTTCTTACGACTGATAGTACGCTCCCATGGTAATCCAATTCGCATTAATCGTTAGTACGCATCAGGGCATAGAAACAACACTCCAGGACAACAGGCTGCAAGTAGTACAAGATCGTCAGGAGTGTTACGTGAAAGTTCCCCACAAAAGAACGTGCTATGTTTCAGAAAACGAGAAAACCGAACCCGATGTACGTTGAACCCTACTAGAATTTGGCAAAAGCTGGACCAGTAGCTTATTGACTTGGACTCCTGCAAGAGCTTAGTAGTGTGCCCAATACATTTCACGATTCGAACTCGAAGAAGTGTCACTCGGATGAAACCCTCTTCATTCCACTAGAGGAGATTCAGCTTGATGACAAGGTTAACTTTAATAAGGAACCAGTTAAGATCATAAAACTACTTGACTAAACCGAACATTACATTATCGTTCCTCAATTATACATAGCCTAATTACCTATGTCTAATTCAGAAGGGATCATGTTGTACTGGGAGCAGTCACCGGTAAGTTTTATTAAGAATGACTTTTCACTTATATACTTAAAACAATTTGTGAATCTTCTTAAGATTACACGACTAATCAAACTACATATCCAATTATCTTAGAAACCATTCGCTGCAAGTACCGTCATTTCTTTTTCCAACACACCGTCAGCCGATAAGATAAACTGAATCACGAGGACGTGATTCCTTTTTGACGGATGGATAATGTAACAACGGAGCAATTTCAAGTCATTATTTTTACTAATTTTATTTGCTTATTATGCTATTTTAAATAAATTGGCTTTTGCCGGGAAAGTTGCCCGCGTACGTCGTGACACGTACACTTAAATTCATAATTTGACTAAGACTATGCCCAGTCTACCCATTTGTGCTAGCCGGATCGATAGTCTTTGTACTAGCCGGATTGATAGCCAAATGCACCTTATTTGTGTTAGCCGGATTGATAACCAAATACACTATTTGAGAACTACCCGTTAATATGATTTATTTTCCCCTACCTACTTATTTTTATATGGAACAATTTAATTTTCCATTTCTACGCGAAGTGTTAACATTTTACGTTTTACGCGTTTTCGGCTCGTGGTTTAAGCTTTAACGACGTTATAACACTCCGGAAGGCTCGGGAAATATATGAAACATCAATTTGGGTCATTTTAAGTTAAATGAGATATTTTTATGAAAATATTATCCTTGTGACATTTATTTTTACAAACTATGCATAAAAGTACCCGATTTAGCGATTTTCACGTTTCTAGCTATTCATGAGCAATGCTTAGGATTTCTATCCGTTTTCATGTAATTAGTGGTTTAATATTCCATCATATGCTCCTAGTATTCAAAAATTTATATATTTCACATTTTCTATCTCGTTTCACGATTTCATCAAATTTTGGAAACAACTCGCGTTTTGAGCCTGCGTTTTTTATTTTTAGTTTCGTTTTAACACTCCGGAAAACACAAGGCTCCCATGAAATATTAAAATTATCCATTTTAACACTTCATAACAATTTCATAATGTTTTGATAGCACTTTTCTAAAATTCACGTTTTCAGTTCACCCGGTACTGCGTAATCCACGTTTTTAAGACCGTGCGCTTGATTTAAACCCTAGAAACACACTAATACTTAAACCATTAATCAAATATGAATAAAAACCAGATTTTGGGATTGCCTTGGGCCCCCAAAACCGTCCACCCCTCCTCCTTTATCTACTTACATACTCTTATTTTCTCACTTCCAAAGATACTCATCATTTGTACATGCAACTCTCTCTCTCTAAAACCAAAAACCACCCAAATCCTACTTCTCCACCCTTTTCTGCCATGGATCTCCAGCACAACACCACCATTGTTCAAGTTTTTCAAGTCTCAAATCTTGCATCATTCATTTGGTATTAGTCTTGGTAAGTTTTCCTAACATTTTCAACCTCATTTCCCTCTTTTTCAATGATTTTTCTATCATTTTCTTAGAGTTTGTAAAGGACTAGAAAAACTACTCTTGCATGTGTTATTTTAGATGGTTTGATTCAAGATCTTAAAGGAAATAAGGTGTTAGATAATTTTTTAGGTTGGATTGGTAAGTGTTATGCAAGAGTTCAATGGATTTTTATGAGTTTTGGACTAGTTATTGATGATTTTCCTAGATAGATTGTTTATGAAACTGGAGTTAAACCTCAAAATAATCTTTCATCTTCTGACAATATTGAGTTTTTAGGTGAATAAAAGAGTAGGAACGATTGATTTTATACATGCATGGGTATTAGACAGAATAATCATTCATAAAGTAGCCATTTTGATTGTTCAATAGTCTGTCTCAGATTTGATGAAAAAAGATCAGTTCACCATTTTGTCCTCAAAAGGTTTTAAGAAAAACTAAAAATATCAGGAGTTAGCCCCAGGTCTTAGGATCATTTCCCAGAAAACCTTACATCTTAATTCATCATGGAGATTTTTATAGAAAATCCACACTAAAACTGGTCCAGGATTGCATGTCACATTTGATAGGCTATTTACTCTAAAATGTTGCAAAGAACCCTAGGTTGGTAAAAACATGAAAGTTGGAGCTAAGACTTGTAGAAAGCTATTCCCATAGGCCATGTATCCATTAGACCTGTATATAAAAAGATATTCTCATTTTGCTAAACATAATTTGATGTTGGAGGTAACTTCATAGTGACACAGGGGTAAATTGGTAATTTCACCCATGTTTTGGAATTCTCAGTTAAGTGAGGCCTTGATTTTAATATATTACAGAGTCATGCCTTTATAAACATATAAAGTTCATAATTTTATCATTCATGGTTTAGAAATGGCGACTCGATTAGTGCGGTAATTTTATAAAATTTCCATCTGCTTTGCATTTTAAACCGTATAAGCTTTTACAAACGTCTTTTCGACCCATGACTTGCTATATGACTTTTAACTAAATTACCTTATGATGTCACAAGTACAATTACTGAATTAAAACACAAGTATGAGTTTTATACCTTAATCCCCGAGCCTAAGTCGTGTTATGTTTTTTATAGGTCACTTGTGATCTTTACGGTTTTTTTCGACGTGCACACTTCTCCAGTCTCTGTTACTACTTCTTCATCGGTGAGTTCATAGCCCAAAGTTTTTACTTCTATTGTTTTACAAACTCCGTGGGGGAGATACATGCTATAAATATTTATGATCAAAATGCTTTGAAAATTGTATGCTATCATGTTATTATTATTGCCTAAGTGTCCCATAGCCGAAAGTCCCTTTATCGTGAACCGTTAGTCACTTATGAGTGAGCGCGAATACAGTGGATAGATCTATTGGAATTAACACTCCCCATGCAGGAACGTGCCTATAAGGCAATCGTGTGTATTGTATTCGTACCAAATGATAGGTGTGGCTATTACCTATGTATGAAGGGAAAATTTATGCTTTTAGCAACAGAGACGTAGCGTCGGGGTCACGAGCTTAGGGCAATAATAACTTTATCAGACTCTGCATTTGTTGCTTAGTGATAACGCTCAAATTGAACAAGGTTTTAGTCACGTTATCGTTTGTTTTGTGCACCATATTTCTTTATATTTGTGTGTATTTGTTACTAAATCGTGAAAAAGTGTATATAGCCAAGTACAGGAAAAGATGATAAAAAGATGTAGAATTGAACTGATTATGCACATTGGAAGATTCACGAGAGAGAAACCACACGAGAATTCAAGGATTTGATAACGTCAAGATTTCTATGTTCATATATCAAGAAAAGTTCAAGTTCTATGAAAGAAAGTAGTGCTACAACAAAGGAACAAGCACGCAACGAGAAAAGAAAAGAAAAAAAATAAAATGTGTGTACATGAAGGCCCCATCCGATCAGATGGTGCCCGCATCCGATTCGGATGGGAGAAGATTAGTTTATCGAGATATCCAACCGATCGGTTGGACCTCAATACCGATCGGGTGGAAGAGACTGCTGTTACAAAGTTGCATTTATTGACGAATTTAAGCCCCATAATCATGGTGGCTAATCATTTCCTGCTTATTTACCACTAGAGGACGTTTTTGCTTGAGGAGAAAGGGTTCATTCACTTATTTAAAGGACCCAAGGCTAGATTAAAAGGTGTGACACCCAAAACTTAGTGAAGGCTTACACCAAGTCTTTGCTAAACATATTATCATTGCCCGAAAGCTTGTAATTGCTGTGAAAAACGTCCAGGGAACCTTGAGTTCGAGTCTCAAGAGTTGTGTTCGAGTGTGGAGTTCTTTACGTGTGATCATAGGCGATTGGAGGAGCGTGGATTGCTATAGTTCCACAAATCTAGTTCTTGTAATTCCACAATTAGGTATTTCTTGTTGAGTTATTGTGAACTACTTTTACTTTAAGATGAATGAAAGTATGGTTTATTACTTGTGTTTGATTATAATTGTTATGGAGTGATTTTTGGTTATACTTGTGTGTATGATGTGACAATTGTTGGAGTATTCTTATATCATAGTGATGCATGAGAACATGTTTTGTTTTATGAGTTTGTTGAAATACAATCTAATCTTGCTTAATTAGTTGGTAAAAACAGTTCTAAAGATTAACAAAGGCCGAAAGGATTTTCTTTATGTTTTTATTCCAAAAAGTTAATGCACGAATTAGTATGGACTATGGTGTGTGACAAGCACCATATTAACTCATTAAAATGGATTTGAAAACGATTTTATCACGAGAAAAGGCCGAAAGGATTCGTAGGAATTATTAAGATAAGAAATGTTTTTCAAACAACAAAGAGTTTAATAGAATAGTCGTAATAGTTAAACAAGGCCGAAAGGAATTAACTAGGAGATTGAATTCTTAGAGATGATTTCTCATGATAAAAACCATTGATTGTGAATCACTCATATTAAGTTGTGCATCACTACAAGTTACACCCAACTTGGTAGATTACTCTATACAATTAGTCAAGGAATTACACACAAGTATATATTTTTTTGGATTGATTGGATTTTACTTACCTTAGAATTTGCACCAAATTTGATTGACAACCCTTTTTGTTAAAACTTATTTTACTAAACCCAAACAACAATTCCCTTGGGACGATCTCGACTTACCCACCTTTACTACCACGGACGAGTATACTTGCTCGTATGTGTTGAATAGAGAATTGGATAAATCGTGTTTATAAATTTTTAAAACTTGCACGCCCCGTCGCACATCAAGTTTTTGGCGCCGTTGCTGGGGAATTGGTTAATTTACTTGGTAGTTTGGTTTGGTAGTTTATAAGTTTTGTAGTAAAAAAAAAAAAAAAAAAAAAAAAAAGAGATTGGTTCGGAACCAACCAAACCGGATGGATGCCCATCCGATCGGTTGGTGGCCTCGGTAAAAAGTATGTAGTTTTTTTCTTTTTATTATTATTATTTTTTTTTCTTTTTCAAGTTTCTATGGTAGTTTAATGTTAGATTAAATGTTAGTTTAATTAGATAATTAATAGTGATAATTACCCTAGTTTAACGCTTTTAATTTTTATTAATCTTAGTTAATATAGTTAATTTCATGTTTAATGATTAGTAGCTTAAGCGTTTTATTAATTGTTCTAGTTAATTATTTTAATGATTATTAAAGTTGATAATTAATTATTAGTTAAATGGTTAGTAAGTTATTAATTATGTGTTATTTTTCAGTTTTTATGAATTAGTTTAATGGTAGTTATTAGTTTTTTTTTATTATTAAAGTTTTAATTCGGTTTTTTTTTTTATATAAGAATAAAAATATAAAAATAAAAAATAAAAAGTTTTTTTTTTTTTTTTTTTTTTTAATTTTCGATCGAACAGATCGGATGTTACCCGCATCCGATTCAGTTGAGTAAATATTATTTTTAACGATTCAACCATCCGATCGGATGGAGCGCAATACCGATCGGATGGATGCCTCGGTAAAAGTTTTTGAAATTTTTAATTTTTAGTTGTTTTGATGTTTTAAGAGTTTGAAGTTGTTTGTTTGCTTGCTTTGGTTTAATATTTTAATATGTTTCGATTATAACTAACCTTCACGCTAATAGTTTGGATTTTTTGTTTTTGTGGTTATGTTATAGTTAGTGTTTAAGTAGAATGGAGAGTTTAAGCAATGTGTCAGAATACTTGAGAAATTTGAAAGAGATGTTCAAAGATTCGGGTGATTCATTGGAGAGTTTGGAAAATATTTTGAAAAAGCTAAGGTTGATTTTGAAAGGAAAGAATTAGTTGGAGAAAAACATGTTTGTTTACCTAAGGAGAAAAGAGTTGTTGTGTTCACACGAGCACCACATAAAGAGTTTGATGCACCGTTCATGAGGTATGCTACACCTTGTGGTGTGGAAGGTATAAAAGCTTGGGATGCTCAGCTTAATATAGAATATGGTGACAACTACATTACGGAAGATATGCTTGGTAAGCTTGGTTTTGTTAGACTTGACTATGAGGATTATGGAAGAAAGATAGTGAGAGATGTGAATGTCAATATTCATGGTCACATTTTCAAAGTTGATTTTGTTGTTTTGGAATATGGGAATGCTGATGAACCAGAAGTTGTGTTTGGTAGAGATTTTATGGTTAAGACTAAGTGTAGAATTGATTTTGCATTGGGAGAGATGATGATTGATGTTGATGATATGGTAGAAGAAAAGGTAGGAAATGGAGAGATTGTTAAAATGGGAAAAGCGAAAAGAAAGAAAACACCACTTAACAAACTTACCCAACCCTCCACCCCTAAGAATGAAAGTTCTTCATCTAATTCACCATCCAAATCACCACAAACAGTTAAACCATTAACTCAAGAGCAAAAGGAAGCGATTTTGGAAAATTTGGAAATGAAGTTTAAGGAGCTTATGGAGGAAAACCCGGTTATTGATGTGTTGAACAATTACATGACTTATCGTAAGAAGTTGGATGCAGTTATGATGGCAAGGGCTAGGTTAGAAGATAAGAATTTTGATGAGATTGCAAGAGAAAGAATAGTTTAGAATGGGTTGCCCAAAAAGTAGAGCGATCCGGGAAATTTTGTGTTACCGATTAAAGTGAATGGAACAGATGCGATGTATGCATTGGCTGACACGGGAGCAAGTGTGAATGTAATGTCTTATCCATTGTGTAAGAGATTAGGACTTGGTAATCCTAAACCAAATCAATATAATCTTACTATGGCTGATAATTCACGGGCAAAGGCGATGGGAGAAGTAAAGAATGTTAGAGTCCAAGTAGGATATCAAGCCTTCTTGGCCGATTTTCTTGTGCTTAACATTCCGGTGGATAAGGAGTTGCCATTGTTGTTAGGAAGAACGTTTTTGAGAACTTGTGGAGCTATTATAGATATGGGTAGAGGTACTATGACTATTAGTGATGGAATCTTGAAGCATACATATTATCCTAAACCTAGAGGAAAGATTGTTAAGGAAGTTCATGAAGATGAAGAAGAAGAAGACCACTTGGGTTGTTTTGAAGTATGTAGAGATGAAGAAGGGAGGCCTAAATATGGGCCGGTTGTCCCAAGTTACTTTAACATTGAAGATGAGATGGAAAGAGATCTAGCGATGGAGGCTTTCTATAACCCATTTAAAAATGTTTTTGTGTTTAATAAGTTGACAGATTTTCTTGGGTCTTTACCAGTCCAACTAAAGAATTTGGAATGGGGACCCGAAGGATCTAGTGTTTACAAGAAGGAAGAAGGAGACGGAAAATGGCATGTGAAGTTTGATATAGTTTGTCCGGATGGAAGGAACTTTAAAAGGAAGTTTAAAACGCAAATGACTAACCGGAAGTTGTCCGGGAAGTTTCAAAATGAAGATATCTTGAGGTAAGAGTATTTCGAAGGATGAAAGACAAGAGTTTGAAGAATAAAAGCACAAAGCTTGTGCTAGTGTTTGTTTGTTTTCTTTTTAATTTTTATGCATTTCTAGTAGTTAATGTTTGCATTTAAGTTTGAGTTTAAGTTAAGACCTTTTGGTTGTCCTGGTTTTATTAAAGTTTTAAGTTTATGAAGTTATGTTTTGAGTTTAAGAGTTAAGTTTTGTTTTAGAAGTTGTAGAGATAGACTTGAAAAACAAGTTGGGAGATTAAGTGTGGTGGAGTATTTTTTTCTTCTTAAAAGGAGTATTTTTGAAGAGTAAAAACACTTTTACTTGTTCTTATAAGTGTGATAAAGTGTTTACAAAAGAAAAAGTGAAGTTTTTGCAAAAATTCAATCCGAATCGGTTGGATCAAATACTGATCGGATGGAGTGAAATATATATACTCAGAATTTCAAAAATCACAAAAACACACACACACACAATCCACCAAACTTGGGTTTCAAAAATTCGACCATTAGAAGATTATTAAGTGTTGCAGGAGTGTTGAAGGATCATGTATGGTACTTAAACAAGTAAGTAACATCATCAATTTGTATTAATTAGATTTTAATTCGGCTTTCTTGAATTTGGTCAAAATTTGGGTATTTTTGATATAGTTCGAATTAAGATGTAATTTTTCTGGAATAGATGGGTAAATGATTGAGGAATTCATTGCAAAAAGAATTAGATAGATTGATTAAGTTTTGAGGAAGAATTGATTGATTGAATTTTCGGATTAAAATGGGTCAAAACTTTGAATCGAATTAGATTGCAATTGATGATTCCCATGTGTTATTTAGTTGATGATTAGTGATGCTAGGATGATGCATTGTTAATTAGAACATAAATTGAGGAGTTTGACTTGGTAGTGTTCATGTGTTCTAGGAAGATTGAGAAATCATGCGAATATGTTATGAATATGTTTTGGAGAGGAATGGGATATGTAGAAACCATGATAATTGATCAAATGCATGATAGGAAAGAGTATAATTTGATAGAATTGATTTGAAGTCGGAGAAAGAAAAAGTTTTTGAGACAGTAGGTCCCAACCGATTCGGTTGCGGGGCAATACCGATCGGTTGGGCTGGGACATTTACTCCATCCGATTCGGTTGGAGGAATACCGATCGGATGGAGGGCTCGGTAAAAGAAAATTGAAAATTTTTAAAACGAGTTTTGTGACTTCTAAATCATGTAATCTTGGTTCTTAAGCTCTTATACTATCATATGTTTGTGTTTTCTACAGAGTTATGTTGCAGGTGGCTCGAGTTCATCACGTGGTGAAGTGAATCCGATTGTAACAAAGTATGTGCAAAGGAATGCTAAGAACAAGGTCAAATATACTCTTAATCCGGAGCGTAATGAAAACTTGAAGTTTAGCAACCTTAGGAAGGAGGAAAAGCACGCTTTTCGCGAGAATCTTTCAAAGCTACAAGGGAAAGAAATTGCTAAGCCAAGGTTAGTTTATTGGAATTTGTTTTGCAGAATATGATTGTGAGATGGAGTTGAGAAAAATGATGAGAATGTCGTATGTATATGAGGAAGATGGTGTCACACCCCCAAATTTCATGACTTGCAGCGGAATGAAGCATTCAGGGGCGCGACTGGTCATAGCACCAAAGTTGCAGTTATATTGAACGACCTAAAGTGTCGTTTAGAAAATACATCGTTTGATTATTTAAAAACATTCAGAGTTACAAAGCTAGGTCCCAAAAGGTGAAACAAGTTTTCAGAAAACAAGTTCATACAATTCAAACGATGGATAAGTGCATAAAATATAAAGTGAGACGCGTCGACTCCGCGACTCCATGATGTCCATATGCAAGCCAACATGCGATACCTTAATTACCTGAAAATACATTGCTAAAAATAGTCAACAAAAATGTTGGTGAGATCATAGGTTTATGCAAATGAAATGTTGTACGGATACCACAAGTATAAAGTGTATGACAAAACAATGCCACATAAAAATGATACATTAGCTCTTAAGCTCATGACCCCGAAGCTAGACTGAATGAAATGCCCCAACTGAGTGTTTGCCAATCACTCTAATATGACAGAAATGAAATGCGTTCGTTTGACAAGTTGGCGCTACCAACCCAAATGGAGGAGTCACCCTCAATAGATCTATTCACTCACTCTCGCTTGCTAACAATTAACGGTTCATGATAATAAAAGGGGACTTTAATCTGGGCAATGATGTAACTTAAGCAATGTAATGAGTTTGTATACTTTGGTCTGCATATAAAAATGGTGCAATGTATTCTCCCCCGAGAGTTTAGAAATCAATAAACAATTTAAAGCGGGGCTATGAAAACTCACCTGATATGATATAGCAACAATGACAATGATGGATATGATGAAATAAAGCTCGGTCTCTAACCGCGACCTATTATGAATGATGTGATCCAATGTAAGCAATGATACAATGCAACACATGCAAATACGTATGTTAACGATACCACTTGTTAGTTTTAAAAATAACGTTTATTGACGAAAAATACACTTTTGACGTCTCGTTAAGTTATAAACTACTTTTCATATAAATATGCTGAAACGGGACTCCACGATCCTCGTTTGGTGTTCTATCGGAAAAATGTAGCGTTTTCATCGCAATTTAATATTTTCCTTAACTTTTGAAAATATGTCCAAAATGGCTTCATGAAACTAGTCGCGAAATATTGTACGTTAAGTGTTAGTTGATCAAACTCGACGTTTTGAAAACCTTGTAACAATGTATAAATGTCGTTTCATTTAACTTTTGATTGTACACGCCTCGATCAAATAGAAAATCGGCTAACAATGTTATGTTTCGCAAAAACACTAGTTTTTATACTTAAAACACTTTCTAATAGTGGGCTGTCAAAATGAATATGGTACGTCGGGCTTCAAACGTGAATAACTCGGCCGTTAAAAGCTCGTTTTCTATGTTCTTTACATCCGCGGCTTCGTATAAACATGATCTCAGTAGGTCGGGTGGTTTAGATTATGTCTAACGCCTCGTTTTATCCTTTGAATCTCGGCGATCAGCAACTAAATTTTCAGAAAATTAGTTTTCGTCGTCTAACTTTGAAAAATCATATCTCCTTCGTTATAAGTCGGTTTTTAGTGATTCTTGCGGCCACGGTTTCGTTTTTGAAAGAACTTTCTGAATATGAAGGCCAAAATATACCAAAAGTTACTGAGTTTTCCAGACTTGGCGTTTAAGGACAGTAGCTATTTTAGATCGTTAAAAACTCATTTTCTTGGTTCTAAACTTGATCATACTAACTCAAATCAACTCCACAAGTTCGCAAATCCTACCATACACCTTATTAGGGTGTCATGGGGTCCTAAACATCACCAACCTTGGTGAATTTCATGAGATCATTAGTGAAACTTATAGATCTAGTGATTAAGATAGTTTATGTTCAAAAGTGGTATGTAAAACGTAGATAACTTGCATGAATAACTAATATAACTTGAAAATACATAAACATATGAATCAAATGAAAGTATAAGATGATCAAAATGTGTTCTTGAAACTTACTTGATGATTTGATGAGTTTTGGTAAGAAATGAGTAAGAAACTTGAGATTAAATCACAAAATCATAACTAGGAAGGTAAATGGAGTGTGATTATGACTTGAACTTGAAAATTTTATGGATTATGGTGGTGTTCTTGGTCTTCGCCGAATGGGGAAGATGGGATAGGAGGGCTTTGATCTTTTTTAGCTAATTGGTAAGTTAGTGTATGTGTTAGAGTTAGTGGGATGGGAAATTAAATCAAGAATAATGCATTAATGAGTTTTGGAGCATTAAGCTAAATGGGGGTTAGGGGGGGGGGGGGGGGCGGCACAGGTTGGTGATTTGGAAGAGATTTGATGTTAATGTAAGGCTTTGTCTCCCATTTATTTGGAATTGGTTAGTTTAGTGTATACTTTGAGTGTTATCGGGTACCGAGTTAACTAGAAATAACTCGTAACGAGGTGAAATGAAATACGACGAAGTTCTAAAAAATTTAAAATCATGTTCCTTGCAAGAATCGGGTGTTAGAATGATTATCGGATTGAAATTTCGTAAACCGACAGAATTTTAAGCGTCAAACGAAAAATATAGCGATTGGTTTAAAAACACCGGTTAAAGTAATAATATAATCTCTATATCATTATAATTAGCTTGAAAATGTATTAGGATCATTGTCGGGAGTATTGGGTATAATGTTAGTAGAAATGACTGAGTGGTAACGTTAATTAAACAATTAAGCATACGTTAATGAAAATCACACAAACCCATGCATGAACTGATATGATAATGATGTTACTGATGATATGCAGACTACTCTAGTCTGTATGATGTGTCTTTACTGATGATGCATGAATACCCGTAAACCAAGTTTACGACATGATGAATGATGCCCATGAATAGTGTCACGTGAATAGTAAAATTTTTGACGACTTCTCAAAGTCTCAAACTGACTTCAAAAATGATGAATAGTGAAATGGTGAATAGTGATTGATGAATAGTAACTCATGAATAGTAAATTGTCGGGGTTTGGAAAATGACCTGAAATTACGAGTTGTGACAGTCGACCACCCTAAAAGGAATTCAGTCCCTGAATTCAGTTGATGTTGGTCTCTGGAGTGGTCTCGGTGAAAAGATGTGGGTATTTGAGTCGCATCTGGTCTTCCCGTTCCCAAGTAAACTCAGGACCTCTGCGAGAATTCCAGCGAACTTTGACGATCGGAATTTGACTTTGCTTCAACTGTTTGACCTCTCGGTCCATGATTTCTTCTGGTTCTTCCACAAAGTTAAGCTTATCGTCGATCTGAATTTCTTCCAATGGGATTACGAGCGTTTCGTATGAAAAACATTTCTTGAGGTTTGAGACATGAAACGTTTTATGTACATTGCTGAGCTCTGACGGAAGCTCCAGTCTGTACGCTACCGGACCGATCCTTTCCAGAATCTTGAACGGCCCAATGTATCTCAGGTTCAACTTCCCGCGTTTCCCGAATCATATCACGCCCTTCCAAGGCGAGACCTTCAACATGACTTTGTCTCCAACCTGGAATTCTAATGGTTTGCATCGAACATCGGCGTAACTTTTCTGTCTGCTTCTAGCTGTTTGGAGTCTTTCTCGAATCTGGACTATCTTTTCTGTTGTTTCTCTGACCAACTCTGGACCAGTTAGTTGTACATCACCAACTTCGGCCCAA
This sequence comes from Artemisia tridentata subsp. tridentata, assembly GCA_021014915.2. Taxonomy (NCBI): domain Eukaryota; kingdom Viridiplantae; phylum Streptophyta; class Magnoliopsida; order Asterales; family Asteraceae; genus Artemisia; species Artemisia tridentata. The sequence continues at coordinate 297,333,364 of CP139506.1, forward strand.
CAAACTGGGGACCTGCACTTACGACCGTAGAGTGCCTCGAATGGTGCGGCTTTTATGCTCGAATGATAACTGTTATTGTAAGAGAACTCGATCAATGGCAAATGGTTAGCCCAACCATTTCCAAAGTCAATGACACATGCCCTGAGCATGTCTTCCAATGTCTGAATCGTTCTCTCGCTCTGACCATCGGTCTGAGGATGATAGGCGGTACTCATGTCTAGTTTAGTCCCAAATGAATCTTGCAATGACTCCCAAAAGTTTGAAGTAAAGCGACTGTCTCTGTCGGAAATGATGGAAATTGGTGCACTGTGCCTTGAGACTATTTCCTTGACATAAAGTCTGGTGAGCTGATCCATAGTATAAGTCTCTTTGATTGGAATGAAATGGGCTGACTTGGTGAGACGATCAACTATTACCCAAATAGCATCGTAACCTCCTGATGTTTTGGGAAGTTTAGTGACAAAGTCCATTGTAATGCGTTCCCACTTCCACTGGGGAATCTCTAGTTGCTGTAGTAATCCTGATGGTTTCTGGTACTCGGCTTTCACTTTAGCACCAGTAAGGCATTTACTGACGTACGTAGCTATCTCTGCTTTCATATTCAGCCACCAATAAAGCTTCTTGAGATCCTGATACATCTTATCAGAACCTGGAGAGGTATCCAGCTACTATCCTTGAATGGAGTACTTTGACTTGTATGATTCATGCAGGATCAACTCTTGTATTCCACCATAGAGAGGTATCCAGCTACTATCCTTGAAGCATAATGTTCCATCTGATCTCCTTACTAAACCGTTTGCATTATCTTGCATTCCTTTGAGTGTTTCACTTGGTAGATTTTCTTCCTTGAGTGCCTCAACTTGGGCCTCGAGGATCTTTCATGGTAATGGTAAAATGATAGTCATTCCCAATGATCTGACTCTCAAAGGCTTGAGTCTCTCTTTCCGACTGAGTGCATCTGCCACAACATTGGCTTTTCATGGGTGATATCTGATTTCACAGTCGTAATCACTAAGTAGTTCCAACCAACGACGTCGCCTCATGTTAAGTTCCTTCTGATCAAGAATGTACTATAAGCTTTTGTGGTCTGTAAATACTACACACTTTGTTCCGTAAAGTTAATGCCTCCAAATCTTGAGTGCGAAAACCACGGCACCCAACTCTAAGTCGTGAGTAGTGTAGTTCTTCTCATGCTTCTTAAGCTGACGAGATGCATAAGCTATCACTTTCTCGTTTTGCATTAGCACTGCTCCAAGTCCTTTGTGTGAAGCATCACAATATACCATGAAGTTTTCAATCCCTTCTGGCAATGACAAAATTGGCGTGCTGCAAAGTTTCTGTTTCAATAACTGAAAAGCGGTTTCTTGCTTTTCTCCCCAATCGTACTTTTGGTTCTTTTGGGTCAACTTGCTCAGTGGCTTAGCTATCTTGAAAAACCCTTCAATGAACCTTCTGTAATATCCGGCAAGTCCTAAGAATTGATGAATTTCTGTGGGTGTTTTTGGTGTTGCCCAATCTTTAACTGCCTCAATCTTTGTTGGATCAACCTGTAGTCCCTGACTATCAATGACGTGACCAAGAAATTGTAGTCTACGGATCCATAAATCACACTTTGAGAATTTGGCGTACAGTTTCTCTTTCTTGAGCAGTTTTAAGATTATTCTAAGGTGTTCTCGGTGCTCTTCTTCACTCCTTGAGTAAATCAAGATATCGTCAATGAATACGATCACAAACTTGTCTAGATATGGCTTGCACACCCTGTTCATGAGATCCATGAACACAGCTGGTGCATTGGTTAGTCCGAACGGCATTACCTGAAATTCATAATGACCATAGCGTGTTCTGAATGCTGTCTTCGGGATATCTCCCTCCCGAACCCAGAGCTGATGGTAACCCGATATCAAGTCGATTTTGGAGTAATGACTGGAACCTTGCAACTGATCAAACAAATCGTCGATCCTGGGAAGTGGATAACGATTCTTCACCGTTAATTTGTTTAGCTCTCGATAATCAATGCACATTCTGAAAGATCCATCTTTCTTCTTTACAAACAAAACTGGTGCTCCCGAAGGCGATGAACTCGGCCTAATGAATCCTTTATCCAAGAGCTCTTGCAATTGGTTCGACAACTCTTGCATTTCTGAAGGTGCAAGTCGATAAGGTGCTCGCGCAACTGGTGCGGCTCCCGGCACTAAGTCAATCTGAAATTCGACTTGGCGAGTAGGTGGAAGTCCTGGTAAGTCTTCTGGAAAGACTTCTGGAAAATCTTTAACTGTTGGTACATCCTCAAGTCGCTTCTCCTCCAACTTCTTTTCTGTGATTTGAGCCAAGAATGCATAACAACCCTTCTTTATGTATTTCTCGGTTTTAATGCACGAGATGATGCTGAGTCTAGTCCCACTGCGTTCTCCGCGAAAGACCAATGTTTCGCCATCATAAGGAAGATGAACAACTTTTTCATCACCGATGATTCTGGCATGATGTTGAGATAACCAATCCATTCCGATAACAATGTCGAAACTACCAAGTTCTACTGGCATGAGATCTATATTGAACGGGTGATTGAGAAAATTGAGAGTGCAACCACGAATGATCGTGTCGGTGCCAACTAAACTACCATTAGCTAGTTCAATGTGATATGGAGTGTCTAATGTAGTTGGTTCAATGTTGAGTAATGGTGCAAATGCAGTAGAAACAAAACTTCTATCGGCTCCAGAATCAAATAGTAAGGATGCATAACAATTATTAATGAGGAACGTCCCCGTAACGACATTCGGGTCCTCCCTGACATCTTCTCCTACAAGGACATAAGCTCTTCCTCTAGCTGTCCCACCTTGGTTATTGTTTCCCTGATTCTTTCCTTTTGGACATTCCTTCTTGAAGTGTCCAACTTCTCCACAACCAAAGCATGTTACTGGGGGCTTCTGATTATCAACCACAATCGGAGCCTTGCAATCCCTGGTCGAATGACCAACCTTCTTACAGTTCCCACACGGATTCGGACAATTTCCAGGGTTATGATGGGTTTGACATTTGTTGCACTTGGGTAAAGTACCATTGTAACCTCTTTTCTCAGCTGGACCTGCAACATAAGCCTTTGCAGTTTCCTGTCTCTTGGGTGGTGGTTGAGTAACATTGCTACTCTGGTTGTTATCCCAATTTCTTTTGTTGTTGTTGTTATTGGAATTGTTTTGGTTGCTGTTATAGTTGTTGTTGTTTCGGTAGTTGTTGGAATTGTTGTTGTAGTTATGGTTACTATTGGTGTTGTTGTTGTTGTTTGAGGTAGTTCCTTTCTTCACTATCTAAGCCATGAGTTTCTGAGACATTCTGATTGCCTCATCCAATGTTTGTGGGTTAAAAGAATTCACATCACCACGGATGTTGTGAGATAATCCTCCAATGAAATTCACCAATAGCTTCTGAGTGTCCGGAACCATTGTCGGACATAATGCTGCCAATTCCTGAAATCTCCTGATATATGCCTCAATATCATTACCTGCTGTCACTAACTCATAAAACTCTGTTTCCATCTTTTTCACTTCTGTTCGTGGGCAAAACTTCTTTGTCTGCAACTTCTTGAATTCATCCCATGTAAGCTTGTGAGCATTCTCCATTCCCATGGGCTTTGCATAGGAATTCCACCATGACATAGCTTCCCCAACGAGTGTACTAGTAGCAAACTTAACCTTGATGTCCTCCGGACAGTTGCATAGAAGAAATACTAATTCTGTCTTTTCAAACCATCGGATCATGGCAGTGGCTCCTTCAGTGCCTTTGAATTTTTTCGGATCACCACTCTTGAAATCCTTGTACGTACATTTACGACCATTTGTACCATTGATATTTGTTCCTGCGGCTTTCGCGGTTTCTTCCCGCGAAGCGGCTTCAGCAGTAGCTGCAGCTATGACAGCTCTTTCTGTAACCAATGCTGCCTCTATACTGTCGGCAACAAGCTTTCTGACTTCAGCTGGTGTCATAGCAGTAGTGGCTCTTTTAGGGTGGCATAATTCTTCACAATCACAAAAGATAACAACAATGACAATCCACAATAGAAAACGATCATCATACACAATATATACAACCACAACATGTATATACATCCACAACATGTATAAATACAACCATAGCATGTATAAATACAATGAAACCACAACGAAACATCATAAATATAATCACAATGCACATGAATATAATATATGAAAATTTCGGTTACGCAGACCGATATCATAAAATAGCACAACGAAAATCCTGCATAGTAGAGTCACACTTGATATATTTGTTTGTACTACAAGCAAAAGACAACAAGTCCTAACTATGTCCCACACCCCGGGACTAGGATAATAATGTACAAGCTAAATGATAACAGTCTAACACTAGGCACCTCCTCCGGGTGCTCCATCTAGCCTGCGGAAAATCCTCTGAAGATCCCTAGACATCGCAACAACGATCTCCTCTAGGTGCTGAACTCGAAGCTGGAGATCAGTCTCCCTAGTCTCTGATGTAGACATCCTAGCCTGAACTGAAGATAACTCACCGGCCTGGGGATGATGCTCATCCTGGGACATTTGTGCCCTGTTGAACAACTCAGGCATCTCCTGCCTCAGCTGTATGATATGCTCTGAACTCTCTAACTGACGAGCCTCTAAACCCTGGTGTGACACATCAATGGCAACCCTGCCCTGGATCAATCCATCGACCTCCTCCTCTATAGCCTCAATACGGCTCACTGGAGGCTCATCTAGATAAGCTAATGCCCTGTCAATCTCTCCCTGAAGCTGATCTATTCGCGAGTCAAATGTAACAGCAGTAAGCAGTCTGTCAGCAGCAGCCCTCGAGCTCTTACCAACCTCGAATCTGCTGGGTGGTGCTGTCTCTGTGGCATCTGAAGTATCTGGTGATGGAATATCAAGACGTGCCCGCTTCTTGAGCGGCAGGTCTGACATAGGAGTAGGATCCTTATGTTCACCCCAGAGATGAACTGGTGCTGATGGCATCTGTGGTGCTGATAGGGATGGCAATGGTGGAGACAATGATGATAAGGATGGTAAGGGTGATAATGGTGGTGGTGTACTGAATGCCACACTCCTCCTCACTGTCAAGCGGCGACAGAGTGGATGAGATGAAGTAAGTGATGATGGTGGTGGTAGGGATACAAATGCAGCTGGTGATCTGATAGTGAGGCGATGAACCCGCTTAGCAGCAGTGCGCTTCATGCGCGGCCCACCTTGATATGTACGGTAAACTCGACCATAGGGTATAAACTCTCCTGGCTGGATAACTGGAACAACTCTGGGACCACGACGGATCACAGGTGACAGTGGTGGGGTAGGCACGAATTCCCCCTCCTCAAAGGGTTCTGTCTCGGCCTCTGACATCACAGGTGAAGACTGCGGAGTAGGCTCCACTGATGACAAAATGATAGTGGGTATCGGGGATGATGTAACCGACTCTAGTATGATGGAGGGTAGTAAAAAAGTATCGTCTGACTCAGAGTCCGATGAGATAACATAGGGTGTGAATCCGAAGACATCATTGAGACAATAGATGTGAAATAAAAGTAAATAAACATTTACATAATGTGAGCTATGATGAAATGATAAATGTATGAAATCGCAATCACTACATGCGATATAATGAATATGCACTTATACTACAATGATGAAATGCTATGATGGTGCAGCTATAGTCTAGGATATAATAGACAACCTAGTTCGCTATAACCTTTGCTCTGGTACCAATCTGTCACACCCCCAAATTTCGTGACTTGCAGCGGAATGAAGCATTCAGGGGCTCGACTGCTCATAGCACCAAAGTTGCAGTTATATTGAACGACCTAAAGTGTCGTTTAGAAAATACATCGTTTGATTATTTAAAAACATTCAGAGTTACAAAGCTAGGTCCCAAAAGGTGAAACAAGTTTTCAGAAAACAAATTCATACAATTCAAACGATGGATAAGTGCATAAAATATAAAGTGAGACGCGTCGACTCTGCGACTCCATGATGTCCATATGCAAGCCAACATGCGATACCTTAATTACCTGAAAATACATTGCTAAAAATGGTCAACAAAAATGTTGGTGAGATCATAGGTTTATGTAAATGAAATGTTGTACGGATATCACAAGTATAAAGTGTATGACAAAACAATTCCACATAGAAATGATTCATTAGCTCTTAAGCTCATGACCCCAAAGCTAGACTGAATGAAATGCCCCAACTGAGTGTTTGCCAATCACTCTAATATGACAGAAATGAAATGCGTTCGTTTGACAAGTTGGCGCTACCAACCCGAACGGAGGAGTCACCCTCAATAGATCTATTCACTCACTCTCGCTTGCTAACAATTAACGGTTCATGATAATAAAAGGGGACTTTAATCTGGGCAATGATGTAACTTAAGCAATGTAATGAGTTTGTATACTTTGGTCTGCATATAAAAATGGTGCAATGTATTCTCCCCCGGGAGTTTAGAAATCAATAAACAATTTAAAGCGGGGCTATGAAAACTCTCATGATATGATATAGCAACAATAACAATGATGGATATGATGAAATAAAGCTCGGTCTCTATCCGCGACCTATTATGAATGATGTGATCCAATGTAAGCAATGATACAATGCAACACATGCAAATACGTATGTTAACGATACCACTTGTTAGTTTTAAAAATAACGTTTATTGACGAAAAATACACTTTTGACGTCTCGTTAAGTTATAAACTACTTTTCGTATAAATATGATGAAACGGTACTCCACGATCCTCGTTTGGTGTTCTATCGGAAAAATGTAGCGTTTTCATCACAATTTAATATTTTCCTTAACTTGTGAAAATATGTCCAAAATGGCTTCGTGAAACTAGTCGCGAAATATTGCACGTTAAGTGTTAGTTGATCAAACTCGACGTTTTAAAAACCTTGTAACAATGTATAAATGTCGTTTCATTTAACTTTTGATTGTACACGTCTCGATCAAATAGAAAATCGGCTAACAATGTAATGTTTCGCAAAAACACTAGTTTTTATACTTAAAACACTTTCTAATAGTGGGCTGTCAAAATGAATATGGTACGTCGGGCATCAAACGTGAATAACTAGGCCGTTACAAGCTCGATTTCTACGTTCGTTACATCCACGGCTTCGTATAAACATGAACTAACATGATCTCAGTAGGTCGGGTCGTCTAGATCACGTCTAACGCCTCGTTTTGTCCTTTGAATCTCGGCGATCAGCAACTAAATTTTCAGAAAATTAGTTTTCGTCGTCTAACTTTGAAAAATCATATCTCCTTCGTTATAAGTCGGTTTTTAGTGATTCTTGTGGCCACGGTTTCTTTTTTGAAAGAGCTTTCTGAATTTGAAGGCCAAAATATACCAAAGTTACTGAGTTTTCCAGACTTGGCGTTTAAGGACAGTAGCTATTTTAGATCGTTAAAAACTCATTTTCTTGGTTCTAAACTTGATCATACTAACTCAAATCAACTCCACAAGTTCGCAAATCCTACCATACACCTTCTTAGGGTGTCATGAGGTCCTAAACATCACCAAACTTGGTGGATTTCATGATATCATTAGTGAAACTTATAGATCTAATGATTAAGATAGTTTATGTTCAAAAGTGGTATGTAAAACATAGATAACTTGCATGAATAACTAATATAACTTGAAAATACATAAACATATGAATCAAATGAAAGTATAAGATGATCAAAATGTGTTCTTGAAACTTACTTGATGATTTGATGAGTTTTGGTAAGAAATGAGTAAGAAACTTGAGATTAAATCACAAAATCATAACTAGGAAGGTAAATGGAGTGTGATTATGACTTGAACTTGAAAAATTTATGGATTATGGTGGTGTTCTTGGTGTTGGCCGAATGGGGAAGATGGGATGGGAGGGTTTTGATCTTTTTTAGCTAATTGGTAAGTTAGTGTATGTGTTAGAGTTAGTGGGTGTCACACCTCGCCAATGGCGGAAACGCGAGTGCAACATCATGTATATCATCACAACACATGGTGTCAAAATAGAGAATTACAATATGCAAATAAATAGAGCAAGGCACAGACACAAAGTTTCGTAACGATACCCCAATATAAAATATCCAAAAACAATCTCTAAGGTATCTTCATTAGAACATAAAGTACTAATGAAATACATCCAAGTATCACAAGCAAAATCCGACTTATTCAAAATAACATAAAGATAATTCACTCTCAAATGCAACTAAGTCTCGTCTAGTCGCTCCCTTCTACTTTAGCCTTAGAATGCTCACCTGAAAATGATGCTTAAAAACGTCAACGTAATGTTGGTGAGATTCATAGGTTTAAGACACACAAAACATTTCTCCGATAATAGTTCACTGTGATTACAAAACATAGCAGGACAGTAAAAATAGTTATCACACAAACTAGCATGCTATTGGGACGGAACGTGCCCACCGATCCAAGTATAAATTGGGACGGAACGTGCCCACTGATCCAAATACCACCACATTTGGGATGGAATGCGCCCACCGATCCAAGATAATAATGGGTAAATCAATACCCTCCGATCGGACAACACAGAAATAATAGTGAGTAGAGCTACTGGAACTTAATACTCTCCAAATGGATAATGGGAGCATAGCTTCCCTCGAAATGGACCACACAGGATCACCACAATAACCACATAACATGCAGTATACGTATAATAACAATTACAAGTCCATGCATTTTACAACCATATAATCACAGTAACTCAAAAACATTTAATCACAAGCATCATTCCCATCCCAAGTTAAAACAAAGTTAAAAAAAATGGGACTATGAACTCACCTCAACCTTGCAGCTTCCAAATTATCAACCACAATCTATATAACACAAATAAGATCACATTACACGCGACCAAGCTAAAAGCTATAGTCCATGTAACACACATATATGATGGATGTCTAAGGTTCATATAACCCACCATGGATCACCTAGACTCCATACTAAACATTCCAAACACTTATACTCACTAAATCCCTTGACTAAACTCTTTCAGAAAACGCAGAATTTTAGGGTACTTTCGCACACATAAAATCACGACCAAAAACTCTCCACAACTCACGCCAAAAATTCACAATGATCCTTCATAAGCATACAAGCTTCTCCCAGAAGGCCATGTACTATAAACACACACAAGTACCCAATGAAAAATCAAACATGACAACTATCCAGATTCGGATCTGAATGCACACCAAAAAGTTTTGACATAGTAGAAATAGTTGCGTAACTTATTATCGTCCAATTTTCACGTGTAAGTCAAAGATAATATAGAACTCAACTTCCCCAGAAGGGCTAACCCAAACTACACTTTTTAATCCACTTTTGATCTTAATACTTTTACCCTAATTATGTCCCGGTTTAACAGTTGTGACACCTTAACTTATAAAATTCGTTTGACTGACTTCCCGACCTCGAAAACACTCGTGGCTGGACTTTTTGGAAAGCTCTTTCCCTGAACTACAATTTAGACATAAAATTCGTGATCTAACTCATTTCCATCTATTAAATATCATCGAATCTCTACAGTCTTATAATTCTGTCAGAAACTTACCTCATTAATTAACAAGTTTTAAACCCTAATCTCTTCACCAATCATAATAATATCACTAATTAATGATCCCAAAATTTTTGATATTAATAATTTATAGAATTGAACATAAACCCTAATCCATCATATTATTGTTACATGAATTATAATAATTAATTAAACATAAGTATTAAAAATTATACATTGATCTTGATTTTTAGGCTTCAAAAGAAAAACCCTAAATTTTTCCTTTTCTTTTCCTCCTTGATTTCACCGAAAATTGCAATAGGGAGGGTTAGGGTTGTTTTGGTTTTGTATTTACAATGCACTATGGAAAATTCTAGACCTCCTTAGTATTTGGTAAGTGTATTTTGATTAAATTTTTTTTTCCTAATTCCCCCTAATCCTATATTCTGCCGCCCCCCCCCCATTTAATATATATATATATATATATATATATATATATATATATATATATATATATATATATATATATATATATATATATATATATATATTTTATCAAATTTAATTATTAAACTTAAAACCTTGTACTCTTGATATTTTATAAAAACCCTATACCGAACTTAACACCTTACGCGATAAACTTTCATTTTTACGACAACCCGGAAAAATATAATTTTCAAAACAAAGTTTCCAAAAATAGATTTTCACACTTATTATTAATATAACCCATAAAAATAACCTCCACGTAACTTAATAACGCTCAATTATTTGAACGGAGACTTGTTACGCAAAATCACAAAACACCAAAACTATACAAGTCATTTCTACACCACCAAGGCGATCAAAATGAACTTATCTCAAAATTCAACACTACTCAATCATGATGAAAATCTCACACCAAGGGATTTAGTGCCAACACACGTACTTATCACACATATACTACACATATATCACACGTAAACACATAATACACGCCAAACAAAAGTTAAATAGTTGAGACTATTAGTCAAACTAACCTGCTAAAATCACGGTTGTTACATCATCCCCCAGTTAGGGAAATCGCGTCCCGAGATTTAATAGCTCGTCTCATCACCCTTCTCAATAAACAGCTTCGGGTACTTGGACCTCATCTGATCCCCACGCTCCCAAGGGAACTCAGGACCACGCTTGGAATTCCAACGTACCTTCACCAATGCTATCTTACCACGCTTCATACTCTTGACCTCTTGGTCCATAATCTCAACAGGTTCCTCAACAATATGAAGAGTCTTATCAACCTTAATCTCATCTAATGGCACATGCAGACTGGCATCCGCCAAACATTTCTTCAGATTAGATACGTGAAACGTATCATGCACATTACTTAACTCTTCAGGCAATCTCAACCGATATACCACAACTCCAATCTTTTCTGTAATCTCAAACGGCCCTACATATCTTGGTGCTAATTTTCCTTTCTTACCGAAACGCATAACACCTTTCCAAGGAGACGCTTTCAGCATCACAAGATTACCAACACTAAACTCCAAAGGCTTACGGCGATTATCCGCATAACTCTTTTGGCGATCTCTCGCTGCCTTAAGTCTTTCCTTAATCTGAAACACCTTATCCGTAGTCTCTTTCACTAGTTCAGGACCAATTAGTTGGCTTGTCCCAACCTCTGCACATAGAACAGGCGATCTACATTTCCTCCCATACAACAATTCAAACGGTGCACATGTAATACTGGAATGATAACTGTTATTATAGGAAAACTCTGCTAAAGGCAAATGAGTATCCCAGCTTCTTCCAAAATCAATAGCACATGCTCTAAGTAAATCTTCCAAAGTCTGAATCGTTCGCTCACTTTGCCCATCCGTTTGCGGATGATAAGCAGTGCTCATATCCAATCGTGTATCCAATGCCTTTTGAAACGATTGCCAGAACCGCGAGGTAAACCTACTATCGCAATCAGAGATGATCAACGCAGGCATACCATGTCTCGCCACAATCTCATTAATATAAATCCTTGCCAGCCTCTCCATCTTATAATCCTCACGAATGGCCAAAAAATATGCAGACTTCGTCAGCCTGCCCACTATGACCCATATCGTGTCATGTCCATTACCTGTTTGAGGTAACTTGGTAATGAAGTCCATCGTTATATTCTCCCATTTCCACTCAGGAATCGGCGGCTGCTGTAACAACCCAGAGGGTTTCTGATGTTCAGCCTTAACTTTCAAACAAGTTAGACATTTACTAACATATTCAGCTATTTCCCTCTTCATTCTTGGCCACCAATACGCATCTCTAAGATCATAATACATCTTGTCAGATCCTGGATGAATTAAGTATCTCATCTTATGAGCCTCATCCATGATCAACTTCCTTACATCTCCTACCAATGGAACCCATATTCTATCTAAGAAATACAGTCCACCATCCTCCTTTTTCTCCATCTGTTGATCCAATCCACGCAACATCTCAGCGGTCGTATTCTCATCCTTAAGAGCTTCCTCTTGCTCTGCCAATATCTTACTCTTAATTCCCGACTGCAACGTCATGCACATTGCTCGCACACGCTTAGGCTTAATCCTTTCCTTTCTACTTAAAGCATCAGCTACCACATTTTCCTTCCCAGGATGATAGCAGATCTCGCAATCATAATCACTAAACAGTTCAATCCATCTTCTTTGTCACATATTCAGCTCCTTCTGACTGAAAAATATGCTGAAGGCTCTTATGATCTGTGTAGACAACACTCTTTGTGCCATACAGATAATGTCTCCAATTCTTGAGAGCGAACACTACCGCACCAAGCTCTAAATCATGAGTGGTATAATTCTTCTCATGAATCTTGAGTTGTCGAGATGCATAAGCTATCACCTTACCCCTCTGCATTAGCACACATCCAAACCCTTGATTCGACGCATCACAATACATAACAAAATCATCTGGCCCATCAGGTAACGTCAGAATAGGTGCATCGCACAAACTATCCTTTAGTGACTGAAAAGCCACCTCCTGCTCTTCTCCCCAAACATACTTCTTGTTCTTCTGAGTCAACAAAGTGAGGGGTTTAGCAATTTTTGAAAAATTTGCTATAAATCTTCGGTAATACCCCGCCAATCCTAAGAATGAGCGTATCTCAGACGGCGTCGTAGGAGCCTTCTAGTTCTTGACCGCTTCTATCTTACTAGGGTCTACATGTATTCCTTCACTGTTTACCACATGTCCAAGAAAATGTACTTCCTCAAGCCAAAATTCGCACTTTGAGAACTTGGCGTACAACTTCTCCTTCTCCAGTAATCCAAGGATCAACTTCAGATGCTCTCCATGCTCCTCCTTCGTCTTAGAGTAGATTAGAATGTCATGTATGAACACAATCACGAACTTATCTAAGTAAGGTTTGCAAACGCGATTCATCAAATCCATGAATACCGCAGGTGCATTTGTCAACCCAAATGGCATAACCGTGAACTCAAAGTGTCCATAACGAGTCCTAAAGGCAGTCTTCGGAATATCCTCTTCATACACTCTCAGCTGATGATACCAGAGCGTAGATCTATCTTCGAAAAGAATTGAGAACTTTGTAGCTGGTCAAAGAGATCGTCGATTCTAGGAAGAGGATACCGATTCTTAACAGTTAACTTGTTCAATTCCCGATAGTCAATACACATCCGGAATGAACCATCCTTCTTCTTAACAAACAACACAGGCGCTCCCTACGGAGAGTGACTAGGTTGGATAAACCCCTTATCCTGAAGTTCTTGCAACTGCGCGGACAACTCCTGCATCTCAGAGGGTGCTAAACGATATGGGGATTTCGCCACAGGTGCCGCTCCAAAAATCAATTCAATACGAAATTCAACTTGAAGGATTGGAGGCAATCCAGACAATTCTTCAGGAAACACGCCAGGAAATTCACACACCACAGGAATCTCTTTCATGCTACGCTCTTTTGCCTTAGCATTCTTAAGGGACTTCAACTCATTTCCTACACATTCTCCTTGTATCTGAAGTATAACACCACTTTCTAAAGGAATACGAACTACCCTTTCATGGCATACAACCTCGGCCTTATGTTTAAACAACCAGCTCATCCCTATCATCACATCAAAACTCCAATGTCCAAAAGGTAGCAAATCAATCATAAACGGAATGCCCTCTAATACCATAGTACACCCACGAATAACCTTGTCAACCTCTATCTCCTTACCACTAGCTATTTCAATCACAATACTAGGTCTAAGTTCACTAGGCTCATCATTCAATAGTCTAGCAAATGAACCAACTTAAATATCACAACATTAGTACCAACGGATAATCGTGGTATCAGCATATGATAGGTAGAATGGAATCTTACCACCCACACACTCCCACATACAACGATTACCCCAAACGGCTAAGAGAATACATCCCTAACCATACAACCATCATCAACATGATATCACATAACATCTACCCCAACATATAACAACAAACATCAATCAATGTAATCATGGTCACAAATCTACGTGTGTGATACCCTTATAATTATGTTCGCGACCATAGTTATAAGGCCTATTCCATACGCATACTTACTTCCAAAACCACACATCTCAATGATAATGCTCATATACCACATAGCACCTAATACACAACACAATCTATGCTATCATACTAGCAAGTCCACTTGTGTTGTGACGCATGTATAATTATGTTAGCCACCATAATTATCTATGCTCCCTTTCACAAGTGTACTTCCTCCTATGACCACACTTCATGAAAACAATCATCTTACACGGAACAATTCCAACGATCATGGAACAATTCCAACAACCACTTTAACTCTATAATCAAAATCACTTGGATAAAACTGATCCAATATTTAGGAGTAATCGTGCTCCAACATGGCTCCAGACGGCAAAAGACAATATAAGAATTCCAAAACATGACACAAAACAAAAGACGTCGCACAATGGCTCAAGCTCCACTCTCGCACTTGCCTCTCCACTCAGATTGGTTAAACTTACTTCCTGCTACGGACTCCAGATCCGAATCCAATTCATTCCATCCTAACTCCCCTTCATCTTTACTTACCCACCCATTCCTGTTTCTTTCTTCCAATTCCGCATGATCCACAAATACATACAACTCACGAGGTTTAGACAGAACCACCTTTCCTTCATATGAGAAGTGAGGACACTTCCCAGAGTACTTGGTAACGACCCCATCTCCAACAGTCACTGTGGTTGTAAACCTCTCCACTTCTTCTCCATCAATGTTTTCCATATATATCCCGTCCTTGTCCAAACATAGATTTATGCTGGCGGGAACTCAGATTCTGTGGTTAGTCTGCTTCATCCTACCACTTCCCTTACAACCAGTAGCAAAATGATAGCCCAACAAAACTTCTTACGCGAGGGAGGTGACATACTAAAAGTGACATATATTATACTAAGTATGGGGGTTCAATCGGCGTCCAAAACTCAACAAAACTTCTCATAAACTTAAGAAAAATTGACATATAAAATACCATACTTATACATAAGCCCTAAATGCAACTATATGAGGGACTCCTAGGTTATAGTCTAGGTTCAACCACCTACTTCTCTATAACCAAGGGTCTGATACCAATCTGTCACACCTCGCCAATGGCGAAAACGCGAGTGCAACATCATGGATATCATCACAACACATGGTGTCAAAATAGAGAATTACTACATGCAAATAAATAGAGCAAGGCACAGACACAAAGTGTCGTAACGATACCCCAATATAAAATATCCAAAAACAATCTCCAAGGTATCTTCATTAAAACATAAAGTACTAATGAAAGACATCCAAGTATCACAAGCAAAATCTGACTTATTCAAAATAACATAAAGATAATTCACTCTCAAATGCAACTAAGTCTCGTCTAGTTGCTCCCTTCTACTTTAGCCTTAGAATGCTTACCTGAAAATGATGCTTAAAAATGTCAACATAATGTTGGTGAGATTCATAGGTTTAAGACACACAAAACATTTCTCCGATAATAGTTCACTGTGATTACAAAACATAGCAGGACAGTAAAAATAGTTATCATACAAACTGGCATGCAATTGGGACGGAAACCACAAGTAGAGCTACTAGAACTTACTACTCTCCAAATGGATAATGGGAGCATAGCTTCCCTCCAAATGGACCACACAGAATCACCACAATAACCTCATAACATGCAGCATACGTATAATAACAATTACAAGTCCATGCATTTTTGTCACACCCCCAAATTTCGTGACTTGCAGCGGAATAAGTCATTCAGGGGCACGAATGGTCATAGCACCAAAGTTATAGTTATGTTGAATGACCTAAAGTGTCGTTTAGAAAATACATCATTTGATTATTTAAAAACATTCAGAGTTATAAAGCTAGGTCCCAAAAGGTGAAACAAGTTTTCTGAAAACAAGTTCATACAATTCAAACGATGGATAAGTGCATAAAATATAAAGTGAGACACATCGACTCCACGACTCCATGATGTCCATATGCAAGCCAACATGCGATACCTTAATTACCTGAAAATACATTGCAAAAAAGGGTCAACAAAAATGTTGCTGAGATCATAGGTTTATGTAAATGAATGATTGTACGGAAACCACAAGTATAAAGTGTATGACAAATGCATGCCACATAAAAATGATACATTATCTCTAAGCTCATGACCCCGAAGCTAGACTGAATGAAATGCCCCAACCGAGTGTTTGCCAATCACTCAAATATGACAGAAATGAAATGCGTTCGTTTGACCAGTTGGTGCTACCAACCCGAACGGAGGAGTCACCCTCAATAGATCTATCCACTCACTCTCGCTTACTAACAATTAACGGTTCATGATAATATAAGGGGACTTTAATCTGGGCAATGATGTAACTTAAGCAATGTAATGAGTTTGTATATATTGGTCCGTATATAAAAATGGTGCAATGTATTCTCCCCCGAGAGTTTAGAAATCAATAAACAATTTAAAACGGGGCTATGAAAACTCACCTGATATGATAAGCAACAATGATCACAATGGATATGATGAAACAAGGCTCGGTTCCTAACCGCGACCTATCATGAATGATATGATATAAGGTAAGCAAATGAAATGATGTTACTCATGCAAACACGTATGTTATCGATACCACTCGAAAGTTCTGAAAACAATGTTTATCGTCGAAAAATACATTTTGACATCTTGTTAAGTTATAAACCACATTTCGCGTAAATATGTTAAAACTACACTCCATGATCCTTGTTTGGTGTTCTATTGGCACACGTAATGTTTTCGTAGCATAACAATACTTTTCATAATTGTGAAAATATATCCAAAACGGCCTCGCAAAACTAGTCGCGAATTAGTGCACGTTAAGTGTTGTGAATGAATTTGACGTCCTTGCAAATAAAACGTTGTTACAAGTTTTTCGTGTCTTGTTATTGGACTTTTGATCATACGCGTCTTGAATAGATAGAAAACCGGCTATCAATGTAATGGCTTGTAAAAATGTTAACGTATATACTTAGAAAAATACTTTCTATTAGGGTTAAAAATAGAATAGAGTTCGTCGGCTTCGAACGTGTATATCTCGGTCGTTATAAGCTCGTTTTCTACGTTCTTTATATCCACGGACTCGTCATAACATGAACTAACATAATCTCAATGGGTTGGGTCGTTTAGATCACGTCTAATGCCTCGTTTGGTCCTTTAAAGTTCGGCTAACAGCACGCTTATTTTCAGAAAATTAGTTTTCGTCGTCTAACTTCGAACGATCATATCTCCTTCGTTATAAGTCGGATTTTAGTGATTCTTGCGGCCACGGTTTCGTTTTTGAAAGAACTTTCTGAATATGAAGGCCAAAATATGCCAAAAATTACTGAGTTTTCGTTTTTGAAAGAACTTTTTGAAAGAACTCAAGAATAGTAAATTGTCGGGGTTTGGAAAATGACCTGAAATTACGAGTTGTGACAATTTTACAACCATATAATCACAGTAACTCAAAAACATTTAATCACAAGCATCATTCCCATCCCAAGTTAAAACAAAGTTAAAAAAAATGAGACTATGAACTCACCTCAACCTTGCAGCTTCCAAATTATCAACCACAATCTATATAAAACAAATAAGATCACATTACACGCGACCAAGCTAAAAGCTATAGTCCAAGTAACACACATATATGATGGATGTCTAAGTTTCATATAACCCACCATGGATCACCTAGACTCCATACAAACCATTCCAAACACTTATACTCACTAAATCCCTTGACTAAACTCTTTCAGAAAACGCATAATTTTAGGGTACTTTCACCCACATAAAATCATGACCAAAAATTCTCCACAACTCACACCAAAAATTCACCATGATCCTTCATATGCATACAAGCTTATCCCAGAAGGCCATGTACTAAACACACACACAAGTACCCAATGAAAAATCAAACATGACAACTACCCAGATTCGGATCTGAACATACACCAAAAAGTTTTGACCTAGCATACATACTTGCACAACTTATTATCGTCCAATTTTCGTGTGGAAGTCAAAGATAATATAGAACTCAACTTCCCCAGAAGGGCTAACCCAAAATACACTTTTTAATCCACTTTTGACCTTAATACTTTTGCCCTAATTCTATCTCGGTTTAACAGTTGTGACACCTTAACTTATAAAATTCGTTTGACTGGCTTCCCGACCTCGAAAACACTCGTGGCCGGACTTTTTGGAAAGCTCTTTCTCTTAACTACAATTTAGACATAAAATTAGTGATCTAACTCATCTCCATCTATTAAATATCATCGAATCTCTACAGCCTTATAATTCTGTCAAAAACTTAACTCATTAATTAACAAGTTTTAAACCTTAATCTCTTCACCAATCATCATAATATCACTAATTAATGATCCCTACATGTTTTATATTAATAATTTACAGAATTGTACATAAACCCTAAACCATCATATTATTGTTACATGAATTATAATAATTAATTAAACATAAGTATTAAAAATTATACATTGATCTTGATTTTTAGGCTTCAAAAGTAAAACCTTAAATTTTTCCTTCTCTTTTCCTCCTTGATTTCGCCGAAAATTGCAATAGGGAGGGTTAGGGTTGTTTTGGTTTTGTATTTATAATGCACTATGGAAAATTCTAGGCCTCCTTAGTATTTGGTAAGTGTATTTTGATTAAAATTTGGTTTCCTAATTCCCCCTAATCCTATATTTGGCCGCCCCCCCCCCCTCATTTAATATATATATATATATTTTATCAAATTTAATTATTACACTTAAAACCTTGTACTCTTGATATTTTATAAAAACCCTATACCGAACTTAACACCTTACGCGATAAACTTTCATTTTTACGACAACCCGGAAAAATATCATTTTCAAAACAAAGTTTTCAAAAATAGATTTTCACACTTATTATTAATATAACCCATAAAAACAACCTCCACGTAACTTACTAACGCTCAAATATTTGAACGGAGACTTGTTACGCAAAATCACAAAACACCAAAACTATACAAGTTATTTCTACACCACCAAGGCGATCAAAATGAACTTATCCCAAAATTCAACACTACTTAATCATGATGAAAATCTCACACCAAGGGATTTAGTGCCAACACACGTACTTATCACACATATACTACACATATATCACACGTAAACACATAATACACGCCAAACAAAAGTTAAATAGGTTGAGACTATTAGTCAAACTAACCTGCTAAAATCATGGTTGTTACAGTGGGATGGGAAATTAAATCAAGAAT
Source organism: Artemisia tridentata subsp. tridentata (assembly GCA_021014915.2). Classification (NCBI taxonomy): domain Eukaryota; kingdom Viridiplantae; phylum Streptophyta; class Magnoliopsida; order Asterales; family Asteraceae; genus Artemisia; species Artemisia tridentata. The sequence continues at coordinate 297,352,655 of CP139506.1, forward strand.
AATGCATTAATGAGTTTTGGAGCATTAAACTAAATGGGGGGTTAGGGGGGGTGGCACATGTGGGTGATTTGGAAGAGATTTGATGTTAATGTAAGGCTTTGTCTCCCATTTATTTAGAATTGGTTAGTTTAGTGTATACTTTGAGTGTTATCGGGTACCGAGTTAACTAGAAATAACTCATGACGAGGTGAAATGAAATACGACGAAGTTCTAAAAATTGTAAAATCATGTTCCTTGCAAGAATCGGGTGTTAGAATGATTATCGGATTGAAATTTCGTAAACCGACGAAGTTATAAGCGTCAAACAAAAAATATAGCGATTGGTTTAAAAACACCAGGTAAAGTAATAATATAATCTCTATATCATTAAAATTAGCTTGAAAATGTATTAGGATCATTGTCGGGAGTATTGGGTATAATGTTAGTAGAAATGACTGATTGGTAACGTTAATTAAACAATTAGGCATACGTTAATGAAAATCACACAAACCCATGCATGAACAGATATATTAATGATGTTACTGATGATATGCAGACTACCCTAGTCTGTATGATGTGCTTTTACAAATGATGCATGAATATGCAGCTAAACCTAACTGGTTACGCGCATTTGAATACCCGTAAACCAAGTTTACGACATGATGAATGATGCCCATGAATAGTAATTTTCCTCCAGGAATTAATAGTGTCACATGAATAGTAAAATTTTTGACGACTTCTCAAAGTCTCAAACTGACTTAAAAAATGATGAATAGTGATCGGTGAATAGTGATTGATGAATAGTTACTCATGAATAGTAAATTGTCGAGGTTTGTAAAATGACCTGAAATTACGAGTTGTGACAAATGGTGATAGTTTTGAAGATTTTTCGTGGGAAAGAGCGTTTAGTATTTATGAGAATATTAATCGAGAATGGTGTTTGGAGTTTTTCTCCAGGTTTTATTTTGAAAGAAAGATTGTGGATGTCGTGAGTGATAAATGTATTTGGTTTAGGCTTAGTGGAAGGGAGCATGTTTATACTTTGCCGGAATTTGCTATTGCTCTTGGCCTATACGACCAAGATGAAATTGAGCATCGTTTGTTTCCACCTCATTTTGTGAGTTTGGTAAGGAAGTATAATGAGTATGAAGGAATTACGGATTATTGGAATAGAGTGGGAGATCCAGGTTGTGGTAGAAGAATCTCGTCCAAGTTAAGGAATCATATTATGAAGATTTTACAAAAATTGATCGCTTGGGGGGTTTTGCATAGAACAATTAGCAGGGATAAGTGCAATCAACCGGATTTGTGGCTAATGAAATTGTTGGAGGAAGATAAGAACGGGAACGCGGCTTGGATAATAGCTGAGTATCTTTCAAGAAGAGCACCAGGGATAAAGGATAATAGTGTGATTTATGGAGGTCACTATGTGACTATGTTGGCAAGAAATTTAGATTATTTCGTGAATGAGGAATTGGAGAAATGTTCGGAGATGACGGTGAGTGAGACGTGGGATGCTAAAAGTTTCGGTAGAGCGTTGGATAGGAAAACAAGGATGTTGGGAGCTTGGACAGAACCAACGATGGTCGCACCTCAAGGAGCACCACAACAACCTTATCAACAACCACCGTATCAACCACCGCCACCGATTAGAATGTTCATGCCCCGGGTAGTTTTGACTCGGGATGGGGGGGATTGGAATTGTGAATTGAATGAGATAGAGTGTAGGGAAGCGTGGAGAGATTCTATGATGATGAGGCAAAATTACAACTATGATTATTCCATGCCGATACTTTAACATGTAGCTCGTGATGCTAACTATGAGGTACCTCCTTACAACGCACCAAATGTTCCACCCTACCTATTTCAGTATGACCCATATCCTGGCCAATATCCTTATCCGTATCCCGGATACGCACCATTCCCCGATCCAGTGCCAGTTTATGGTAGAGTTCCAAATGTTGGAGGTTCGAGATACGATGTAGGAGGTTCTTCATCGGGTGTTGGAAGAAAGAGGCGAAAAGTTTTCACAGTTTTTGAAGGAGAAGAGAATTATTAGGAAGAAGAAGAGGAGGAGAATGATGACGAGAGTGAAGATGAGCGGATTCATGGTAATGGACACATGGATGCCGATGATTGATGATCATCGAAGATTTAGTTGTGTTTGTGTTTTAAAAACAATGATGGGTCAAATAATTTTGGTTTCTACTACTTTAACTTAACTTTCTTAGGATTTTATTATTGATGGTTTGTTTTGAATTACTTTGTTTGTTTTAGTATTTTGTTTTGTTTGTTTCGGGTATAGTTTTTGCAGGGAAAGAATTAACGGAAGCTTAGTGTTGATCAATATTTGGAGTTAGAAGAACTCATGTGCTTACTTATGGTCAAATATGCCTATGCGAATTTTTCCCGGGTAGTATTTTTTTTTTAACTAAATTTTTCCCATTTCCTTTACTTTTAAGTTCATTTTATTACATTGAGGACAATACAAAACTTAAGTGTGCGGGAGGGAAGAAAATTGGTTTAATTTTTAATTTTTAAGTTTTTAGTAGAATTTTGGGATTCGAGTGACTAGAGTTAGGTTCGCCCTTGATGTTCTAGTTATTTTCTTTGTTATATAGATTGATTCAATGGTTAAAAATGAGGCTATTTGAAAAAGTTTTGGAATTTAATCAAGTAATGAGAGCTATTGATAACTATTGCTAGTACATGTTATAACCCACCTTAAATTGTGAGGATTTAAGCCTTTTTTTATAAAGCATTTCTTGTGCTCTATATTTCGTTATGAGTATGCCGGTGATTATCTTGATTCTAGAACTTGTATGTGTTATGCATTACGGTTAAAATTACTTTCGAATAATAAAATATATTCAAATGATAAGTGGCAAATTAGGATTTACACCAAATGGCCAACCGTTTACAAATATATATACATATATATATATATATATATATATATATATATATATATATATATATATATATATATATATATTATATATATATATATATATATATATATTTTTGCTAACCACATCGGTTAGTTAACCTATGTATCTGGAAACCATTTGTTAGCGTGAATATTTTATGCTAGATACCCTTAGTTAGACCTTCTGAGCCTATTATTTCTTTTGATTAAATCCAGAAAAATTCAAAAAGATTTTACACCATACACCTTAGCCTTACCCGAATCAATTTCAATTGAAGTTCAAAACTAGTTATTCTTTTTGATGATTGCATGTTGACCACACTTAGTATGTGTATGTGTTGTTTCAATGAAGAAGGAGGTCGCTACTCTTATTTATATTTTTTGTAGCGTGTGCTCATCCAAAGTGTGGGGGTGACGAATGAAAAGAAGTGTTTATGAAAAAAAAAAAAAAAAAAAAAAAAAAAAGAGAGAGAGAGAAATGTATAGCCAATGAGCTATGAATGTATGAATGGATGAAAATAAAATAGTCAATGAGCTATGAAGGAAGAAAGGAGTTAATATGAGATGCGGAATAACAATAATCAAAGAAGTTTGTTGGAGTAATCATTTGAGGTATAAAGAGTTGGGAACGAAATTTGGACTTGATTCTTATTTATTTTTATTTTGTAGAAACCAATCACAAATAATTCCCATGTCTTATCCTTACCTTTACCAATTACTTTATTCGTTGTTAGCTTTCGAGCATCCGGATTTAGTGATGGCTTTGTTTAGTTATGTAGTGCATGGATGTTCTAGTGACCATCCGGGTTTTTAAATAGTTGAAATTCGTTGTTAGCGAGCTAGTGCGTGTTTTGGTGACCATCTGTTATGCAAATAACGTTGTTAGCGAACCAAGTTACAATCTAGTGACCATCCGTTGCTTAGCTAATCAAGAATTCGTCGTTAGCGAGCTATTATGTTCTTGTATGAAGTATTTGCGCAATAGCTAGGTAACCGTAACCCTTAACCTTAAACCCGAATAAAAGACCTCTTTGATGTTTTATTTTGTTGTTTTGATACTCGTACAAGCTTATGGTAAGAAACATGAATCATGTCTGAGCAATTGAGTGATGTACCATTAAATTTACCCTTGAGTGTTGAGTGAATTTAATATTTCTTGGTGAGGTGCTTAGTTATGTTATCAAGCTCAAATTAACTTGTTTATGTTTCAAGAATTTTTCGCAGTTAAAGTAAAAATAACAATTGTACCATTGGGATGGTTGTTGGATTTTTAGAATCATAATGAAGATGCCATTGATATCAGAATTTTCTAAAAGCTAGACTTGCTCGAGGGCGAGCAAAACTCAAGTGTGGGGGAATATGATAACGCTCAAATTGAACATGTTTTTAGTCACGTTATCGTTAGTTTTGTGCATCATATTTGGTTATATTTGTGTGTATTTGTTACTAAATCGTGAAAAAGTGTATATGCAAGTAAATATAGCCAAGTACAGGAAAAGTTGATAAAAAGATGTAGAATTGAAGTGATTATACACATTGGAAGATTCACGAGAGAGAAACCACACGAGAATTCAAGGATTTGATAATGTCGAGATTTCTATGTTCATATATCAAGAAAAGATCAAGGTCTATGAAAGGAAGTAGTGCCACAACAAAGGAACAAGCACATAACAAGAAAAGAAAAGAAAAAAATAAAATGTGTGTGCATGAAGGCCCCATCCGATCGGATGGCGCCCGCATCCGATTCGGATAGGAGAAGATTAATTTACTGAGAGATCCAACCGATTGGTTGGACCTCAATATCGATCGGTTGGAAGAGACTGCTGTTACAAAGTTGCATTTATTGACGAATTTAAGCCCCATAATCATGGTGGCTTATCATTTCCTTCTTATTTACCACTAGAGTACGTTTTTTCTTGAGGAGAAAGGGTTCCTTCAATTATTTAAAGGACCCAAGGCTAGATTATAAGGTGTGACACCCAAAACATAGTGAAGGCTTACACCAAGTCTTTGCTAAACTTATTATCATTGCCCGCAAGCTTGTAATTGCTGTGAAAAACGTCCAGGGAACCTTGAGTTCGAGTCTCAAGAGTTGTGTTCGAGTGTGGAGTTGTTTATGTTTGATCATAGGCGATTGGAGGAGCGTAGATTGCTATAGTTCCATAAACCGAGTTCTTGTAATTCCACAATTAGGTATTTCTTGTTGAGTTATTGTGAACTACTTTTACTTTAAGATGAATGAAAGTATGGTTTATTACTTGTGTTTGATTATAATTGTTATGGAGTGATTTTTGGTTATACTTGTGTGTATGATGTGACAATTGTTGGAGTATTCTTATATCATAGTGATGCATGAGAACATGTTTTGTTTTATGAGTTTGTTGAAATACAGTCTAATCTTGCTTAATTAGTTGGTAAAAACAGTTCTAAAGATTAACAAAGGCCGAAAGGATTTTCTTTATGTTTTTATTCCAAAAAGTTAGTGCACGAATTAGTATGGACTATGGTGTGTGACAAGCACCATATTGACTCATTAAAATGGATTTGGAAATGATTTCATCACGAGAAAAGGCCGAAAGGATTCGTAGGAATTCTTAAGATAAGAAATGCTTTTCAAACAACGAAGAGTTTAATAGAATTGTCGTAATAGTTAAACAAGGCCGAAAGGAATTAACTGGGAGATTGAATTCTTAGAGATGATTTCTCATGATAAAAACCATTGATTGTGAATCACTCATACTAAGTTGTGCATCACTACAAGTTACACCCAACTTGGTAGATTACTCTATACAATTAGTCAAGGAATTACACACAAGTATATTTGTTTTTGGATTGATTGGATTTTACTTACCTTAGAATTTGCACCAAATTGGATTGACAACCCTTTTTGTTAAAACTTATTTTACTAAACCCAAACAACAATTCCCTTGGGACGATCTCGACTTACCCACCTTTACTACCACGGACGAGTATACTTGCTCGTATGTGTTGATTAGAGAATTGGATAAATCGTGTTTATAAATTTTTAAAACTTGCACGCCCCGTCGCACATCACTTAGTCGTTTTTATAAATGATTTATTGGGATCGACTGTTATTACTAAAACTCTATGGATTCACTCAACCTTTGTGTTGAAATTTTAGCATGTTTTATCTCAGGTTTGAAGGCATGAAGGTCTTGGATGGAGTCGCACGGATATATTTTGAAAAGATTGTGTTTTATGAAAACTGTTGGGTCCTTTGCAAACTCAGAGGTTTTAATGTGTCAAATGTGAAACACTTTTAAAACGTTTCTTTCAAAGGGTCGTTTTCCATGACTTGTACTGTGTGCTAGGAAGTAATACCCCAGTGAACTATCTTCCGCTGCGATAATTTTGGGGGTGTTACACCTTGGTACAACATGGAGACTATATGATACATGTGGTGTTCACCATGTATCTACAATAGATGTTGATGTCTACATGCTAATTGAAAAGGATTACCCATTGAGAGCTGGTATTTTATTTGTGATGTTGGCTGCAAAACTTAGAGTTGGTGAAGAATCAGATATGGCAAGGGAATTTCTAACACCCCAACCCGAAAAGGGTCAAAATGCCACATTATGGTGTCAACAGAACAAACGCAAGCGGAAGACTTTCATAAATACTAAGGTTACAAAAGTTCAAAATGAAACTAAGGACATAATAAGTCTAAATCATACTGACTATCAACTCGAATACAAATTTGAATCAAATGTAAATGGTAGATAACTCCAAAGTCTAATCCAAATGTACATGGGATCTATCGTCAGGGTGGTCCACTAAGAGCTCCTATGCACACTTCACTCAATCCCCAGCTTCCAACCTAAAACCTGCCGCAGGAAAAGAAATGTGCTGAGCTTAAAAAGCCCAGTGAACAAACATAAACAAATAACTGAAAATACGGATGATCAAGCAAATAACGAATCAAATGATGCCAAATCAAGGAAAGGGAAAGAGCCTGATGAGAAAATGTCAGATGAAACAGAATACGAAACGCATATGATTCAGATACTGAATCAGAGTGCATAACAAATATCAATCAATATAGGATCGGAGTGCATTGCCCAACTACCTAAGCATGATACATGAATATGCCAAATAATCATATCACAATCATATCGCAAATCAGATATCGTCAATTCCAAAGTTGTACATGAAGTAGCTAGCTCACAATGCAACAGAATGTGATGGGGTGTAGGAACACACACCTACCAATCACCAGATACAGATACAGATTCCCTAGGATGCATCCATGCGTCCCCTACAAAACAAATCATATATATACACCTGCTCATGACAGGTATTGTAACACCCCAACCCGACAAGGGTCAAAATGCCACATTATGGTGTCAACAGAATAAACGCAAGCGGAAGACTTTTATAATTATTAAGGTTACAAAGGTTCAAAATGGATCTAGGGACATAATAAATCTAAAAAATAATGACTATCAAACTAGATTACAAGTCTGAACAAATCTAAATGGAAGTTAACTTCAAAGTCTAATCCAAATGCAACGGGGATCTATCGTCAGGGTAATCCACTAAAATCTCCTATGCACTCTTCACTCAAACCCAGCTTCCAACCTAAAACCTGCCGCAGGAAAAGAAATGCGGCTGAGCTTAAAAAGCCCAGTGAACAGATATATATAACAAACGTATATATATATATATAACAAACGAATAAAAAAAAATCATATAAAGGTATAGGAAAAGGAAAATTAAGCTCTTACTGAAACGAATATCATCTGTCAAAAGAATGAGAAATAAGATAATATGAATCAAATGGATCAAATGCATACATATCATGAGTAAGAATAGCTCTAGAGTCAAAGAAATAAACGTCAATGAATACGTCCAAACGAGCCACTCGAACGGACCAAAGATACCTAACAGATAGCCACGAGCGTGTCTAAACGAGCCACTCGAATAGACCACATAATCACATATACCTATCAAATCTAAGTGTATGGAGAGGGGAGACGTCTAAGTACCAGAATAGTGAGTGGGTTATAGAGCACATATAGCCACTCACCAACAAATATCAAATCACATATCAAATACCTAGGATGCATCCATATGCCCCCTGCAAACAAATCATATACGTACCATGTACAAGACAAGTATACGCATACATCAAAATGCCCAAGTGATCACATCATATCATATCATAACAAATGGGGATGCCGTGGATCAATCACACCTCCACAGAAAGTGTCATACCATCGGTGCCTCAATGACATGGCCATGGTACCTCCATGGCTAGTTAGCTCGGGCAACAAACATAACAAAGCATACATCATATCATATCATCATATCAGAGGGAATCATAACAAAGGCATATACCAATAGAATCATATCAGAGGATCATATAACTGAGATCATAGCAAAACTCATATCAAAAGGGATCATATCAAAGGATCATAGTAATGGAATCATGTCGAAGGATCATAGCAAATCAAATCAGCGAATCAAAGTCAAGGATCAAAAGTCATGAGAGAACACCCTTACTGAGAAATGGTAGAATATATGTACCTTATGCAAATCAACCAATCAAAATAAGAAAGCACCGGAAATAGGGAATCACTCCTTCTTCACCGAACCTATACAAATTAATGATCACGAATTACTAATAAGCTCATTTTATGAGTTTACCACTTATAGTTATTAAGGTTTCCTATTTATGGTTTCTTTCTATTTTTAGAAACTTTTCACTTTTAGTAACTTTCCATTTTTAGAAACTTTATATTTTTAGTAACCTGCCATATTTAGTAAGTTTCTCGTTTTAGTAACTTTATATATCTAGTAAGTTTCTATAATTAGTAAATTTCCTGATTTAATGACCTTTAGGGTTATAATGATAATTAAATAACTTTTAAGACTTAAAATAATCAATATTTTAATTTAGGGTTTAATATGATACATTTAATAATTTAGGGTTTACACTTGTCATTTTATTAAAGTTCAGGGGCTTGCTTGTAAATTACCTATTTATTGTAAATTCTCATATGTGGATATTTTAAACAATTTCATATCTTTTCTCATGCAATTTCACACTAACACTTCGACACCAAAGTCCTTTTTTCTTGACCCTTTTAACGACACAACACAAGACATGAAATCACACACTTTGAGCCATGATCGACCCATCCATATCCACCCTCTTTGTCCATCATTCACCCGACACTAACACCCACATGCTCAACTCCATTTAAACCCACACGTATAGTAACCATAACTACTCAACATAGCTCATTTCAATTCTTGTTTTAGCCCACATGATACACACACCCCAACATACCATTTATCACACACTAGACCACACATAAAATCACACACAAGGACCCATTTTACCGACCCAACTTGCCCATAATCAGATCCTTGTTCCCAGCCTAAATTGACACACAAAGCAGCCAACATAATGACCCATTATCACAGCCACACAACACCCATAACGATCACATAAAATCATAAACGTCCCATGTTTTTTACCCAATGTTAACGCCACATACACACCACCAAAACACTCTAGTTTTCCAGCATTACGACACACACAAACACTCATAAAATTACCCATCAGACTTATATATCGATCAGCCCAATTTATAAAAATACCAACACAGTTTGACACTCCCAAAACAAGCTATATGTTCCACATAAAATAACAACACACGAGTCCTAAATCTACCCCATATCTACACGTATGTTACCAAGCATGAGACCCCCATTTAAACGTATATGTATATATGTTCCAGTTCCAGATCTTAGGTCTGCATATATACGCATTTTGGTTCGTTATAAACGCACACATATATCCAATTTCAACTTAATAACCCTTATACCTCGACATGCTTCTAGCCCCAATTCATGCAACATTTATTCAGGTTATGGAAGCATTATAGTCGCGTTTTGTTTCTGATTTTATAAGATATAACATACTCATATATTGACATATTTATGGACCTCATGTTATGCTACTCTCGACCAGGTTTTGAACCATATAATTAGTGATCAATAAGCGCTTATATTATAGATTCTGACAACCAAGAACTCCCTCATATCGACCTACATTCACAACATTTTAAGTGACTTCATGTGTTCATTCTTGTATATGTTCTATATCGACCAAGGTTTAATTTTATTCACAAGTTATATGTGTTTCATGACGAGCAGAACAAGATCAGAGTTTGGAGATACCTTGGTGTCGACTGAGAAACAAACGAGGGCAGGAAGAAACCAAAATCAACCCACAATAGACACCTTATACAAGCTACCCCAGGACCCTTATTCGCACAGAAAATAATTATGATCCAGCTACTCTTGAATGCCTCCTCTTGTACCAGTACCACACGATTAAAATAGCTTCTTGAAACCTCCCTTGATCATGACAGAAAAGAAAAGAAAGAGCACACTGCTGCTACAATATGGTTCTAGGGTTTTTGGGTATTTTATTTTTTTGTGAATATTCGGTTATGAGAACCAGGAAAGGGAGGGGGAGATATAAGGAGCTAATAGGCCGATCCATAAGGAGATAATGAGACCAAGTTTTATCTTTCAAATTTTGAAAATAGTTCTAGACATTTCCTTATACTAAGTTGTGTACAAAGTTCTATTTATTTGGACCAACATGGAACGTGTGATATGATCACTTGTGTTGTCAAGTATACCAATTTTATAAGCCCTTGTAAGTATCTGTTCTGGTATTCTTATTTTAAGTTGTGCACATAATTTTATTCAATTTGGACTTAGTGATTTGTGTGATATATGCAAGTATAGGTCGACCCATATCTCTTTAAGTTGTAGGTCTCATGTTTTAATTCTTTTGGACAAGAACATGTCGTGTGATATGAGGCCATAATTCCCTACGTAGGCCCATTTTTATAATTCTTGGGTTACACTATTTGTATTTTATAAATCTCATGTTGTAATCCATAGTTAATTGACTTGTGTTCAGGAATAGAATTTAACTAGTAACGGATTTTAGAATTTACGTTTTAGGTTATTATAATTCTTCCCCTCTAAACGAAAAATTTCGTCCCCGAAATTTGAAATAGAAAATCAATGGATACGTACCGAATCACGAAAAGGAATATGGATAACTAATCTCACACTCGGAGAAGTTCTTCCAAAAGAATCTTCAGAACAGAATAGTTTTATTTATCATGACTCAATCCTAACAACTAAGATAGCCCCAGGCTCTCTACATAACAGAAAAATCATAACAAATCTCGATCCAATGAATACGGAACATATACATGAAAGATGATATTTGTAATCTCACTAAGGGATACGTGAAACACATATACACATGTGGCAAATACTGAGATAGTGCTACACGATGAAACTTCATCAACTCTATCCAGATTTCTAAACGAACTAAGAAACTTGCTAATAATCAGAGAGGCATATATCGAATCTTCAAACGTATCAAGAGTTTCATAAAGAGGTGGGTAACATAATCGTATCGATGTTCAATGATGAGTGTGTAAATACTCATCATTTTACACCCATTTAAGACACAAAAATAACCAAAAACACCCAAATATATTGCAGATATCCAGAGATCTCCGATATGAGTTTCAGAGTTGATACCTTCAAGCATGCGCAGACTGTAGCCCAGGGGGCAGTCCAGGGATTACATGATAGAGTAAGAGATGTTGAGAGAGCTTTACGGGTGGCCAGGGATACAGAAAGAACCCAGAGTCAGAGTATTTCTACCTTAGAGGCTATGTTGGCTGCCCAGTTGAGTATAAACCAGGTATTCCAGAGACGTTTCTTAGATGACGAGAGGATTGAGGAGTTGGCAGAGACAGTCAGAGCACTACAGCACCGATTGGATGGGGCATCTGCTAGTTCTTAGATTTTACTATATCAGTTGTGGCTAGACATCTAGCGTACTGTTTGTGACGTAATAAAAGATCTTGAATTTTATTGTTTTGTAAACAAATGAATCAAGTTATGAAGACAAATATTGTATGTTATGATTTTCTGAAATTGATGTAAAATTTTCATTACCTTGTTGTTTCATTCTATTGTATGTGTTGTGGATGGTGCTCAGATATGTTGTGATGTATTTATTATTCTTTTTGTGATATGATATTTATTGATGAGTGCAGGGATGATCACTTCATGTGTCTACATGATAGTGACATATTTATCATGATATTATATTTAGCATCAACGTGTTACATTATGATAGTTTTGTTATGAAGTATATACAATTACCTTGTTAATTGATCATACTCCAACACCAACTCACTCACGACTCCCTCTGGCAGATGCAGTCGCCGGAACGATCATGACCCCAGATGAGATCCACTGGTTGATCAATGAGAGCGTAACCGCTGCGTTAGTGGCTCAAGCTGCAGCCACGACTCCCTCTGGCAGTGCCACAAGGCCCACTGTCGAAAGCGAGACAGTTGTGACTCACAAATGCACCTACAAAGAATTCATGGGTTGCAAACCACCGACCTTCAGTGGTACCGAAGGAGTAACGGAGTTAGCCCGATGGTTTGAGCGCTCAGAAACTGTTTTCACAAGGAGCGGTTGTGCAGAAGACAGTAAGGTCACCTTTGCTACAGGTACACTATCGGATGACGCTCTGTCATGGTGGAACTCTACTGCCCAGAATATGGGTACTGAAAGAGCTTACCAACTTCCATGGGCCGAATTCAAGTAGAAAATGTTGAAAAAGTATTGCTCACGTACCGAAATCAGGAAACTAGAAGATGAGTTTGATCGTCTAGTAGTGAAAGGAAATGATATCAGGACTTATGATAGAAGGTTCCAAGAACTCTCTCTACTATGCCCAACCAAAGTGCCAGACTTTTAGAAAGCATTAGAAAGGTATGTTGAAGGATTGCCTAGGAGCATAGAGGGAAATGTCACTGTATCCAAACCTCAGACACTAGAAGAGGCCATGGAAACTGCTCAGAAGTTATTGGAAAGGGAGATCAAACGTAGTCAGACTCAAGGAAGCAGCGATCACAAACGAAAATTTGATGATCGCAAGGGCAATCACAAAAACAACTCGCATCACAACAACAACGATCACAACAACAACCAAGGCCACAACAATAACCACCACCACCAACAAAACAAAGGGCAAAAAGTCGCAAGGGCTTATGTGGCTGCACCAACAGAAGGCAGAATTTATGCTGGGAACCACCTACTGTGCGACCAGTGCAATTGGCATCACTCAGGGCCTTGCACTGTTAAGTGTAGAAGCTGCTACAGAGTAGGCCATCAGACCAAGGATTGCAAGGACAAAGGCCCCGTTGCTGGGAATGACTTACAGCGAGTAGTGACTTGTTTTGGGTGTGGGAAGCGTGGACACTACAGGAACGAATGCCCCCAGAACCGTGGACAAAAAGTCGAAGGTGCTCGCGGGAGAGCATATATGTTGGAGAGAGGAGAAGCTCACCAGAACCTCAACAACGCGACGGACTGATGAAGTTTAGAATTTAGCAGTCCTATTCCCCTATGTATTATATTGTACGACATCCCTAGTATCCGGATTTTTAAGACTACTTTCTGTTCTATAAACAACTTGCTGTGATAATTCCCCATCTATTGTACTTTCTATTTTCCATATTATCAACAAATTTGTTATCACTCATAACATCTTTCCTTAAATTGCCATTTTATAAACGGCATGGGTTGAATCTATTTAAACACTGAGAATTATAACGACTAAACCGAACATTACATCATTGTTCCTAAATTATACATAGCCTAGCTACCTATGTCTAATTCAGGAGGGATCATGTTATGCTGGGAGCAGTTATTTATAAATCCTATCACAAACAAACTGATTCATCATCTACAAAAGCTGAAGATTAGAAACTTTCTCTACATTCACCAAGTTCTCGACCGGAACCCTCATTGTTAAAATTTGTTATTTACAAACTCCTTTGTTTAACGGGTAGGTTACCCCCACAGATTTTTGATATTCATGAAACCCTGGTCGTACCTTTTAAAGAAATTTGACTCGACGATAAGCTAAATTTTGTCGAGGAACCAATAGTAATTTTGGATAGAGATGTCAAGCGTTTGAAGCAAAGCCGCATCCCTATAGTGAAAGTTAGATGGAACTCTAACAGAGGACCGGAGTACACATGGGAACGCGAAGATCAAATCCGTTCTAAATATCCTCACTTGTTTGATAAAACAACTCCGACAACTACCACATCTTAGGATTCGGGACAAATCCAGTCTAACGGGTGGGTACTGTAATACCTCGTAAAAATCCCATGTCATTAATAATGTTAATCACCGAATAATTCCAACTTATGTTAAATAACCTTTTGTGTATATATATATATCAAGCAACGATTACCAAGTCACCCGAATGATTTCAAAACTCACCATGAATAGCTCGCTTGCGCACCAACCATGAAAATCAAACGAACACTACGAATTACTACACCGATCTTATTAGTGAACTTATAAAATAAAAGTCATTAATTATTTCAAAAACTTTATACCTAAACTACTTCTACTAAATTAGTTTTCTTTTCTTTTTCCTTGGGCCGGACGAACCCACGCAGCCCATTTCATTTTACCTCATCTTCTCACTTTGTTCTTTGGGCCAGACTAACCCACAGCCCATTTCCCCTTTTTCTCTCTTTGTCTTGGGCCGAAACAACACTAGCCCACCACACACTCTTTTATTTCTTTTCTTTTCTCTCGTTGAACCGAACCCAACAAGCACCCTCTTGAGTTTTACAACATTTTAATCTTGACATATGTTAAGATGCTAATCACATCTCATGGTACCCTTGTCCCCCTTCCAAGTGCTATTGCCTAATGGATAAAAGCATTACACAACTAAGTCAACTTGCAGAGTTTTTACAAGTCTTCCATTCTTTGCTTTCCCTATGACATGATTCGAATAAGAAGGTGGTACCATGTCCTTATGCACAGCCGAACCACAAACCAAAACACTAATCCCATGGTTTTCAACTTAAAACCACCTTGAATCAATAAGTGAAGTGATATCCTAGTCTAAGTACAAGATACAAATGTCAACCCCTAATACTACTAGGGTCGATCCTTTATAAATAAAACACTCACCTCACTTTGACACTACACTACACAAATACAAAATACACATACTACTACCTCATTACTGTCGAGCAAGGAGGAGAAGAGAAGCAAGGTTTTTGTTGCCGTGCAAGTATTTAAGGGTTACCTATTTGGATCTTGGGTATCATTTGGAGAAAGAAGCTTGGGTTTTTATTGTCCTAAAATCTTTATTGTCATTCGAACGCACCATTTTCTCGGTGTTGTAAGTCTCCATTTCTACTTCACAGCCTTACTCATTTCCATTCGTATCTTAACATTCCTACATAGTTATAATTATCCCTTAAGATGAATCACATAGCAACTCACTAAAACTCACAAGTATATAAACGTTGCAACACGCCTAAGAAACGAGCTCACATCTTTTTATTTACACGTACGACATATGGGTATTTTGCTACCACTTGAATCTCTATACTAACATGAACCAAGATGTCGAAACATGCAAGATTAACCAACCAAAACAACCCACGAATTGACCCTAATCCTATACACAGTCGAACGCTCATTTGTTTTCATTAAAAACTCGATTGGGCCTTAACAGGCTAACTAGCCCAACACTGTATAATTTCCTTCTAAAACTTATGTTTCGACTGTAAGAAATTTCGAGAATAAGACACATGCTATGAGTCAAAATATAAACATGAATAAGCTAGAGAAGTAATAAGGAAAGTGTAACTTTTTCAAAATGTAAAATAGGATTTGTTTTGCAACGATTTTCTTTTAAAAGGGTATAAATTGTAAAGTTAGAAAAGGAGGATCGAATATGAATGTAATAATTTTAAATATAAGCCGAGGGTCTAAATGGCCATTTTCAGAAAGTTATGGTGTAAAGTGTAATATTAACTATTTGGACTAAATTTGCAAAGGTCACGTAGTATAAGAGCCAAAAGTGTAAAATCCGAAAGTTAGGTATACAAAGTAGAAAAATACGAAAGCTTATATAAGAATGACCAAAACTGTAAATAATGAAAAGATAGGGATTAACGTGTAAATATATATTTTGGACTAGATTCATAAATGATTTAACTTTAAGGTTAAAAATGTAAACTTTATAAAGTAAAAAGGGAATTTGTGTGATTGTGTATTACTTTTAAAGTAAGATATATTGTGCTTTAAAATTTGTTAATATTACTAAATACGTTTTTCCCACACGAATTATTAACGTATCATGATTAATAAGAAACGTAACCATTTTAACTTAACTTTTATTTCTTAAAAATATTTAAACTAAATATTTTAACTTGTTATTTAATTTCGTATGTTAACTAAGTATAAACTTGTTATAAAATCCTAACTAATAAAACTCATAAGCCATTATGTTGTTAGACTTTAAACATTTTAATCACATGAATTCGACACAACCTCGTTCATAGATTCCACGTCTATCATTCCGCTCATTAAAACCAAAGGGTGATAATAATCTAAACCTATCACATTATTTAGGTCGCAAGTCGGGAGCTATTCATTTCACTATCTGATCACTACTCGATTACTACACTACTAAGGTGAGTTCATAGTCCCACATTTTTATACGTTTTCAAACCCCGTGGGGAGATACATGCTACTACTTTTTATGATCACAATTGCTTGAAAACTATATGTTTATCTAAATGTGTTATTGCCTAAGTACAACTATTATTATATTGATTACTGTCGATACTATCAATTACTGTTGATACTATTATTATATCGATTACTGTCGATTACTGTTGATACTACTATTATGTCGATTACTATCGATACTATCAATTACTGTTGATGCTACTATTATATCGATTTCTGTCGATACTACCAATTACTGTTGGTACTCTGTTAACACTTTGGTTTTATGAGCTTAGTGCAATAATAAATACTTTCGATTTATGGGTGTAACAACGGAACCCATTACCTCTTAAACTTGAAATCTTGTGATCAATTATTTTACTACTAAACACTATGGATTCACTCAACCTTTGTGTTGACTCTATTAGCATGTCTTATCTCAGGTAACTAAAGATCTCAAGCACGGAGTTGGCAAGGGCATTGGAAACCTACCCCCTTTTATTTCAAATAATTATATCATTCTTTTCAAACTCATCATCACTTTTGTGAAAACTTATCCCTTTTGGAAACTATTGTGTAATCTCTGAATATTGAGTTTTCATTGAATGATATAAATTCTACTTTTAACGATTATATATGCTTACGACTGTGATCTAATTGGTAATACCCCGTTGAAGTCTTCCGCTGCTATCTAAATTTTTAACGGGGTGTTACAGAAGGGTTGGAACTTTTCATTATTTTCAAGCTAATACATGTTCATTTTCTCTCACTAGAAGTTTCCACCTCTCCTCTCCTTCTCTCTCTAAAACCCACGGCCAAAGCTCAATCTTTGATTATGTTTATGTTATATGATATGTTACAATTTGTATCAAGAGCCATGGTTAGGTTCGATTGATTGTATGCTCTTGGATTTGTGGTTCATTCTAGGTGTTCTTATTATGTTTATCTAGTTCGAATAGAAAAGCCAAGAAAATTCTTACTTGAGCATTGTTTGTGGTTAAATTTGTTAAGGCTTTGTACTTTCATGTTTACAAATACCTCTAGTATCGTTTCTTGCTAAACTACGGCTCAATTGGTGTGTTTCATGGAAGTTTGAAGAATTTTTCTTCACTGCCTTTTGGTTCTCGGTAAAGTGTTCTTGGCTGCGGTTTGTGCTATTTTGGGTAAGAGTTTGTTGTGGTTTGAGTATTTAAGAAGCTGCGGTTTGGTTTTTAACTGAAAACGGAAAAAGACAAATCGTAGAGAAAGCGACATCTTTGTCCTTTGCGTTTTGTCGGGTTCTGACTGAGGTTTGACCTGTTGCGTTTTGTGGTTTCTGCGGTTTGACCAAGTTTTGTATTTTGCTGTCTTGCGATTTGATCTTATTGCGGTTTGGCAAATTGTGTTTTGATCGTTTTAGTTTGCCTCGTGTGACTACGTTTTGGGTTCTTGCATTTTGGTACTGAGGTTTTGCATTTTTACCGTTGCGATTTGCCTAGTGTGACTGCGTTTTCGTTCTTGCATTTTGGTACTGAGCTAATACTCTTGACTGCGGTTTGACTCAAGCAGTGACTGAGTTTTGATCAGGTCGAGTCATTGAGTTTTGGTCTAGGCGTATTGACTGAGATTTGTTCAACTCATTACGATAACTCACTACAATCAAATCAAATCACAACTTAACAACGCATCATACAATCCAACCTTCATCATAACACATTCGAGTAATCAAATCACGGTTTATTCTTGATTTTTGTAAGATCCCGCGAAAGAATCTATTTCTCGGTTTAAATCATAGAATTGTAAAATCACGTGCAAGTTTACATCATGACAAGCACTTCTTCTGATGACATTCAAGCTGCCGGGTCCGATACCCACCCTCCTATGCTTGATTGGATGGATTATGAATCATGGGCACAAAGAATATAACTGTACTGATTGGGAAAAGAGAATGGTGTCAACATTCTTAAATCCATTGATGAAGGACCCTTTCAAATGGGCACCACTAGAGATGTTGTCACTACTGCTGAGGATGGAACTGTCACTTTTGGAATCGACAGGCCACTTACTTACAAAGATCTCAATGAGGAGGAAAAGAAGCGTTATGATGCAGACATTAGAGCTTCTAACATTGTGATTCAAGGACTTCCCAAAGACGTTTACAAGCTTATAAACTTCAACACTGAAGCCAAAGCTGTTTGGGACAATGTCAAAATGCTTCTGGCTGGATCTGAACTGACCAAAGAAGATCGTGAATCTCAGTTGTATGATGAGTTTGAGCACTTCAAGATGAATCTGAGTGAAAACATCACTGACTATTGTGTGAGATTTCACAAGCTTGTGAATGACATAAGGATCATCAGGATGACAATGCCAAATATCCAGCTCAATTCTAAGTTTGTGAACAACATGTCACCCGAGTGGGATAGACTTGTTATAGCCGTGAAGCTCAACAAAGGATTGAGACAGACCAATTATGAGCAGCTGTATGCTTACTTACAACAACATGAAAAGCATGCTGTCTATGATCGTCAACTGAGGGAAAAACTTAATCCAACAACATCTAATGATTCACTTGCATTTGCTTCAAATGTTCAGCCGTTCAATCAATCCTCATTTGATCGAGTGTATCACCATCCTTCTTCATCACAGAATCAGACATCATTTGTCCAATCATCTTTGCACCCACCATCTGCTGTGAACAACCAACTGGACTCAGGATACTCTCATACAAACAAGATGATTGATAACCTCTCCAACCAAGTTTCTTTACCTGTCCAACAGTTCAGAGCAACACTCCCTCAAACCAACAACCAACTTCGAACTTCATCAAATCCACGTAATCAAGCAACAGTGGAAGATGGAAGGGTTGTGGTTCAGAAGGTTCAGGGAAGGCAGAATGTGAATCAAAGGAACGTTGCTCGGGGTAATATACAGAACAGAGTTGGGAATGCTAATCAGGGACATGGAAGGCAAACCAAGTGTTACAACTGTGGTGGACTAGGAAACATAGCAAGGAACTGCACTCGACCAAAGCGTCCACAGAACTCTGATTACTTCAAAGATAAGATGTTGTTGATGCAAGCTCAAGAGAATGGAGCAGTTCAGGACGAAGATGAGTTATTGTTCCTTGCTGGTGATGAGGGGAACACGTTTGATGCTGATGTGGATGATCAACTAGTTCAGGACTTGGCACTGAATGATCCCAATATCTTCCAAGCTGATGACTGCGATGCTTTTGACTCAGACATTGATGATGAACCTACTGCTCAAACCATTTTCATAGCTAATCTGTCTTCTATAGTCTCATCACCTTAACAAGCTGGTCCTTCCAATGCATCTATCATATCTGAGGTACTAAAGCTTTATGACACATATAACATGGTAGATGAACAGAAGATTTCCAACAAAGTACAATAGACAGATGGTGTTGAATCAGATACTGTCAATATAGGAAATAGAAATGTTATCCCATATGAACAATATGTGAATCATAACGACGTGTCTGTTGTACCAAGTAGTGCATCTTCTGTTGTTGATAATGCTTGTGAGTTGCATGAGAACACTGTGTTTATCCCTGATGACACCCTGACCACTAGACTTAACATCTATAAAGATCAGGTGGCCATATATGAACAACGTGCAAAATTTGAGCTTACTGAACGTGAGTAGAAAATGGATAGTCAAATGCATACATTCATAACAGAATGTAATTTAAGGGAAGAAACATTGAAAAAGGAGTTATATTCTTTAGGAAAAAACTTGATCAAACTGTTAAACAAAAACAGGAGATCCAAGAAATTGTAATTACACTAAAACATGATTTCAAAGAAAAAGAAACAAAATTCTTAAATGATTTTTCCAGACATAAAACGTTAAAGAATAAGATTGAAAAAAAGTTGTACACACAAGACCAAACCAGACATACTGCTCAAATGATTCAAAAGCATAAAAAGTTGTGTGATGAACATAGTGATAAGAATGTAGGTGAACCTAAATCTACTTTCCTTAGGAGTGCTAAAGTAGCCCAACCTTCTTTATATGATGGAAATGAACTACTTAAGCCTGGTCATGCCCCTCCTGATGAGTCATCATTTGAAGAGAGTAATGAGATAGAAGTAATAAATAGAGAAAGATTGGCTGAAAAAATGAAGGACCCCAAATGTATAGCCAATCGAGTCATAATCAAACCCCATGATTACTATGAGGAGAACCAATTGACTGTTTTTGCACCTCAAACTAAGTTGATGCCAGAACAAATATTTTGGTCTTTGGACGTTGAAAAGAGAAAGGCCGAAGAACTTAAAGCCAAAACTCTACCCTTTAGAAAGATAGCTGCCGCAACGGTGTACCACCCAATACACCCATGCACTTAGTTCCTTTAACTCTTCCCACGGAATGTAAAACTCTAATTAGCATATATGTTCTTTGTCAACTATCTGCTGATTTTGATTAAAAAATGTAAGAAGAGAATTACGCCAACGGGAATTACTGAAGGGGAAAAGGGTTTTGAACTAACAAAACAGTGCTACTTAACTGAGGTTGTTCCATTTTTTAAACTTCTCAAACAACATTTTGAGGGCATGCAAAAAACCCTTAAAACTGAAGTAAAAGAGATGAAAGAAGTATTTAAAGATATGGAAAATGAGGTGTCCCTAAATGCGATAGAACTTAAGAGTCATGAGATTGAGAGAAAGAACATTTTCATCACCAATGAGAATTTGATTGCTAGATGTATTGCACAGGATGTATTTTATACTGCTACAGATTCTGCATTAACTGCTTGTCAATTTCATAAGTTTTCTATTGCATTGAATGTTTCCCAGAATCGTGTTGTTGAGCTTGTGGCGGGAGAATTTAAAATTGCATGAGAAAATCCAAAACGATGACCATGATAACATGGTCATGCATTTTTCAAAACTAGAAGTTGATAATCTTAATTTGCAATTAAAATATCAACATTTAAAAGAAAGTGTTAAAATCTCAAATGCTAGAACATCTTTGGATGCTCCTGAATTTGATGCATATTTTGAATTAAGCAAATGAGATGAAAAAATTCAAGCTCACACTAACACGATTCGAAAATTGAGAGCCCAAATTGCCCAATTAAAATTGAATAAAAGTGATGTAATTGGCACCCATAAACCATCGTCTTTAGATTCTCAGTATTTTCACTATCAAGACACCATCAATAAATTACAACATGAAAATGATTGTTTCAAGCTGAAAATTCAAAAATCATACAGCATTTCAAAGAGTTATATGACTCGATTAAAGTCACACGTAACAGTCGCAATGAAAAGATAACTTCTTTGCTAAACGAGATTGAGAATCTAAAGACTCAGGTGAAATGGAAAATGCCAATCATCACTAGTGAAAATGTTGTTCCAAAGGTTTCTGCTTGTAGAAAATATGCAATTGATGTTGTGCCTATTCCGCTTCCCCTGAGGAACAATAGGTCTGCTCATCAAGTATATCTTACTCACCTTAAGGATAGCCTTGATACCCTTTGTGAGATCGTAGAAGAGGATAGGATAGATAAACCACTTGATTGTCCAGTTGTAGATGCCTGCTTCCTCACTAAACGATCTCAGGAACTCTTAGAATACGTCATTGGCACATGTCCAAAGATTGATAACAAGCGAGATAGGTTTATTGCATCATCCTCAATGACTAAAAACAAGCATGTTACCTTTGATGTACCATTAACGACATCTGAACCCAGCACATCAAAACCAGAAAAATGAATGGCAGTGAAACAAACTAATGTTCCCATCATTGCTTCTACAGGAGTAAACAGTGACACTAAAGCTAGCGGGTCAAAGCCTAGTCGCAATACAAAGAAAGATAGGACTGCGCCAGCTAAGAGTGCTCATGAGAAGAGAGTAGAAGTCCACCTTAGGAACAATAAGTTTGGTTTGAACGAAAAGAATCGTGTTGATTCTAGTATTCGCATTAAGCATACTGTAATTAATTCGAATTGTAATGTTGTCAGTAAAACATGTAACGAATGTTTAATTTCTGGTAATCATGATGATTGTGTTGTGTCATTCTTGATGTCTCCTAAATGACCCCCAGTTAAGAATGTTAGGAAACCTGAACTGAGTAAGAAGATTTGGAAAGCAACAGGAAATCTGTTTGATAATGTTGGTTATCAATGGAAGCCCTGATGAGTGTGTAAATACTCATCATTTTACACACATACAAGACACAAAAAAAAACAAAAAACACCCAAATTATACTGCAGATATCCTTGGTTTGTGTTTTATGTGTTTCAGGTACAAAAGGATTGAAAACGAGGCAAAACAGGCCAAAACCGAGCACAAGATTGGAAAGTCGTGAAAAAAGCCAAAGCCGGGGAAGAAATTTACAAATTTAGACCAAGAAATTGCTCAAGTGTCAAAAGTCAACCCCCAAGATAATCAAAATGACAGAATTGGTCCCTTGGAATAAATTTCCAGATTTGGCAGAATTAGTCCCTCCAAGCTTATCCCATTTCAAGTTTAATCCTTTAAACTTAATTAACCTTAACCTTTTAAAATCCAAAACAACTAAAAACCCAACCAAATCCTAATCTTTACCCAGGCCAACTCTATCTAAAGCCCAAACCTAAGAAATAATCCACCCCGTATAATAACTAAACCCAGGTTTGACTTCGGTCAAAACCATCTTTGCCGCCAAGTACCAAAAGCAGAAACCACCACCACCACCATGCTTATACCTGACAAAACCAACCCTCCCCCTCACCCTCCTTCTACACTCCATCTACCCAGTCCAAAAAGCATTTAATGCTTCTTCCCTCCCCCTCAAGTTACTAGTATAGAAGTGGGTACCCTCTTACCTATTTTTGGCGCCAAAACTGAAGTTGATGGCTGAGATTATTTCAAGGAAATCCAATGGTCAGGATGTAATCAGAGGACAAGAAATAGAAGATCCCACTTTAGTTTTAGTATAAATAGGTGCATATTGTAGCCTATTGAGGCAGGTAGAATTTAAGTTCAGTCGTATTGTAGTTAAAAATGTTTAATTAAGTTTAAATTTAAGTTTCAAGTCTCAATTTAATTTTATTTCAATCTCATTTGTCTTTAATTATTTCACATTGTACTATTTTCCTAAGTTAATGAAATTTTATGTTTTAAGTATCACTGTTAAATCGTATTAAGTTAATTTGATATTGCAAAAGCTTCTTTTATTGTTGAATAAGCTCATTTAAGCTTAAAATAGCTTATAGTGAGCTTGTGATAAGTTTACTCAGTCACAATCCAAGATTTCTAAAAAAGTCAACAGAAAGTCAAGATGGGTCAACTAGAGCATTTTGGAAGTTGCCTGAAATGGATTGGGCAAGATGGACTTTATCTAGCTTATCTGAGATAAGCTAGGAGCTTGTAGCTGCCCTTTTGGGTGCCCTTGTTTAGCTAGGGTCCCAAGTAAGTTCATTTTTTAGCTTATTTCTCTTATTCATTATGTCACTGTAGCAACTGCTTATTTGTGTGCTTATTTGCTTTATCTTAGCTTGATTGTTCTTATTATTGCTTTTTAAAGTTAACTTGATAGTTTACAATAGATTTTTCTAGTTTTTTACTTAAAACCTTAAAAAAATCAAAAATGGCCTTAATCTAGTATAGCTTATTTTATTGCTTATTTTCTGGGAAATCTTGCTTTTTAGATTTAATTGAACTTAGTATAGGTGTGTCTTTAAAAATTATAGCTTATTTAGGCATAATCTAGTTTTAAATCTAAAATAGTCAAATATAAAGGGTGTTTGGTTCAAGGAGTCAAATGGGTCAAAATGAGGTTTGCACTGTTCATTTGCACTTTTGGTGAACTTGATCTTGCTTAATTCAGCTAAGATAAGCTGTTTGGGAGTTGTTCTGAGCTTAGTTGATTGATTTGTAGGATTTGAGTTGGATTTCTTGATTTAGGGAACTCAACTGCTCAAATCTGCTTATCTTGGAGATAAGCAGATTTTGAGCTTGTTCTTGTTGTTTTCAAGTTCACTTTAACCCATTGAGTACGTGTCTAAAGGTTGGTTTTAAGCCTCAAAAGTCCCAAGTAGTTTTGGCCAAGTTCATGGATTCCGCATATCAGAATCACATACATGCAGTCTGCATGTTGTTCTTGTTCTGTGTCAAGTGCTTATCTGAGCTTGATTAGGTCTAAACCTTTTTGATATAAGTAGTTCATTAGGTTAATATTGTTTTCCCTTAAAATCCTTCAAGTCAGAGCTTATTCAAAGCTTGAAAGTAAATTCCATTATTGCCTCAGTAAACACTTAGGCTGCAATTAGATTTTTAGGTTTTTAAAGTTTATTTTTGATCTTTAATTTTTTAATTATAAGTTAGAATAAGCTGAAAATTTGTTGTAGTAATATTTGGTTGCTAATTTAATTGATAGATATTTTTCTGATTCTTCTAGAGTAGCTTATCATAGCTTTTTGATGGCTTAATTTCCTCTACTTTTGCCCTGTTCACTCAGTTTACACTGAGCTAATTAGCCTCATTGTCAGCTTATTTTTAAGCTACAAATAAGCTTCTCATTGTCTGCTTTATTGTTCTATGTGAACCTTGCTAGGTCAGCTTTAAGTGTTATAAGCTTTTGTGGTCTTTCGTGGATATTTCAGTGCTTATAAATAAGCCCAAACTTTCCTTGGTGGGAGTGTATTTGTCCTGTTCATCAGTGATCATCTTTGCTTTTTATGCTTTATTAAGTTCTTAATTGCTTGTTTTTGTAGCTTATTCAGCTTCCCTTATTTCACTTTTAGCTTATTTTTAGTCCTTAGCTTATTTCCAGTTTCACCTTAGCTTATTTGTAGCTTAACAACTTTTTCAGTCCAAAGCTTAGCTCATTTTCTCTTTTAAGCTTCTGATCAGCTTTCCTCAGCTCATTCTGAGCTTATTGTGGGCTTTTAAAAATAAGTTGTTTTATTAAAGTTGCTATTTGGTTTGTCCTTGTTGAGTTTTGATTAGAAAAATAAAATAAAAAAATAAATCAAGCAAAAAGCTAAGGCCAGGATTCGAACCCTGGACCTCTAGCTGCCAAAGCCTCAACACACACGCCAATCACCAACTGCCCTACGGACTTTTATCAGTCATCCCTTCCAATATTTTCTATTTAACCCTTATTTTCCATTTTGTGCTTATTTTCCTTATTAACTTATTACAGCTTATCTAAATAAGCTGGCACCTTGTTAATATTTTTCATAGTACTGTTTTAGTATAAAGTTATTTCACAAAAAATTTCAGAATTTTCAGAATAGGTTTAGTAATTTTAATTAATTTTTCTTTTAAATTCTGTTTTTAATTCATAATAAAAAATATAAAAGTCAAAAAAATATTATTCTTTTTTAAAAAATTTTCTTTTATCATTTAGGACTTAGGAAAAATAAATTTGCACTTGTAGGATTAGTTTTTAAATATTTTAGTTGTAGGCTCGTTTTTTATAATTCCCGACTTGCGTTTTTAGTATAAATTGATTTGTGCTTAATTTTTATTTCTGAATTTGTTTTTTATATCTTAATTAGAATTAAAAACACAAAAATCCAAAATACACACTTCAAACACATTAATTCCTAACCGATAACGAAATCCTCGATTCACACCTCGCTGGGACATGACTCGGGTGATCACTTGCCCGGTATCACACATATCGTATTCACGGGTTTTGTAAGTTAACCTTTTTCCTAAAAGGTTGATTTGTCATTTCCCGCGTATCACGCATATCCATCTGATATTATATATATACTTTAGCATGGATCAAGCCCACTGGAAGAAAATTCACTTTAGGAAATAAGTGCCCCTTAACTAGAATGACTAATCATAAAGTAGTGATTGTTAAGGAATGGAAGTCAACTGGTAGAATTTTTCCGTTAGAGAAACAATGCCCTATAACTAGGTCCATTGCATCTACTAGTGAAGTTTCCACTGTGAATACCATGGCATCTATCCAAACGGATCCCAGTTGCACGTGGGGATCCACCTTTTTCAGTTATCCATTGTTCTCTATTTTCAAATGCAGGTCGTACAAATCGTCCTTTGGTGTTTGGACTCAGGCTGCTCAAAACATATGACCGGGGATCGCTCACAGCTCAAGAATTTCGTGAAAAAGTTTATTGGGAAAGTTAGATTCGGGAACGACCATTTTGGGGCGATTATGGGTTATGGAGATTATGTGTTTGGTGACAGTGCAATTTCCAGGGTATACTACGTGGAAGGACTTGGGCACAATTTGTTCTCTGTTGGTCAATTTTGTGATTCCGATCTTGAAGTTGCTTTCAGAAAACACACATGTTTCGTCAGAGAATTGGATGGTATTGATCTCCTTAAAGGCAGTCGTGGTACTAATCTATACACCATCTCTATTGAAGACATGATGCGGTCCTCTCCTATTTGCTTGTTGTCAAAGACCTCAAAGAACAAATCATGGCTTTGGCACCGTCGTTTAAATCACTTAAACTTCGGCACCATAAATGAACTTACTCGCAAGGATCTTGTTCGAGGTATGCCCAGATTGAAGTTTGAAAAGGATCATCTTTTTTCTGCTTGTCAACTGGGCAAAAGCAAGAAGCATACTCACAAACCCAAAACTGTCAACACCATCATGGAAGTTCTTCACACCCTTCACATGGATCTATGCGGACGAATGAGAGTCCAGAGTATAAATAGGAAGACTTATGTTCTTGTGGTGGTCGACGACTACTCTCGGTTTACATGGGTGAAGTTTTTGAGAACCAAGGACGAGACTCCAGAGGTTATCATCAAACTTATCAAACAGCTACAAGTGAGACTCAACAAAACTGTCAGAATCATCCGTACGGACAATGGAACTGAGTTTGTTAACGAACAACTCATTCAATTTTATGAAAGTATTGGCATAACTCACCAGAAAAGTGTCCCACATACTCCTCAGCAGAACGGCGTCGTTGAAAGACGAAATCGTACTCTTATGGAAGCTGCACGAACCATGCTGATATTTTCCAAGGCACCGATGTTTCTTTGGGCAGAAGCAATTGCCACAGCGTGTTACACCCAAAACCGATCTTTGATACATACTCTTCACAACAAAACTCCTTATGAGCTGATACATGGCAAGAAACCTGATCTTTCCTTTCTACGAGTGTTCGGTGCTTTATGCTACCCAACAAACGACAGTCAGGATCTGGGGAAAGTAAAGGCTAAAGCAGACATAGGATTCTTCTTTGGATATGTACCAGATCGCAAGGGATACCGAATCTACAACAAACGAACTTGATAAAATCATGGAAATCGTTCACGTGACATTCGATGAGCTGACTGAGCAAACGGCTCCTGGACACACAAGTTCTGGACCCACTCCTAATCTTTTGTCTCCTGGACCAATTAGTTCAGGTCTTGTATAGCATCTCATTCCTGCGGTTCCTTTTGTACCCCCTACTAGTGAGGAGTTGAAGAATTTGTTTGATCCGATGTTTGATGAATACTTTGAGCCAGCAACTGTTGATACTACAACTGAAGCTCCACCTTTACCTCCAGTTGCTGATGCTCCAATTCCACACAACTCAGATAGTCAATCTGTATCTGTCTCAATTAGTCAAGACGCACCATCTGCCACTCACTCACCATCATCATCAAATGTTCAATCTCCTTCGGTACAGCTGGTTTCTGCAGTTGATAATTCTTTTGAAGTGAATCCTTTTGCTCCTACTGATGATGCTCCATTCGAGAATATATTTGCTCCTTAATCTTCTACTGAGACATCTTCTTCAGGGGATCCTAACACGGCAACATCAGTTCCCTACCCTCAACCACATGATCATCTCAGAAAAATGGACCAATGATCATCCGATTGACAACATCATTGGAAATCCTTCTCGTCCGATATCCACATGCAAACAACTTACCACCGATGCATTATGGTGCTTCTTTAATTCCGTACTATCCAAAGTCGAACCCAAAGATTTCAAAGATGCTTTGTCTAAAGACTGCTGGTTTACTGCAATGCAAGAAGAAATCCATGAGTTTGATAGACTTGAAGTATGGAAATTAGTGCCACCTCCAGATTGTGCAATGATTATCGCTCTAAAGTGGATCTTCAAAGTGAAACTTGATGAGCATGGTGATGTTCTGAAAAATAAGGCGCGGCATATTGCAAAAGTGTATCATCAAGAAGAGGGCATAGAATTTGTAGAATCATTTGCACCGGTTGCTCGAATTGAAGCCATAAGAATCTTTCTCGCTATTGCTGCCAGTCAGAATATGACAGTCTACCAAATAGATGTAAAGACAACATTCTTAAATGGTGATTTGAAAGAGGAAGTCTATGTAAGTCAACCTGAAGGATTTGTGGACCCTGATCATCCTACTCACATCTATCGCTTGAAGAAGGCCCTCTATGGCTTAAAGCAGGCACCTAGGGCGTGGTATGACACTTTGTCTAAGTTTCTTCTGGCAAACAGATTCTCCAAAGGTGTTGTTGATCCTACGCTATTCACTAGGAAAATGGGCAAACATCTACTTCATGTTCAGATCTACGTAGATCACATTATCTTTGCCTCCTCTAATCCTATGGAATGTGATTGTTTCACTAACGAGATGAGTTCCAAGTTCCAAATGTCAATGATGGGACAAATGTCGTTCTTCTTGTGTCTACAAATTTCTCAAAGTCCCGGAGGCATATTCACTAATCAATCCAAGTATGCAAATGAAATATTGAAGAAATTTGAATTTGATTCAAGTGATCATGTTGACACTCCTATGGTTGAGAGATCGAAGTTGGATGAAGACCTCTCCGGGATCCCTGTTGATCAAACCAAGTTTCAAAGTATGATTGGATCCCTAATGTACCTCACCGCTAGCAGGCCAGATCTCTTGTTTGCCGTATGCATGTGTGCTCGATACTAGTCTAAACCCACCAAAAAGCATATGGAAGCAGTAAATCGGGTCTTTCGATACCTTCAAGGAACTGTTCACATGGGTCTCTGGTATCCTAAAGACACCGCCATGGCACTCACGGCCTATGCAGATGCAGACCATGCGGGGTGTCAAGATACTCGTCAAAGTACGTCGGGAGGTGCTCAGTTTCTGGGGGAAAAGTTAGTAAGCTGGTCATCTAAGAGGCAAATGAGTTCATCTATATCTTCGACAGAGGCGAAATACATTGCCATGTCTGCGTGCTGTGCTCAAATCCTATGGATAAGATCTTAACTATCGGACTATGGCTTTGCATACAACAAGATTTCTCTATATTGTGATAACAAAAGTGCTATAGCTCTTTTCTGCAACAATGTCCAACACTCCCGATCAAAGCACATCGATATCCGGCATCACTTTATAAGGGAACACGTTGAGAAAGCGGTTGTTGAACATTACTTCGTGAGAACTGAGTTTCAGTTGGTTGATATCTTCACTTAGGCACTCCCGAAGAGAACGGTTCCAATTTATTCTCCAGCGACTTAGCATGAAGAGTTTGATGCCAGAAACCCTCAAGTGAGTTTGATGCCAGAAACCCTCAAGTGTCTTCAAGAATCTGACTCAAACTTGCCACTCAAACTTTCTTAGCCACTCAAACTTGCTTGCCAGAAACCCTGTTGGTTTCTTATGATGGTCATTTGAGCTCTCTTGTGTGAATCAATCTTGTAAGTGAACTTTGTGATGGGAAGATCATTGGCTCTTTTATTGACACAATTTTTGTATTGCGTTGTCATTCTAGAGAGACGGGTAACTCTTAGAGCTTCAGCTTCAGTCAGCTCCTTAGCTTGAGCCACCTTTTATGCAGGATTCAATTTTTCCAGAGCTGATTTAGATTTTAGTTCCGCATCACGAAGATCTCTCAGTCGATTCTATTCTTGCATCATGGCACCTATTTCTTTAATAGTCATTGGTGGCTCTTCAGCGGTTCTAAATTCAGAAAGTATTGAGAGATCTGGGTGTGATCCACTTTGTTCCATAAGAGGCACAATGCTTTTGGTTAAGTTTGGGGTATTAGGAATTGACATTATGCCCTTTCCTTTGTCAGCTTTTGAGGGAGTCTTTGTTGTAGATGGGTGCATGATGCTTGATTGTTCTGAGATTTTGGAGCTGAATAGATTTGCTTTGAATTGTTCATAAGGAATGTTTTTTGGGTAAAGGGAAGTAATCATGCACCCTGGTAAGTAGATTAACCAAAAAATGTTTAAGTACAATGGATATGGGTGAATCCCATAACTCAGCCCGTTACATAGGCGACACGCTTACAAAACAAGAAACTTCCTATTTTCTAAACAAGAAAATAAACCACTACTCATAAAAACATAAAACTCCTATGACGACAAAATTACTTCTTTCGGAGACCTTGGAGCATGATATCATACATATCATAGAAAGCGTCTAAATTCCCTGGTAGATCATCAATTTATGCCGCATAGTCATCATAATCATACTCAAGGTCGTCACCACCTCCAAATAAGTTCACGGACTCATCAAAAGTGTTCACAATCTCCTCATCACTATCAGAATCAACAATATTACCCACCTTAGAAAATGGGTTCACCCCCTTAGTAGCAGAAGTAGACGGAGCAGAAGAAGAACAAAGCTTGTTAGCCTCAACCTGTACCTTCTCTTTCTCAACACTCACAAGCGGTTCTTGTGATACATTACTAGTCTTCTCACTCATAGGTGGAACTTGTGATTCATTCATGGTTTCTTCTAGAGTTCTCCCAGCAGCCACATCCATAACCACTTCATAAGGAATGTTGTTTACAAGGATTGGTTTGAAGGATGAGATTGGGATGGGTGCCGGAATTGATTCCATTACCTCCACTCTCTTTGATGCTGGTCTAGCAGAAGAGTGAACAACTATTACTAATGAATTTTCAGACACATTTGTCGTAGTTCCAATATGCTCCCCCTGACTGTTAGCTAGATTGGTGATGTTAGCAATAGTTTCAGAGGATTCATTGGGTATATCAATCAGCTTATCCTCCTAACTGTTGGCAATATTCTCTCCCCTAGCAACTGCACTGGAGGATGTTTTTGTTGTACCAGTATTATCAATGTGTCCTTTGATGTGTTTCACCAATCCATGCATGTCTGTACGAGTTGCATTAGTTGTAACTGTAAGACCTCTAGCTGTCATGAGGTCATTTGGTACAGCAATCCTTGTGTTGATGGTTTTCTTAAAAAGGGACTACACATCCATTATATGTTTGTTTGATGTTGTGACTTGATTAGCTGCTTTGCCCACCTTGTGCTTGGCATGTTTTTGTATTGAGGATCGGATGGCCTTTTTAAGCTTTTCAAATTGTTGAATCTCGAGCATTTTAGAGCATGAACAGATTTACAAATATGTTTACGAGATTCAACTAAGTGGCCAGGAATTGATGCATTGATACCTTCTACCAGGATGGTTGGCATGGCCAATTTGATGGCCTGCTTTTCTGCTTTTCGAATAAGAGAAGGAATGGTGTCTTCAAGTGAGGTTAGACAGGTTTTGACTACCTCTGGAAGAATTTCTTCAATTGCATCAGCTACTATGTGTGGCACCTTTTCATCCAACATTTGTTCAATTTTTGGTGTGATCTTTGTAACAGCTGACTGAGAGTATTCTACTTGATGTTTGACAGCAGTTTCAATTTCATGAAGTCTATTGAGGATAGATTGTACATCCTTATGGATGGGATCTGTCCATGCCCTTTCGAATGAAGGCTGAGAAAGAGTGCATCTTCTCATTTCATCCAATTCTTGAACATTTGGGATCGTTGGAATGTCTGCATTAGCATAGAGGTTGATATTAGCAGCAGATGATTCCATAAGACTTGTGAGCTGGTCGTTGACATAATGAGATACTTGTTCATCAGAACTGTTAGAATCAGTATCGCCTTCTGAGACAGAGTGGATTTCGTCATCTGGCATCGAGGCTATATCATCAATCCAGGTTTCTTCAGTCATTTGAATTTCAGAGTAAACTGTTACATCTGATGAAGAATTTTCTTGGTCTAAAGGATTTTTCTTTTCAGCATGATGATATTCATTTGAAGTCCAATCTTGTATTGTCCCTAGAGTGGCATTTCATAAGGTTCATTGAGATCCTGCAAAAACATGTTAGTATTTGATGACACTGGTTTATTTACACCATTTGACTCTTTACAAGCAATCTTGTTTTGATCAGTTTGATCCTTAGAGCCAAACAGAGAAATGACAATATAGGGTGTAAAAGATGAATGGTTGTGAGTCCTCGTCTCGGAGGGTGTGTTCTCTCCTTCTGAGGGTATAGGACTCTGATGTACTCCCTCTGATCTGAGTCGTGAGCTACTCGGATCATCATTGGGAAGTGATTGTTTTGAGATAGTATCCTCAAATATTTTTAAATTTCTCTCATCAGATGTTGCATCCTAAGGCCTGAGTTGTGTTTTATCAGCGCTAGGGTCAAGTCTTTCGACCCTGGTTGTTGTTTACCATGGGTCAGACTAAGAGTTATAGAGTCAAGTTCAGGTGTGATAAGCCCTGGACCATCGTTCTCCCACCTTTTTTTTTTTTTTTTGTTTTTTTTTTTGTTTTTTTTTTTTGAGAGATCTTGCACAGCGGTCTCGGAGAGAGACTTGTCAGTGTTCTCATTGGCTCCTTCTTCTTTAGATGTAATATCAGCTACCTTAAGCATGTGTTCAGTCAAAGGTACTTCATTCTTTTGTGGTTTGGGAAATGAAAATCCCATGACGGAATACCCATCAATCTACTTTAGAGTTGAATCAAAGTACTTTTCTTTAAGGAGATGTTCAATCATCAGAGACACATACCTCACATAGCACACATTTACCATTTTCCCCTTTTTCCCTTTAGTTGAGAGTTTGGTCATGAGATCATGAAACAATATTCTGGCAATATCAATATTGTGACCCCAGATGAGAGCACATGCAATCATCTGCTGATTACCGTTCAGCTGATCATGTGATCCATGCATCCCACCAATACATTTGATTATGTGAACCACATTAGTACCCTCTATTGTGGTGTGAAATACCTAAGTTTGACTGGACACCTGTTGATGAGATCAATCGGTGAAGCTGTGAGGTTCTTTTTATCGGTCAATCCTAGAGTGGATAGGGTACTTTTGATTGTCTTTTCCTTGGGATATTCCTCATATGTATCTTTGTATCCCAACTTTGTGACTTTAGCAAAATCATCAAGTATAAATGAAAGAGGAGATAGGAATTGAGCAATCGAAAAGGTAATGGTGTTTTTGGTGGGATCTGCAATAGCCGTACACCAGAAATCTTGAAGATACTAGAGAAAGTAGGCCGATGGGTTTAGGGTTAGAGAAGCCGCAATGGGGCATTTTTTCCAAAATTGTTGATGTTTCTCGTATGCTGGTTCAGTGTGTTCCAGAAATGCCGTCCCATTGTTGAATACAATGACAACTTCTTGAGGTCCAATGAGAACATTTGGTGGTTTGGTGAGTGTGATTTTTGTTGGAGTAGGAGATGATGATGATCTGTGGGATGACATTGTTTAAAAAAACTTTGAATTGTTGTGAGAGTGATTTGCAATGAGAAGGATTTGGGATGCTTTGCAATGAGAAGGATTCTTTTGACATTTTGGTTACCAGAATAATTTTACTTTGGTAATTGTATTAAATGCAAAAGGGTAAAAATGTTTATTTTGGTGGGTCCTATGACTCTTCGTGTGACATACTTGTCCCTCGAATCCCGCAAAGTGGTTGTGTATCGGATAAGGATTTATTTGGTACATTTTTAAAGGGTCATTTAATCCAAAAATCGAATAAATATGATCAAATATTGCCTCAAATCATTTCTTTTTGTATTGTAGGTACTTGGGATGAGAAATCTGGAAATCGGCACTTTTTGGACGTATTTGGGCGAAAAAGTGAAGAAAACGACGAAGTCGTGAAAAACCTGTCAGACATGGACATCTGACGGCGTCACACGCTACAACGTGACGCCGTCCCTTGCTTTTGAAGTTGGATTTTTGGCTCTAATCATCAAGTGACGCCTCAGAGAAATTTGATGATCTTACAACCTGACGCCGTCAGGTACAAAATGAAGGAGGGAGTCATGTTTTAAGCTATAAAGAGACGACCCAGAAGAATTATAAGGTGACGTCCGCATACCACTCCTGACGTCATCACAACGGCGACTTGCACATGACGAAACCCTAAAGGCGGCGATCTGACGGCGTCACGATCTATAACCTGACGCCGTCAGCCTTGTAAACTTATATATACTTTCGCATTTTTTCTTTAATTCGTGTAACACTTTGGAGAGGGAAACCCTAGATGATTTTTACTGCCATTGTAAGGATTTTACAGCATTTGAACTTCATGTTTCAACAAAGATAATTATCCCTTGAATCATTCGTTATGTCTATGTGTCATTTGATTATTTGTTTATCTTTTCTTTGCTTTAACATGGTAGCTTAAATTTATTTATGTTTGCTTAGATCTAGTGAAACCTAGTTATTGAATATTGATTTGTTGTCTCTTGTTTAGTTGATGGCCTAGCGTTAGGCTAAGAAAAACTGGCTAACCTCTTATATGTAACTTGCTTGAACGTCTTAGAAACGCAACCGTGGAGTGCACTATTGGTTTTTCTCGTTGTATTTATTGCGTGAGTTGCGACTTGTAGATCTTGGATAACTTGATAGATTTTAAGGAATCTAGGGGAGACTAAAACTCATAGAGTTGGGGACTTCGGCACCACCCCACGACCAATATTAAGGAATACAGCGCTTCAACTAAAAAAAGGATGTGACAATTCAACAAATCAATAGGAGATAACTAGGGAGTAATTATATCTAAATGAACACGCTTTCCTCCCATAGGTAGTCACCACTTTTATCATCCGTATTAATTAGTTTTTGTTAATTTTCTAATTATTAGTTTTTGGGTTAGTTGACTAGCAACTAATTCCGCCCATTCCTTCAAAACCGAGATTTTACTTGCTTTCATAAAAATAATAAAAAGACAAAAAAGAATCATCCCTCACCTCTAGAACTATCTCGTCATACATCTTGACCTAACGACACTATTCCACTAGAGAATGATCAATCCCCCCGGACCTACCTATACTACACTACAGCGACCAGATGCATTGCCTGCAGGATTGTAAAAGTTCTTTTCGAGGTCTTGCAAATCTCGCATCAAGTTTTTGGTACCGCTTCCGGGAATAGTTATTGTTTAGGTTCAATTTCTATCTCGTTTAGGTCTACTCACTAAATTCCTATCAAGTGAGATTTTTATATTCTTTTTATTAGCTTTCTTTAGTCTATCTTTTCTTCGTGCCTTTTGTTCGTAACCCTCTTCTTTTGCCGCCATGGTGAATGAAGGTATCTTCGACCATATCGTCCAACAACACCATGCTCCACCAAACCACAAAGAACAAGAACACCAAGACCCACCTCGAGCCCGTACTCTTGGTGAGTACTCCCAACCAAGCCACCAAGGCTATCGAAACACCATTGAGCTCCCCCAAATAGCCAATGTGTCTCCCTTGCGATCCAACACCATCTGGTTGGTGCAAAGCGGATGTGCATTCCATGGACTTCGTTCCGAAGATCCAAACCAACATCTCAAGGATTTCCTTAAAATCGTAGATTCCGTAGACCTTAATGTTGCCACTCAAGAGACAACACGTTTGCGTCTCTTTCAATTCTCTTTACGTGACCAAGCTAGTTAATGGCTTGAGCGTCTACCCGCGGGATCCATCACATCATGGGATGATCTCACTTCTCATTTCCTCACTCAATTTTTCCCACCGGGGAGAACTACCAAGCTAAGGAATGACATCTTGATGCTCCAACAACATCAAGGTGAAACTCTTTATGAAGCGTGGACTCGTTTCAAGGACTTACTCCAAAAAGTCCCTCATCATGGCATTGATCTTTGGCTTAAAATCAAAATTTTCTATGATCATGTCCATCAATCCACAAGGCAAACCATTGACCAAGCGGCCGGTGTTAAGCTACGTGACAAGAATGCGGAAGAATCATGGGGAATCATAGAAGATCTTGCTCTCTATGACAACAAAAGTTGAAATGACCCCCGCGAGTTGAGCAAAACGGTCAAGGCAATATCCTTGCCTTCGAATAACTCAAGCATTCCCAGCCGTAGGATCATGGAAATTGAAGACCAAGTCAAGTTTCTCATGAAATCCTACGAAGCTCCTAAACCTTCAAGTCAAGTGAACAAAATCACTTCTTCGTGTGAATTATGTAGTGGTCCCCATGACACTCGTGATTGCATGGAACTCCCCGAACAAGATTTTGCGGACTATGCATCCTCGCGTACCGACGGAGCGGGAGACAAGTGGTTCACTTTCAAACCCGAGCAAAACACTTATGGTGTTTCATTCAACCCGTCTTGGAAAAATCACCCAAACTTTAGGTGGAAACAAAACCAAAACTCATCTCAAAACAATTCTTCCAATCCACCTAATCGTTTTCAACCAAACGGTTCATCCTCAAACCGTACCTTTAACAATAACCCTCCCAACAACTCCAACAATTTTGAAGGGTTAATGTCTAATTTTATGGCATCTCAAGAAGCTCGTTTGACCAAGTTTGAAGCCGATTTCAACCAACAACAAAGCGAGATGACCAATAAGATTGACAATTTGTTAAAGGCTCTTAGCACCCAAGGTATAACCCCCTCGAGTAGAGTCGTTAGAAGCACAAGTGGGGGAAGTGAGGTTAAGGATCCATCATCATCTAAGCATGTTCACTTTGTCAACGCAATCACTCTAATGTCACCAAATAGGAGTAGTGAGGAAGAGGACAAAGAAAATGTAGTCAAGGACAATAGTGATCCCAAGGGAGAAAGTATGGGTGGTGATGAGGAGGAAGTCGAAGAAGTAGATGAGGAATACTTTGATAAGTTTCCTACAGTTGAAGAATTAGCATATCACAAGTACTTATTACATTATCTTCGCCCATTCTTCATAAGAAGGATTCCAATCATTGCACATGGCAATCCTAGAAACATCAATATACCATGCAACATAGGACACATTCACGTTTGGAAGGCTTATATAAACCTATATTCTCCGATAAACCTCATGACTAGGACATACTATAATTGGATAATGAAAAAGCAACTCTCACCTAGGCAAGATCCCGAGAACCCTGGAAAGAGGAGTAACTTCGTTGGAAGAATTAGGGGGATCCATGTGTTTGTAGGGAATTTCACCTATGCTACGGATTTCGTAGAGGTAGAAGACATTAGTTCCGTAGTAGAACCTTGTTTATCCCATGTAGTATTAGGAAAGCCATTCGTAGAGGTTTCTAAGATGACTTATGACCTGTCATTAGGAATAGTTAAGTTCAAGGATGAGACAGACGAAGTTGCCTACCAAATGCCATATAAGATAGAATATTTTCATCTTATGCGAAACCTAGAAAAGGAACTTAAGCAATCGGTCTACTATAAGAGTGAAGAGGATAAGAAGAAAGGTGTAGACTACGTGATGAAGAAGATACTTGGTTTTTACAAAGAATGTATACAACTAGGTCCGGAATATAAGAAAAAAGATACAAGATGACTGATGCGTGGTTTTGTAACCTTACAACAGGTTTTACCTCTCGAGGGATCTCAAGAGGCTTACAACCCCACCAGGCAGTGTACCTGACCGATGTAGTATAGTGTAGTGGTAAGTACGGGGGATTGATCGTTCTCCACAGGGAATAGTGTTCGTTAGGTATGAAAGGCTACTCTAATTAGGTCTAAGGATTGAGGAAGATTCTTTTTATGTTTTTATAATTTTTATGAAAGCAAGTAAAATCTCGGTTTTGAAGGAGTGGGCGGAATTAGTTGCTAGTCAACTAACCCAAATTACTACAAATGCAAATAAAATAAAATAACAAAAATGAAAAGTGGTGAGAAACTTATGTGTAGAGAAATGTGTTTACTTAGATTTCCTTACTCCCTAACTATCTTTTACCGGTTAATTAGTGTGTATTAGTTGCGTGGATGACGGGTGTATTCCTTAATACCATTCGTGGGGTGGCGTACTTACTTCCCCAAACTCTACAAGCTCCTACTTCACTCCTATGTCGAGCCGGCTAGGAAGCTCCTAACATGGGATCACTAGAATTCGCTTGTGCATTAAATACAACCATAAAAACCTTTAGTACGCGTTTGGTTCATGTTTCTTAAGACGTTCAAGCAAGTTACCGAATAGGAAGTTAGCCAGTTTTCTTAAGCCTAACATAGATAAACAATCATCCAATACAACTAACAACACACTAACAACCAATAATCAATAGCTAGGTTTCATTAGATCTAAGCAAACACAAGATAAAATTAGCCTAACATGTTAAACAAAAGACAAGCATAAGATAGAATCAAACAACACATAGACATATTGAATGATTAATTGATAACTTATCTTTCAATGAAACATGGAAGATCTCAAGGCTAAAAGCCCTGAAAAAGTAGCTAAAATCGTCTTAGGGTTTTATCCCAAAATTCCACACACTAAGCTCTCCCCTAATGACAAAAAATTAGAAAACTATATATAGATTTTTGGATCTGACGGCGTCACCTTATGCATTGTGACGCCGTCACCTCGCCGCTTTTAGGGTTCCCGGGTGACCATCTTGACGCCGTCCCTCTTTAATTCTCCAAAATCCGTTCTGGCCTATCAAGGCTTGACGCCCTCACCTCTTGAACGTGACGCCGTCCCCTTATGAATTAAGCCGTGACGCCCTTGATTTAGTTAAAGAGTGACGCCGTCAGAATTCACATGCTAACTCACTGGCCCGTCATGAGTAAATTTCACATCCCACTTTTCTTGCCAAGGCATGACGCCGTCAAGAGATGATTCTGACGCCGTCAAAGGTAAATTTCAGCCGATTTTGAGACTTTGTCGTATTCTTCACTTTAATGCTCCAAAAACGTCCAAAATGCCTCCTTTTCCAGATTTCTCCTCAAAAGTACCTAAAATGACAAAAGGAACGATTTAGGGCGATATTTGATCAAATAAATACGATTTCGGGCTTAAATGACCCCTTAAAAGCGGTACACTTTTCGCTTCATCAAATACCCTTACACTTGAGATTTGCTTGTCCTCAAGCAAATGCGCTTTTATTCTAATCAAAATACAAGTTAGGGGTCATTTAATACTAACATAAAAGTAATTACAACAAATAATCGTTCCACTTCAATCATAATAAGCACGGAGATTACATACTAGCACCTCACAAGTAGTGTTTAGATACTCACATCTCTCAAGTGTCATCAAAATAAATCTCATAAATGAAAACGGAAAATATCTCTCACTACCTGTCATAGCAAATAGATTACCATAGGCTTGGGAAAGGATCGAAAACCTCCTCCACTAGGCGTAAGCACCAAAGATAAACTATCAAAGAGGGCTTTTAAATGGGTTGTAATGTTAGGTGTAGGGAAAAGGAAAACACGGTTTGGTTGGATAAAGGATATTTTACTGGTGGCGAGTTAAAAATCTTGGTCAATTACATGTACTATACAATGTTGCTAAGCCAAGACTAGACTCGATCTTAAGCTAGAAACGAAATAACAAAATAACAAAAACATAAAACAAACATAAAATAAAATGGGATGGTAGTCCGTATGTTTTTTCTATTTTTCATTTTCTCATTTTTTTTTTTTTTTTTTTTTGTATTTTTCTTGATTTTTCGATTTTTTTTTTTTTTTTTTTTTTTTTTTTTTTTTTTTTTTTGCATACACTTTTGCCCTACCATCCAAAATAATACATCAAAGGGGCGTTGCATTCCCCTTACACTTGAACTTTTACATAACTTTACAAATACTAATCTAATGACTCGAATTAAGATAATTGAAAAACTTGGAGTACTTTTAAAACATTTAGCACATATGGGGGTAATAAATGATGTTCTTCCCCATTACTCCATTACACTAGTACTTTACCCATGAGTCCCAATCGTCCCAAAACAATATGTACAAGGATATGACTCGACTTAGCAACCATGTAATCAACTAGATAATTAACTTGGGTTTAAACAAATGTTGTAACAATAATGCACTAAAGATGAGTGCATACAAGGTAGGCTAAGGCGATTTGGGTGTACATTTAAGTGGGGTGTAACAAATTCTTCCTTTAAGTAAAATGCTTAAAGGTCGAAACGAAAAGATAGGCTCTGAGGGGTGTACTAGGGGTATCGTGTACTAAAAATGAGTACCACGCAAAGGGTGTGGGAGAATTACTTGAC
This sequence comes from Artemisia tridentata subsp. tridentata, assembly GCA_021014915.2. Taxonomy (NCBI): domain Eukaryota; kingdom Viridiplantae; phylum Streptophyta; class Magnoliopsida; order Asterales; family Asteraceae; genus Artemisia; species Artemisia tridentata. The sequence goes on from CP139506.1 coordinate 297,393,353, forward strand.
CAATGTAGCCAAAGTAATTATAACAAAAACACAGGTGTAAAACAATGGGTTAATCCTAATGCCTCTTATCATGTAGTAAATCTAACTACACGAATGTAGTCTCACTTGTGGCCTTGGAATGGTCCTAACGCAAGTTCTAGAATCTAAGTGCTACCAGTACACACATCATAGCATAAATGCTTTTCCTACCAATTCTAGGGGTGAACCTCACATATTTGGGGGTGGAAAATTTTTTAGTGGTACGGTTTTTGTGCTAGTCATATAACTCCTATCCGTGAGACGCTCATTAAGATCAAAGTTTCACTCCTATATGTTGTAAAAAATTTTAAATTTGGCACTAAAATTGCCCTAACAAGTATTTATCTCAGTTTTATTACACATCTACCATCAAACAAACAAAAATCAAGCGTAATAGCATTCTCTAAAATCGTACTTTTACCCTCCCCTTACACTTAAGATGAACATTGTCCCCAATGTTCAAAATAAAAAGATGTAAAAGAAAAAAGTAAAAGAATGAAATCAAATACTCCCCTGATTCGCTCGTTGGATAGTGAAATTACACGGTTAAATCTTCTTCCAAGGTAATGTAGAAGCTCCATGACTAATGCATCGCCATAAGCTTGATTCCATAAACATCTCCTTGTCCAAAATAACCTGTTAAACCTGAGAAAGCAAACACGAAAACCTGCATAACATCGGCGGGATAAAATCTATATATAAGGATATAATGCTTGTGGAATGATAATTTTTGCAGATTCCTGGAGATTATAAGTTGGAGATTTTAATAAAAACTTTTTATGAAAACAAAACCTTCAAAAATTTCTGGAAATTAAATCTGACGCCGTCAGGTTATAACCCCTGACGCCGTCAGAAATGACCTGACGAAAATTTTCATTTTAAGTTTCCGGAAAATTTCTGGAAAAACCTTTACCTTACTTCCTGGAAATCCTGCAAAACATCACTATGACTCGATACAAGCATTTGACTCAAACAAACACAAATATGTATGTTAATTTATTATTATTATGATTCATGTTAATTTGTGTTCTAATAAACCGATTTAGATTTCCCTTACACTTATCTTTTGCAAAATACCTCTATATGTAGTTAAGACGAAGTTAAAAACAAAATAAAGCATTTTCACAATTTTCTTTTTAACATGAATCAATAATGATAAAAATTAAACACACATACGGAAGCAAATAAAAACAAACAAACAAGCAAATAGACACACAAAGCAAATAAATAAAATAAAGCTTGGGTTGCCTCCCAAGAAGCGCTTTTCTTTATTAACGAGTCTTGTAGCTAGACTCAAAGTCAGGCTCATCTAGTGTCGCTTATGCTCACGTATCCGAGTGTGAGCCATCTAATTGTTGCCTCATCTTTCTTGTATTCATCATTTAGCTCCAAACATCCATGATAGTATCTCTTATTTTTCTCATGTGGATATTTGAGCCCCTTCCTCTTATCATTCTCACTTAACAAGTCGATAGGCATAATTCGATTGCAAGATTCGATGGGGTAGTTCTTAAACCTAGGATGTGCTCGGGGCATTTGATAGACAAAATCTTCATCCCCATCCGAGAATGTAATTAACCCGTCCACAAGTTTTTCGTCAAGGTTGGTCAACCTTTTGAAGGGTTCTCCAAAAATGACTTGGGTTAATTTGTCATCGATAAATTCTCCTAAGTTCTCCATAACCATAAAATCCACCACATACACAAAACTTCCTACGAACACGTGTAGTGGTTTAATCCTAGCAACAATGTTATCTCCTTGATATTCAAGCTCATCTACCATGATTTTATTATAATTAGCGCGAGAGATAATGTTCATAGGCAAAGACGAGTTAAGATAAGCATAAAAATCATGATAACCAATTTTACACGGGAATTGCATGTTAAAGAGGCTATCCTTTTCGATCTTAGTCCTAGGGTCAACATACTTAAAGGGATCAATTTCCTCTTTTCCCCATTCCTCGTTAACTACTTCTCCATTATCGATATCCTCATCGGAGTCTGAGTAGTAAAATGGACTAACATAGTCATTCTCATGGTCAGACTCCTCCATCTCAGAATTGTTACCAAAGTGGTGGTCGGGTGAAAGGTTGTTGTTTGCTACTATGGGGGCGGGAACGGGTAGTTGAAAATTTGCACGGCGAAAAAACACGAATAACAGGGATCAAATGACCAATGTTACTCATGAGGTAAGTGGAAGGTATCACAAACAAAAGCACAAAGAAATAAGATAGACTAAAGAAAACCTAGAAAAATAAAATAAAAACCTCACTAGAAAGGAATCTAGTGAGTAGACCTAATAGAAATAAAAATTCAACCTAAACAATAACTATTCCCCGGCAGCGGCGCCAAAAACTTGATGCGTGGTTTTGTAACCTTACAACAGGTTTTACCTCTCGAGGGATCTCAAGAGGCTTACAACCCCACCAGGCAGTGTACCTGACCGATGTAGTATAGTGTAGTGGTAAGTACGGGGGATTGATCGTTCTCCACAGGGAATAGTGTTCGTTAGGTATGAAAGGCTACTCTAATTAGGTCTAAGGATTGAGGAAGATTCTTTTTATGTTTTTATAATTTTTATGAAAGCAAGTAAAATCTCGGTTTTGAAGGAGTGGGCGGAATTAGTTGCTAGTCAACTAACCCAAATTACTACAAATGCAAATAAAATAAAATAACAAAAATGAAAAGTGGTGAGAAACTTATGTGTAGAGAAATGTGTTTACTTAGATTTCCTTACTCCCTAACTATCTTTTACCGGTTAATTAGTGTGTATTAGTTGCGTGGATGACGGGTGTATTCCTTAATACCATTCGTGGGGTGGCGTACTTACTTCCCCAAACTCTACAAGCTCCTACTTCACTCCTATGTCGAGCCGGCTAGGAAGCTCCTAACATGGGATCACTAGAATTCGCTTGTGCATTAAATACAACCATAAAAACCTTTAGTACGCGTTTGGTTCATGTTTCTTAAGACGTTCAAGCAAGTTACCGAATAGGAAGTTAGCCAGTTTTCTTAAGCCTAACATAGATAAACAATCATCCAATACAACTAACAACACACTAACAACCAATAATCAATAGCTAGGTTTCATTAGATCTAAGCAAACACAAGATAAAATTAGCCTAACATGTTAAACAAAGACAAGCATAAGATAGAATCAAACAACACATAGACATATTGAATGATTAATTGATAACTTATCTTTCAATGAAACATGGAAGATCTCAAGGCTAAAAGCCCTGAAAAAGTAGCTAAAATCGTCTTAGGGTTTTATCCCAAAATTCCACACACTAAGCTCTCCCCTAATGACAAAAAATTAGAAAAACTATATATAGATTTTTGGATCTGACGACGTCACCTTATGCATTGTGACGCCGTCACCTCGCCGCTTTTAGGGTTCCCGGGTGACCATCTTGACGCCGTCCCTCTTTAATTCTCCAAAATCCGTTCTGGCCTATCAAGGCTTGACGCCCTCACCTCTTGAACGTGACGCCGTCCCCTTATGAATTAAGCCGTGACGCCCTTGATTTAGTTAAAGAGTGACGCCGTCAGAATTCACATGCTAACTCACTGGCCCGTCATGAGTAAATTTCACATCCCACTTTTCTTGCCAAGGCATGACGCCGTCAAGAGATGATTCTGACGCCGTCAAAGATAAATTTCAGCCGATTTTGAGACTTTGTCGTATTCTTCACTTTAATGCTCCAAAAACGTCCAAAATGCCTCCTTTTCCAGATTTCTCCTCAAAAGTACCTAAAATGACAAAAGGAACGATTTAGGGCGATATTTGATCAAATAAATACGATTTCGGGCTTAAATGACCCCTTAAAAGCGGTACACTTTTCGCTTCATCAATGACCTTAAGGACGTGACGGAGGATGGAATCATGTAATAGGCCATGACTTTGAGTCTAGCTATAAGACTCGTTAATAAAGAAAAGCGCTTCTTGGGAGGTAACCCATGTTTCATTGTTTGTTTGTTTGTTTTCAGTTTATTTGATTTCATATATATGCTCCATTATAATTGTTTATCGTTCACGTTTTGAATAATTTTGTGAAAGTGCTTTATTTTGTTTTTAACCTCGTCTTAATCACATATAAAAGTATTTTACAAAAAGATAAGTGTAGGGAAAATCGTATTTGTTTATTAGAACGAATTCAAACATGAAAGATAACAATTAAATATAACAAGTAATGAAGGAGGGAGTCACGTTTTAAGCTATAAAGAGATGGCCCAGAAGATTTATAAGGTGACGGCCTCATACCAATCCTGACGCCGTTACAACGGCGACTTGCACAACACGAAACCCTAAAGGCGGCGATCTGACGGCGTCACGATCTATAACCTGACGCCGTCAGCCTTGTAAACTTATGTATACTTTCGCATTTTTTCTTTAATTCGTGTAACACTTTGGATAGGGAAACCATAGATGATTTTTACTACCGTTGCAAGGCTTTTACAGCCTTTGAACTTCATGTTTCAATAAAGATAAGTTATCCCTTTAATCATTCGTTATGTATATGTATCGTTTCATTATTTGTTTATCTTTTCTTTGCTTTAACATGGTAGCTTAAATTTATTTGTGTTTGCTTAGATATACTGAAACCTAGTTCTTGAATTTTGATTTGGTGTCTCTTGTTTATTTGATTGCCTTGCCTTAGGCTAAGAAAATTGGCTAACCTCTTATATGTAACTTGCTTGAACGTCTTAGAAACGTAACCGTAGAGTGCACTATTGGTTTTTCTCGTTGTATTTATTGCGTGAGTTGTGGCTTGTAGATCTTAGATAACTTAATAGACTTTAAGGAATCTATGGGAGACTAAAACTCATAGAGCTGGGGACTTCGGCACCTCCCCACGACCAATATTAAGGAATACATCGCTTCAACTAAAACAAGGACGTGACAATTAAACAAATCAATAAGAGAAAACTAGGGAGTAATTATATCTAAGTGAACACGCTTTCCTCTCATAAGTAGTCACCACTTTTATTATCCGTATTAATTAGTTTTAGTTAATTTTATAATTATTAGTTTTTGGGTTAGTTGACTAGCAACTAATTCCGCCTATTCCTTCAAAACCGATATTTTCCTTGCTTTCATAAAAATAATAAAAGGACAGAAAAGAATAATCCCTCACCTCTAGACCTATCTCGTCATACATCTTGACGTAACGACACTATTCCCCTAGAGAACAATTAATCCCCCCGGACCTACCTATACTACACTAGAGGGATCAGGTACACTGCCTGGAGGATTGTAAAACTTCTTTTCGAGGTCTTGCAAATCTCGCATCAATGTCAGTTACAATATATATTTAGTTAGAGAATGTTTTTACATTCTAACTAATATATGAAGCATTTTAGTTACATCAGTAATTTATGCGACAAATTTATTATTGCAACTCAGATCCTTTTACTCAGCGGCTAATTAATCTGCGACAGTCAATTCAAGATAGAGTATAATCATTTCAGCGACTATGCTCATGCAAATGTTATCAGTTAAGTGAACACCTGTGAATATGAATTGAAACTCAATATCAATTTAATGTAGTCTTCTGAAAGAAAATACCTGATGAGGATATGTTTGATTTCTTTCCTTTAGAGACCATGAGAATATCATTCCATCTTATCAATATCTTCAACCACCCCCTACTATTTTCTGAGAGACATTCTTGTCACATCATTAGTTTGAGTGAGTATCGATCCTTACTTCTTGGTAATTTGAACATTTGAAGATTTAAGTTGCACAGTCGACTGATGTTGGGAAAGTTGTGTTTCAGACCATTTAAATGCACAACTTTCTTGAAAACTAGACCATTGCAGTTGAGTGAACCATATCCTTTCGAATTTCCTTCGAGATTGTCTCCAAGGTCATCTGTAGAACCTAGTTAGAGCGAGTATCTGTGCTGAGTCTTAGTTCTTGTTATATGTCATCGAGTCATCACATAACTAGATTTTATGCTGGTCTATTGGTGTTACTCTGCACAGATACATAATGTGGGTTAGTTTTTGCGGTGAACCCACTTCTCAATTGGTTTCTTTGATCGCTGATTAGCATTCCTAATTTTCCTTTTGAGAAGATCAGTCTGAGTGGAGTTCTGTTTTTCATGAAGGATGGCTTCATGTTCAAAACTTCCACAGATTTGAAATGCATGTCGTTCAGCGCGTTCATCATAGTGATGATTAGCTTGCTCATAGTGATTATAGGGTCTCGAACCTATCCTACCTTTTTTAGATATGAAAAACTGAATGTGTCTCATTTTCACAATGTGCTGAGAGTGTTCCTTGGTCAGATGATTTGTTCCCTTGCATATATTACACACTAGATTATTATAGCAATCCTCAGATAGGTGCTTCTTGTGTCGACAATGTATGCAAGAAGGAAATTTAATATTCTCTAATGTTTTAACAGAGTTGGAGCTTACTGAGTGAGAGACTGAAGCAGTGGACGAAGGTTCCAATTTGTCCTCAAGACTCTGAACTTTGTTTAACAAGGTTAATAGAGTCTTTTCAGGAATGATCACAATCTTTTCAAGATCAGGAGCTGATCTCTTTGAGACTGTGTCTTTTGAAGCTCTTTTGTTCTTGGTAGAGGTGGCAATTTGTGCCTAAAATAAAAAAGATGAGCTAATTTGGGCAATTTTGTAGAAGTTTTGAGCACATTTAGCCACTCCTTTTTTTGAAATGGGCATCTATTGCCCATTTAAAAGTTAAATGGGCATTAACGGGCCCATATTTTTTTACAATTAGAGAACATTATAATTATTTTTAAAGTAAAACTTATAGATATAACATATTTAATTTTTTAAATATAAATGAGATGTTATGTTTGAGAAATTTATTTCGTCATTTTATGTTTTTTCTAAAGCGATTCATATAATATGTGCCCGTTTGGGCTCGTGCCCATTTAACCCGTGGCCCGCCCATTTTGCCGCCTCAAGTTCTTAGGTTTAGAATGAGCTTTCTTTATCTTGGGTACCACTGAGGTATCAACCGTTGTTTGCTCAGTATCAAAGACTGCGATTGAGTCTCTGGGTCTACCTCTTAAGAGGTCTGATGAGGATGATAATGGTTCAGTCTTTTCTGATGTGTAGTCAGCGGTTTCATCCTTTGGATGGTTAGAGCTGAAACCTTTGCCAGTTTTAAATTTTGCGAATTTACTAGTCTTTCTTTTCAGGGGACTTCTTGATGTTTGATGATTGTGAGGGTTTGAAATTTTTTTTCTTTTTGAGATTGTATTCTCTTTTATGAGATACAATTCCTAACCCAGGTTTTCCTCTAACAGGCACTTGGTTGTCAATAAACTTACTCAGGTTTTTCGTACAAGAATTCCACTTGTTAGTGAGTTCTTCTAACTCCGAAACATTGTTTCTGAGTTCCTGATTTGTCTGAGTAAGTTTATCATGTGATAGTTGAAGAGCTACACAGTGATTTTTGATGCTTTCCAGGTCAAGTAGTTCATGTTTTCATATAATAAGATCATTTAAAACAGTGGAATATTTGTTAAATAAATTTGTACGCTTTTCTTCCACAAGTTGGAGATCTGTGATAGTATAGTCCAAAACATGTTTTCTATCAGGTGTATCATTCATTTCAAGTAGTGTATGTACCTTTTTGATAATGATATCCACCCATTTACCTTGTTTAGCATCACTTTTCCCTGCAGAAAGCTCATCATTTGTTAGTGCCATGAATACCTTGATGGTTAGAGGAGTGTCAGCATCAGATGATGTTTCATCTTGATCCCAGTTGTAGTCTTCTGCAATCAGTCTTTTTTATCCATTCTACTTTTGAAGTAGGAAGATGGTTGAACTTCTCGGGCATTATGATTAGTGATTTTCTGTGTAAGAAGGACAGCTTCGGCTTTCTTTCTCTTGTAAAGAGATCTGCAATCCTTTTCAGATTTATCAGATTTCTCATAAGATTGGTTAGGATAACAAATAGAGTGAGGAATTTTGAAGGAATGCAAAGGTGAAGTTTTTTTGATGTTTAGACATTTCATTTGAGAATGTTCTTGCCTGTTACACCTATTGTATGTTTCTTTGGATTTGTCATCTATACCCTAAACTGCTCATACTCTCCCTGATTTTTTGTACAATCTACATTGATTCTCCAAAAGAGTCCTATCATTAAATTCAGTAGCAAGTTTTGAGATAAAATCTTGACGTTCTTGAGCATCCTTCTCAGCGTTGGATTCATCATCAACTACCTGCACATACGAACTAGAAAACAGAGCATTTAATATAGAAATCAGTGTGATGCTTTTCTTGTTATCAGGTTCATATATTTGATCAATGAGCTTTTCCTTGTAATCATTATTACCAAACAATTTTGCTAGATTATAATAACTGATAAACTTATTTGCTTTCTGAGTCTGATTTAAACTTAGCCATTTCCTAGGAAAGTTGTTGACCGATTGAATGTTATCCTCTGCTTGAGGTATTTCAGATCTTATGTAGGATAGGTCATTTGATAGGAGTTTTAGCCTTGTGTTGGTTTGAGTGACTATTTCGTCTTCAGTGGTTTTGAAACCATTGAATTTTGACCTTAAGGTTGCATTCTTGAAATCCCTAGTTTTAGAGAGTCCCATATTCCCTAAAACTAGGTCATTCCATAATTCTTTGGTTGTTTTACCTCTTAAAAAAGATTTCATTATGTCCCTAGGGAGTGCAAATGTGATGATTGACTTTGACCTATTATCCTGAATTCCATGTCTGGCTTCCTCTCCAGGCCATTTCTTTTGAGGTTTAGGTAAAAGGTTTTCAAATGTTAAAACACCTTCTTTTGGAATAAATGAACTGTCTTTTGAAGTTTGTAGGGAAAGAAATTTTGATTTGCTTAAGTAGACTAGAATTCCATCATTCCAATCTAGAAAGTCATATATTTCAAGTAAAGGTACATCAGAAACATGAATCCCTCTTCTTAAGTCTAAGTAATGCACGATTTCTGACCAGGTTTTAATATTTATAATTGTCTCGTCTACCTATGGTCCACCTTATGCACTTACGGGCAGTGTACCCGATCATGTGTAGTGTAGTAATAGGTAAAGCTGAGGTCGTCCCAAGAGCTATGCATTTGGATCCTAATTTAAGTCTATGTCACATTTTAAAAAGGGGTTTTGGGTTGAATGATTAATTAAACTAAATAACAAAAATGAAATGCTGAAATTAAATTGAGTTGAATGCAGTAGGGAGAAAAATGTACTAGCCTAGTTATCATCCTATATTGCAATGACTATGTTCTCTAATTAAGCTTTTTATTGCTTCAAGTGGGGCATAAAATTCACTAGACTCCTTTGGTCAATTCGTCTAGACTATCTCTCTAGAATCCTAGTCAGATACCAAAGGTCTGAATCCTTACGGATATCAGAGCTTAAAGGTAGACTAGTTTAAATCATTAAGTGCCGCTACATGTTAGATTCATGCTTTGTGTGATCCGGCCTCTCGAATCTTAGACCACATGTAACACCCCAACCCGACAAGGGTAAAAATGCCACATTATGGTATCAATCAGAACATACAAATGCAAGCGGAAGACTTTTATAAATACTAAGGTTTAAAAAGGTCAAAATGAAACTAAGGACATAATAATTCTAAATCATACTGACTATCAAACTAGAATACATATCTGAATCAAATCTAAATGGTAGATAACTCCAAAGTCTAATCCAAATGCAAATGGGATCTATTGTCAGGGTGGTCCACTAAAAGCTTCTATGCACTCTTCACTCAATCCTAGCTTCCATCCTAAAACCTGTCGCAGGAAAAGAAATGCGGCTGAGCTTAAAAAGCCCAGTGAACAGATATATATAACAAAATGAATAATCAAAACATACATTAATGAAAACATATATAAGTATAGGAAAAGGGAAATGTAAGTTTCTGCTGAAATGAATATCATCTGTCAAAAGAGTGAGAGATCAAAGATCCACTTAACAAATATCATACGTCAAATGATATAAACAAAATGCGATAGTCAAGAGATAATATGAATCAGATAATCATAAGGAATCAAACGAATCACATAGGAATGCCACGAACCTGTCTAAACGAGACACTCGAATTGACCACATAATCATATGTACGGAATAGCCATGAGCCTATGTAAACGAGACACTCGAATAGACCACATAATCACATAATCTCATATATCCATCAAATCATATGTGTATGATGAACTCAAATAAGTACATTTTATTACTATCATTTATCCTATTAATTTGACTTGTTTTACTATATTATGTATGAGGATTGATACTTAATCGTTTACTTTTGTAATTCTCAGGTAAAAACAAGCATTTGGTGAAACTTAGCGATTTTGGACTAATTATGGAGCAAAACGTGCATAAAGTTGAAGGTCTACTGACATGGACAAGATCAAGTCAATTCTGCTCCAGATGCGCCGCATCTCACTCTCGACATGCGCCGCATCTCTATCAAGATATCACCAGATACGATCCAAGATACAAGAGGACATGCGCCGCATCTAATCATGGAGTTACGCCGCATCTTCTGGCGGTGTACGAATATTCCTGAATATTATAATCTTGGACCCCACGCGAAGTTAAGTACATGCGCCGCATCTACTTAGTAGATGCGCCGCATCTTCCCTCAGACAGAAACTATAAATACCCCGTAGACCAGACGAATTACAAGTTCCGGAAAACCTAAAACCGAAGTTCGAACAGGAGAAACAAAGGACGAATTCAGTCAAGGAGGCAGCACAAGACACACCCAAATCAAAGATACAAGAGCTGTAAGAAGGTGCTGCATGTGTTTAATTCATTAAGTAGTTTTGTTTTATTGTGTTAGCAAACTTTAATTCATCAGGATTGGTGGCTTGTGTAATGTGACAACGAAAGATTGCACTCCCTTTAATACTTGCTTTCCCATCAATTAAAGTTTATATGATGGTGTCTTTGGTTACTACTTATTAGTGCATTGATAACCTCTGTGTTTATTAGTGGCTTGCGGGCATTTGACTGCGGGACATAATGTGGCTCCCACGGTTATTACTAAATTGATCACTTAGGAATAACTTTTAGACATAAGTAATCATTAAGGGTTTACTCGCCGATAAGAATAGGACCAACGAGAAAGGGTTAACTACATACACTTCATATAAAGCTATCAATAAAACAAGTGACAATCTATTTAATCATAAGGACAACCCTCTTATTGTCTCAAGTATTTATCTGTGTACGTGTGTGCTACTTGCTGATTCGTGCCTATTGGTTTATTTTATTATTTAATTGCAAACAAACCGTGCCAGTCTCTCAGGCTGAAACCCCCTTGCGTTAGGATATTAAAATACTGATTAGAATAACGAGATAATACGTTCCACTCTTAGTGATCGACACTCTACTTACCATTATCTTCATACTGACCGGGTACACTGCTCGTTAAGTGTGTGTGTTATTGATAAGTCGGCTAAATATAAATTTAAAACTTGAGTAGGCATTAAAACTGCTAAACCGCAACGACACATCACGCGCATCAAGTTTTTGACGCCGTTGCCGGGGAGTGAATTGTTATTATCTGTTAATTTAATTAGTATTTTAATTAGTTTTTTTATTTTTATTAGATTAATTGCATCATTGTACTATTTTGCATATTTGTTGTATTGTGTGTTTATTGTTTTCTTTTATTTTTGTGTGTTTATTTTCGTTTGTGTGTTTAATTTTTGTTTTTATTTTTCGTATTTTTCTATTCTGCTATCGTTGTACAGTGCTAAATCAAACGATACGGCGCATCTGATCTCTCAGATACGGCGTATTGCGTTTAATTTTTAAAAAATACAACGCGTTTAATTAATTCGATACGACGCATCTTTTCCCCAAGATACGGCGTATCTGTTTTTAATAAGAAAATTTTTCTAAGCGATAAAGTAATACGACGCATCTGCTTTAGCAGATACGGCGTATCTGTTTTCGATAAAAAAAAATTTAAACGTTAACGCCATACGACGCATCTGCTTTCGCAGATACGGCGTATCTATTATTTTAATTAAAAACAGTTTGCGAATTATTAAACAGATACGGCGTATCGATCTCTATCGATACGGCGCATCTTTCTGAATCAAAAATCGATATTTATTTTTAAACGTAACGAAAATACGGCGCATTAACTTTCGTTAATACGACGCATTTAATTTTAATTAGATAAACTGATTTTTGATTAATTAATTCGATACGGCGCATTCTTAAATTCTAAAGCGGCGTATCTATTTACTGGATAAAGTCTGATTTAATTTTAACGTATTAAGATACGGCGTATCCAACTTTTTGGATACGGCGCATCGTCTGCAGATATCAGCTATTTTTATTCTTATATCCGTTTCTATATTCATTAATTTCTCTTCTAGCGAACAAATCCTACTGATGATTTTACCTTGGATGACAGATTTTGCTATGGAAGACATGTCAGTTAACGGATATCTTGCTAAGGAATGCTTGTTTTCAGATTCATTCAATGTACTCATGATCGATGCAGATTTATTCTCTTGGGATACTCCTCTTGAAGCTGCTTTTAAGGAATTCATGCGTTTATGCAACATTGACAAAGAGGTATTCTCTTATGATGTATTTGTGAGGTACACTGGAGAAGAATTGTCGCTCTTATGGCCTATCATTGAAGCCGAAGGATTGAACTGGACTACTATCGAAGAAGATGATGGGAAATTCTATCTTGCGTACATGGACTCAAGCAACAACAGCTGTGGTGGAGGCAATGCCCAAATCTCTTACATGCCTTATTCCGAACAGTACTGGGGATTGAATGAGAACTATCAGGATAATGACATGAATTATGCTTTGGCGGAGTTACTATTTCATGGGAAATTGGTAAGATTGATAGACCTCTCCCTCAATGATTGGCTAGAACTCAAATATGGTAGTCCGGAATTTGCCCCTGCAAATGAAGTCAAGGAGATTATGACTTCATGGTTGACTCGGAGTTTTAAGAAGCAATCTAACGAGTTCATGGAGATAAAAAAGAATATGATTGGAAAGGTTTGCTTTGACGTTAACCATGACCCTAACGATGTTGATTTTTCAGAATGGTTGGCTAGTAAGTTTAATAACCATAAGAGCATGGATCGTGCTACTAAGGATGCATTATGGGTATATTGGATGAGAGGAGAAGATGAAGAAGTAGAAAGCGATTATGGGTCGTCACTTCATGATTCAACAATCAATGAAGGCATTGAAGAGTTATTCAGAATAGACATTGATGTGTTCGATTATGAGACACCCTTGTGCAAGCAGTTCAAGGAATTTAACTACCTTCTTCAAGTCGACGATGATGTGCTTACTGGAGAACTACCAGGATTTAAGACTTATGACGAATTCAAAAACACCTGGTACTATGAATGGAATGATCAAGTACCATGGGTTTGGGATAAACCATGGGAATTTGCGCACATTAATCACACCTGTACACCCTTCGTTTTCAAGGACGGGAGTAGTGTTTGGCCGACCTGTGATTATAAAAGTGACGGAACCTGTAATGGGGGAAGTATAATTGGGATGAGACGGGTTGGAAACGATGTAACCTTTGAAGATTATGAGTGGTACGATAATGTTGAAGACTGCCCACAAAAGGCGGAGGCTTTACAAGAAAAGGGCAGAATTGAATGCTTGAAAGGACTTAAGGGAACATCGGATACTACTTTCTGGGAATGGGTGCATAAACAGTTTGATGATTTCACAAAGCTTAGTCGACGGTTACAATATGATTTGGAAAGAGAATGGGAGGCGATTCAAGAAGATAATAATAATGAGTCGTTGATTGAAGAACTAGATGATTATTTGATTAAGGATCCCTATTTTAAGTTTGTTGATAAAAACGAGGAAGAGTTCACCAAAAGAAAGTGTCAACTACTTGGGATTCCTTACAATGAGCCGCCCATGATTATTTCTGAAAAATTTAAAATCATCAAATACTCTTTGGGTCCTGATGAAGAATATACTGCGGTGAAGACAAAGAGTTATACTAGATTTAGTCGAACGGAAGAAAACGTCGCAGAGATATACGGAAAAATCTTTCGGATGAAGGACGAAGGATGGACCGTGACAAGGACTTATTGCTGAGCTGAACGTGAGTCTAACTTGAAGACTCTGGAATAAAGACAAGTGCTTACCGGAGACAACCCGGATTTATCTATTTATTATTCTGTTTTCTGTGTCGAGTCAGTCCAGGCCGCATGAGGATACGGCGCATCTCAATTCTGAGATGCGACGCATCTCCTGCAATGGTCATATCTTATTTTATTTTTCTGCATTTTTATTTTCGACTTTAAAACTATTTATCAGTTTATTTTTAATGCGGCGCATCCCTGGTTAAGGATGCGGCGCATCTTTATTCTGATCCGTATTAATTCCAGGCTCGATACGGCGTATCTTCTTCAATAAGATACGGCGCATCGACTGACCTGATGATTTTCAGTTTTAATTTTTAAGTTTTATTTTTTCCTAACTACTAATGTATTATGCAAGTTTGAACCTTTCTTATCTTAGGTGTGTTTTAAAGTATTGGTGGTATTATAGTTTCCTGGATTTCCTGTGGATACATCAAGTATGAAGCTTTAACGTTCTAATCCACAAGAAGTTGATTTTTTGCTCTTATACTAATGGAGGATCATACCGAGCAAATCTCAGGGGAGTTTTTCTGTTCTAATTCTTTTAATTTCCAGTTTTTAATCTTTTATACAAACAACGAGGACGTTGTTTAACTTAAGTGGGGGGATTGGAGAATTAGAACACTTAACAATTACTTGTCCTAAACTTTTTCAAAAATTATGCTTAAAATGTGCTTAATATATCAAACTTAAATTATTTTTTTAGCATGTTTTTGTTTAAGATCTAAGTTGCATAACTGCACACATGACGTTATTTTCAAAAATCGTGATTTTTCAAAATTCACAAATCTATGAGTGTGCCGGTGACTTGTAAACTTTAGAACTTGGCTTGTATACTATTCGAGACCACCATAATAAGTATTATTTATATAATTGGAGTGACTTGTCTAACTTGGTAAATTTCTAGGATTACACCCAAATAGCCTATTATTTGTTATGTGTTATTAACTAACTACACTGGTTAGTTAACCCCCGTATAAACCTTTTGTTACTCACATTTTTAGAGTAAGATACCCCTAGAAAAACCCTCAGAGCCATTCCTTTCGTTTCTTACACCTATGTTTAAAATGTTTCGTTACACCCTTACACCTTAGCCTACCCTGTAGATTAGAATCCGTGGTTGGTTGATTGCTATAGGCAAAGTGTGTTTCCTTACATTACCTGTGTTCGCGTGCGTAATTCATTATCTTTGGTTAGGTCGGGAAATTGCACAATGCAATTGGAGTGAAAGTAAATATTGTATATTTTGGAGTTTATTTTTCGTGTGTTTACTACTTTCACTATTACCATTATTTCTGAAGTATGAAAAGTATGAAAAAATTATCCGGAAAGAAAGTTGTAGTGATGTGGTGAAATTTTACACATCTATGTTTATGTATCAAAAAAAAAAAAAAAAAAAAAAAAAAAAAAAAAAAAATCGAAAAAATGAGAAAAGAAAAAGAAAGAAAGAAAAGTTGGAAGTTAGTTTTAACCAACTTACGTAAAGTTATGTAAGTGGTCGATATCACCACTATTTGTTGTACTATATCTATGGATTGAATGGGAATTGGCAGTTATGGGAACGCCAATTAAGGTTTATTCTTTGATTGAGATCTTGTTGAGTATAATTCGTGTCTACCTAAAGCGTGTGTTTCAAGTGTTAAAGCGTGAGTTATTCGATGATATGAGTCTTATTCATGGGATGGTTGGGATAGTGATTAACCACACTTAGGATTTTGATTTATTTGTTTTGTTTATTTTTATTTTTACACCAATTTATATCCCAAATGTTATCCATGCCCTTTATTATTCTTTATCCAACCAAACCTTTGATTTATTGAGATTGGGGATTTGAGCAATCTTAAGTATCGTAGTCGTGGATTCGGCTATGTATTTATGATTTTGTCGCCCTTTTTGATATATTATTATTGGTGAAGTTTGGACCTATCTTTAGCCTATTCGAGTTAAGGATTTGAGCAATTGCAAGTATCGTGTTCGTGGATTCGATCATGTATTTGTGATTTTGTCACCTTTTCTGGAATTTGAGATCGATAGTGAAAGAGAATAATTAACCCTTAAGCCTAAAAACCCTTTTTACCGCTTTAGACTTGTTACTCCTTAGCTTTAGTGGCGGAGATGTGTATACTTGCCAAGCTTATGATAGAATATTCGTCGCGACTGGACAGTTAAACGATTAGATTTGCTTTTATCGACTTATTTTATTTTACTTCTGAATCGTTAAGTGTTTAGTTGTGTGATTATGAAATGAACGAATACATGCTTAAATATAAAAATAAATCCTAACATCTTTTAGGATACATTTTCATAAAAGAAATTCTAAGGTTTACTTGGGGACAAGTAAAGTTCAAGTGGGGGGATATTTGATGAACTCAAATAAGTACATTTTATTACTATCATTTATCCTATTAATTTGACTTGTTTTACTATATTATGTATGAGGATTGATACTTAATCGTTTACTTTTGTAATTCTCAGGTAAAAACAAGCATTTGGTGAAACTTAGCGATTTTGGACTAATTATGGAGCAAAACGTGCATAAAGTTGAAGGTCTACTGACATGGACAAGATCAAGTCAATTCTGCTCCAGATGCGCCGCATCTCACTCTCGACATGCGCCGCATCTCTATCAAGATATCACCAGATACGATCCAAGATACAAGAGGACATGCGCCGCATCTAATCATGGAGTTACGCCGCATCTTCTGGCGGTGTACGAATATTCCTGAATATTATAATCTTGGACCCCACGCGAAGTTAAGTACATGCGCCGCATCTACTTAGTAGATGCGCCGCATCTTCCCTCAGACAGAAACTATAAATACCCCGTAGACCAGACGAATTACAAGTTCCGGAAAACCTAAAACCGAAGTTCGAACAGGAGAAACAAAGGACGAATTCAGTCAAGGAGGCAGCACAAGACACACCCAAATCAAAGATACAAGAGCTGTAAGAAGGTGCTGCATGTGTTTAATTCATTAAGTAGTTTTGTTTTATTGTGTTAGCAAACTTTAATTCATCAGGATTGGTGGCTTGTGTAATGTGACAACGAAAGATTGCACTCCCTTTAATACTTGCTTTCCCATCAATTAAAGTTTATATGATGTTGTCTTTGGTTACTACTTATTAGTGCATTGATAACCTCTGTGTTTATTAGTGGCTTGCGGGCATTTGACTGCGGGACATAATGTGGCTCCCACGGTTATTACTAAATTGATCACTTAGGAATAACTTTTAGACATAAGTAATCATTAAGGGTTTACTCGCCGATAAGAATAGGACCAACGAGAAAGGGTTAACTACATACACTTCATATAAAGCTATCAATAAAACAAGTGACAATCTAATTAATCATAAGGACAGCCCTCTTATTGTCTCAAGTATTTATCTGTGTACGTGTGTGCTACTTGCTGATTCGTGCCTATTGGTTTATTTTATTATTTAATTGCAAACAAACCGTGCCAGTCTCTCAGGCTGAAACCCCCTTGCGTTAGGATATTAAAATACTAATTAGAATAACGAGATAATACGTTCCACTCTTAGTGATCGACACTCTACTTACCATTATCTTCATACTGACCGGGTACACTGCTCGTTAAGTGTGTGTGTTATTGATAAGTCGGCTAAATATAAATTTAAAACTTGAGTAGGCATTTAAACTGCTAAACCGCAACGACACATCACGCGCATCAGTGTACCTGGATGGGAGACCTCCGGAATACCAAATGGAGTAGCTAGCTCCCAGAAGTGAGGGGGTGCAAGCACACATAACCCAATCACTAACAAAACAAAACAAAATACATAGGATGCATCCATACGCCCACTGCAAAACAAATCATATATATATACCTGCTCATGAAAGGTATATACACATATCATAATGGCCAAGTGATCGCATATCATATCATATCATATCAAAAGGGGATGCTGTGGACTGATCACACTGCCACAGATGGTGTCATGCCTTTAGTGCCATCAATGACATGGCCATGGTACCTCCATGGCTAGTTAGCTCGGGCAATAGAACAGAACATATCATATCAAAGCATATCCATAATCATATCATAACCAAACAGATCATATCAATAGAACGAAATCATATCGAAGCAAAGGATATCAATCCAATATCATGGCAAACGAATAGCTAAACGAATATCACATCAGATGATCATATCAAAGTGAGTCATATCAAACGGAATCATATCAAACGGATCATATCATAGCATATTAATTAAATTCAATGATCAAAGAGTCACGAGAAATCCCTACTGAGAAGGGATAGAATATCTGTACCTCAAACCGCAAATGAAACCATATCACAAAGATCGGAAGTTACTCCTTCTTCAGTGAATCTACACAAATTAATGATCGTCTTATTATTTAAGAACCATTTCATAAGTTACTACTGATTCATCACTTGTTGTTGAGCAGATTAACATATTAGGGTTTTCTGCTATTCATAGCAACTTTCCAAATTTAGTAACTTTCCATATTTAGTAACTTTCCAGATTGAGCAACTTTCCAGATTGAGTAACTTCGGGTTACAATTCACAATTAATCAACTTAGGGTTTCATTACTGAATTTAGGTTCATATAAGTCTAATTATATCATATAAATGCATTTTAGTGTTTATACACATTAATTAGTCTTAAATGATATAATACACACATGTTCTTCAAATAACTGATTTTAGCACAATCTGTCCCCAACTTTATGAATTTTTAAAGCCCACTTAAGTACCTAATGAGAGGCTCAAATAATTTACCCAGATACTTATATGTCATATAAACACACGTGAATTTTTCCAGAATTTATCAAATAGTATAACCATGTCTTAAAAATTCACAAAGATAAACTACCCAGAATATGGACCTGCTGGTGTACCCAGAAAGTATGCATTTAAAAGACATATCAAAACACTTTGGAAAAACCCACAAAAATTCATGAAATTACTACACATACAGAAGTTACTTTCTGCAGAATCCCATGGCTTAATTACTTATAGTTTAGAAAATAAAAATCATTCAAATCGACTGATTTCAGACTCTTAAAATTCAGATTCGACACCTAATCTCATAAAATAAAAAACACAACCGAATCAACTCCAATTCACTCCAACCCAATTGGAGAACTTATTTAAGACCTTAAACTAGGTTTACAAGAAAAAATCCAGAATTAACAACCTATGAAACTCAAGCTATGAAGCATACAAATTCAGATTATAAAACAGTCTCGTTCAAAAACCCGTTTAAGACCATTATATCACTTAATTAGGATATATTAGTGAATCTGGATCACATCCTTATGATTTTTCATGCCTGCCAATTCAGCTCCAAAAATTCTAAAATAATTATATGTGATTCCCATATTAGTTTAGCATCTTCACAAATTTGTATAGATTTTATTATCAAGTATTAGTACCCTTTCTAAAATCATCTTTCCAGACCTACCAAGAAAATTAACTACACATACATACAGAAAGTTTGCCTTTGATTAACCCATTGAGACACTTCATAAAAATCCACAAAAATTCCAGGAAGTCACACATAACTAAGATATCATCCCTGTAAAAGGAGAGCTGTAAGTTCCTTGTGGTTTAAAAACTAAATGTTCAGACTCTGATTTCTAAGATTTGACAACTAATGTTCTAAAAATGAAAAGGCTATCTACCCGACCTCCAATGACCATGAAACTTATATTTCCAGAATGTACAGTGATTGAACTTATGTTTAGACTAAAAAATCACCCAAAAACATGTTGGCAACATCAGTTTATACATCCATCAATCCGACCCACTTTCTGGACAGCATCACAAACAAAATTCTAACCCTAACCAACGCAAGATAAAACCTCTAACACATCCCTAATTATGTTTTAATAATCAAACATACTTAATTACTGAGATTTTAATAAACCCTAATCCATCATGTGAGTTACATAATTAATAATAAGGAATGATGAGAAAACATCGTTTACCCTTACTATGCTTCGAAAAATTAGACTCAATTCTTGGTTTCTTGAATGTTTAGACAATTAGCAATGGAGGCTAAGGTTTTCTCCTTCTCACTTTATTTTTTTTCTTGGAGATCAATTTTGGATGGAGGGGCCGAATATATATATTTTTTTACTTATTATTTGTATTATTATTATTATTATTTTTTTCGTGTGGGTTAGATCAAATTATAGTTGGGCATGGACTTGGTAAGTAACAAAATTAGCCCAAAACCTTATATATATTTGAAATGATTGGCCCAATTTTCTATTTATATTACTATTTATTTATTTAACTTATGGTATAATTATTTAAAATGTACCTCCAATACCTGAATTGTCTTGTTTAGGTGAGTCTAATGCTAAGCCTTTAGGAGAAAGTAGTGAGTCTAATGAGGAGAAAACTAAGGCTGAAAAGACATATTCTGATGCACCTATCATTGAATATTGGGTGTCTGACGATGATGAGGATCGGGTAAATCATAAACCTAAGGTTGAAAGTGTAACAGTTAAACCTAGTGTTGAACATATTAAGTTTGTCAAACCTAGTTTTGGTAATAAGGTGTCTAGGAAAATTGTGGCATACACTGAGCAACCTAGGGAGAACACTAACAGGCCTAGAGGTAACCAGAGGAGTTGGAATGGTATGATATCTCAAAGGTTAGGAAGTGATTTTGAGATGATCAATAAGGCTTGTTATCATTGTGGTAGTTTTGAACATTTACAGGATAATTGTTTTTACTATCAAAAACCTGTGTGGAACTTTGCTAGGAGGGTGAATCATAAAAGTTTTTCTATGAATACTCACCCACATGCTAAAAGAAACATGGTTCCATTAGTAGTACAAACAAAATATGGTTTAGTATCAGTTACAATTGCTAAGCAAAATGTTTTTAAACCAGCAGTAGTAACTAATACTGCTAACACAAAGAGAACAGTGAATGGTGCTAAACAATTGTCTAAGTTTTCAAACAAAGCACATTCCACTGTAAAGAAGCCTATTCAAAAGTATACAGCAATTAGTGTTGCTAAGGCAAAAGTGGTGGTTTCTACTGCTAAGTCTAAAGCAATAACCAGTATTGGAAAACAAGGCCTACAAGGCCGATTAATCGCCGATTAGGTGCTACAAGGCCACCAAACTTTCCAATTTGTGTAAATTGGTCAAACAACTCGGTCAACCGTGGTCAACGACGGTTAATGATGGTCAACGGTGGTCTAGCTTGCCTGAAACCTTCAACCTTGCTGAAAATACCCAAAACTCGCCGTAAAAATGTTTAATAAGTTATACTTGTTTTTTAGATCTATTTCAAGATGTCTTTTCAAAGAAAAATCTTGTCATTAATACCTAAAATTTTCCGAAAATACCTAAAACTTGACAGAAATACAGAAAACTTGTCAAAAATGCCAATCTGATTAATCACCGATTAATCCCGCCTAGACCGATTACAAGGTACAAGGGGGTCGACCGCCCGACTACCGATTCACGATTTTTTCAACCTTGGCAATAACTGATATAATTTTGGGAAGTCACTTTTATGTTGTTAAGGCCTTATCCTGTTGGGTATGGAAACCAAAAGTTAAAGTTTCAGATCATGTTTCCAGAAACAACAGTGCGTCTATAATTTTAAAAAGATATGATTATGTAGATGCACAAGGCAGATCCAAGTCAGTATTGGCTTGGGTCCCCAAAATGAACTGATTTTCTTACTTTATGTGCAGGGCAATCCACAGGTGGAATTGGAACATAAATGAGTATTTGACAATGGATGCTCAAGGCACATGACGGGAAACATGTCCTATCTTGAAGATTTTGAAGCTAATGATGGAGGATATGTTGCTTTTGGGAGTAATCCCAAAGGAGGGAAAATCACTGGTAAAGGTACTATAAAAACTGGTAAATTAGATTTTGATAATGTGTACTTTGTAAAAGAGCTTAAGTTTAATCTCTTTAGTGTCGCACAAATGTGTGACAAAAAGAACAGTGTTCTTTTTACTACACTGAATGTTTTGTCTTATCTCCTGACTTTAAGTTGACTGATGAAAGTCATGTTCTACTTAAAGTTCCTAGAACAGACAACATATACAGTGTTGATTTAAAGAATATGGTTCCCAAAGGAGGTTTGACTTGTCTCTTTGTAAAGGCCACATCAGATGAATCTAAACATTGGCATAGAAGATTTGGACATTTAAATTTCGAAACAATGAATAAATTGGTTAAGGGAAACCTTGTAAGAGGTTTACCTTCAAAAGTTTTTGAAAATACTGAAATCTGTGTTGCTTGTCAAAAGGGAAAACAACATATAGCTTCTTGTAAGACCAAAGTGGTGAACTCTATAAGTCAGCCTTTACATATGTTACACATGGATTTATTTGGACCAACATTTGTAAAGAGTTGAATGAAAAAGATGTATTGCCTAGTTATCACAGATGACTTTAGTAGGTTTACTTGCGTGTTCTTTTTAGAAACTAAGGATGAAACCAGTAGCATTCTTAAGGATTTCATAACCAAGGTAGAAAACCTAGTTAACCATAAGGTTAAAGTGATAAGATGTGACAATGGAACTGAGTTCAAGAATAG
The DNA here is from genome assembly GCA_021014915.2 of Artemisia tridentata subsp. tridentata. Lineage (NCBI taxonomy): Eukaryota > Viridiplantae > Streptophyta > Magnoliopsida > Asterales > Asteraceae > Artemisia > Artemisia tridentata. Next base: position 297,416,073 of record CP139506.1, read on the forward strand.
GGAGATGAACCAGTTTTGTGAGATGAAAGGTATTGAGAGACAGTATAGTGTAGCTAGAAATCCTCAAAAAAATGGAGTTGTTGAGAGAAGGAATAGGACACTTATTGAGGCTGCTAGAACAATGTTAGCTGATTCTAAATTACCTACTACTTTTTGGGCTGAGTAGTTAATACTGCTTGCTATGTGCAAAATAGAAGTAAAGTAGTTAAGCCTCATATCAGGACCCCTTATGAACTTTTACATAGTAGAAAACCATTGCTAGATTTCTTAAGACCATTTGGGTGTCCTGTTACTATCTTGAATACCATAGATCACTTAGGCAAGTTTGATGCCAAGGCTGATGAAGTATTCTGTGTTGGATACTCAATGAATAGTAGGACCAGGAAAGTGGAAGAGAACTTGCATGTTAGGTTTAGTGAGAGTACACCTAATGTTGCAGGAGTGGACCAAACTGGCTTTTTGATATTGATTCACTAACCAAAACTAAGAAATATGAGGCAGTTGTTGCAGGTGCAGAGTCTAACAATTTTGCAGGTACAAAAGCAAGTAATGATGCAGGTTAAGCTGATAAGGTGACAAGACTTGAAAAAGATTATATTTTGCTACCTATTTGGACTGCTGATCCATCTTTCTCAACACAAGAGTCAAAGAGTTCACAAGAAGATGATTTGGCTGGAAATCTTCTAATGATGATAAAGAAGTTAATGAGTAAAGGCATACTGGTGAACAAGAAAAGGATGATGTATCAGATGAAATTAACACTAGCAGTACTAATTCTGTTAATACTACTAAGCCAAGTGTTAATGCTGCCAATGAAGAAATTAACACTAGCTGTACTAATTCTGTTAATAGTACTAAGTCAAGTGTTAATGTTGCTGACAAGGAAGGCATATATTTTTATGATGATGACTATCCAGATGATCCAGACATGCCTGAATTAGAAGAAATCTATCCTGATACTGATGATGATGTACTTGGTGCAGAGGCTGACTTAACCAATATGGATGATGAAGTGCCTGTCAATCCTATTCCAACTATAAGAGTTCACAAGAAACAACCTAAGGAACAAATCATTGGAGAGCCAACATCTGCTGTTCAAACAAGAAAAATGATACAAGATTTGAAGGAACAAGCTTTCTTTGCTAGATCCCTTCATCAAAGAAATAGTCACAAAGACCTTCAAAACTATTTGTTTGCATGTTTTCTATCACAAATAGAACCTAAGAATGCTCACAAAGCATTACAAGATCCATGCTGGGTGGAAGCTATGCAAGAAGAGCTTCTACAATTCAAGCTTCAAGAAGTTTGGACACTAGTAGATTTGCCTAATGGGAAGAGGGCAATTGATACTAAGTGGGTTTTTAGATGCAAAAAGGATGAAAGAGGCATTTTGATTAGAAGCAAGGAAAGGTTAGTAGCTCAATGATACACTCAAGAAGAAGGTATTGATTATGATGAAGTATTTGCTCCAGTTGCAAGAATTGAAGCTATCAGATTATTCTTGTGTTATGCTTCATACGAAGACTTTGTAGTGTATCAAATGGATGTGAAAAGTACTTTTCATTATGGGACTATTGAAGAAGAAGTGTATGTCTCACAACTACCTGGTTTTGAAGATCCTAACTTTCCTAACAACGTTTACAAGGTGGAGAAGGCATTATATGGTTTACATTAAGCTCCCAAAGCTTGGTATGACACATTGTCAACATACTTGTTGAACAATGGTTTTAGTAGAGAGAGGATTGATAAAACTTTGTTTATCAAAAGGCACAATGATGATATCTTGTTAGTACAAGTTTATGTTGATCATATCATCTTTGGATCAACAAACAAGGCTTTATGTGTTGAATTTGAAAAGCTTATGCATGAAAGATTTCAGATGAGTTCAATGGGTGAACTTACATTCTTCTTAGGGTTACAAGTTAAACAAAAGGAGGATGGCATATTTATCAGTCAAGATAAGTATGTGGCTGAAAGTTTGAAGAAGTTTGGATTTACTGATTTGAAGCCTACAAAGACAACTATGGAAACATCCCAGCCCTTGCTCAAAGATGAAGATGGTAAAGAAGTTGATGTTCATTAATATAGATCAATGATTGGCTCATTGATGTATCTTACAGCTTCAAGACCTGGCATTATGTTTGAAGTGTGTGCCTGTGCAAGATATCAAGTCACACCAAAAGTTTCACATCTTAATGCTGTGAAAAGAATTTTTAGATACTTGAAAGGTCAACCCAAATTAGGCCTTTGGTATCCAAAAGATTCACCTTTTGACTTAGTAGCATACACTGATAGTGACTATGCTGGATCTAGCTTGGATAGAAAATCAACAACAGGAGGTTCTCAGTTTTTGTGGTGCAGGTTGATTTCATGGCAGTGCAAGAAAAAAACTGTGGTTGCAAATTCCACAACTGAAGCTGAGTATGTGGCTGCTTCAAGTTGCTGTGGACAAGTGCTCTGGATTCAGAATCAATTGCTGGATTATGGATACAATTTTATGCATACAAAAATATATATTGATAATAGCAGTACTATGTGCATTATTAAAAATCCTGTTTATCACTCAAAAACAAAACATATTGAGATAAGACATCATTTTATAAGAGATTGTTATGAAAAGAAGTTAATTCAAATTGTTAAAATCCATACTGATAATAATGTTGCAGATTTGCTCACAAAACCTTTTGATGTGGGTAGATTTCAATTTTTGGTTGTCAGTATTGGCATGATTAATCTTTGAAAATTCTTATCTCTTTGCGTTTTTGTAATGTTTTGAAAGGATTAGTACTGTTATTAGTTCAATAAATTATTTCTGCTGCTAAGTATACTTAGTGTTGCTAGTGTACTTAAAACTATTGTGTTAATACTGCTAATTAAACTTAATACTGCTATTTATACTAAGAACTGCTAGTTAATGCTGCTCGTTTTTCTGAACAACTGCTGAGTATAATTAGATGGTGTAAAATGTCATTGCTTGTATTTTTCTTGGTTTTGGACTAACATTTGCTGGTTAAGCAAGCAATATGATTGGTATTGATGGTGTGTGAGAAGCAATTTGGTAATTTGTTTGATGTGGTGCATCTGATTAATGATAGAATAGATTTGGGAATCTCTTGACAAAGGTTTACACCTGAGTGAGGAAGTTCTTTAAAGTCTTTTCTTGAAATCAGTCTCTTTTGAACATGAATTGATGCCATAATTAGTTAGATAGTAACTGCACTAACCCACTCTTTACTATTTTATACTTTCATTAGTATAATGAGTTAGTCTAAGGACATCTGGTATTGAGAACAGCGAGCAAAAGTGAATCTAATGCATTTGTGTTAGAGGCAACACCTGCCACGAGCTGGAAACCCTGTCAATAAAGCTCTTTTAATGAGTTTATCTGATCATAGGCAGAATTTATACTGATATTAATGGTTCTCACACAACCAGAGGTTAAATGCAACCGAAAAAGGTTAAGTGTCTTCCTTTACACTTAATCCCTTCAAAATAATTGAATGCAGTACTATTTTTAAGGATATTGGGAAAGTACTGCTGGGCAAATTGTTTTTGATAAAAGTTAGTGCTGCTAAGTATAACTTAGTGCTGCAAGGTTTCTGTTGCTAAGGTTGGAAGTGCAGGGTATGTTTGTGTAACTTTGTACTTAAAGGGTATAAATCCCCAATTGCATCACACAATCAGTTTCACGCACACATAATTCACTCTCATCCAAGCCCAAATTAAGTTTTAATCGTCAAATCAAAAAATCCCTAAATCAAATCATCATGTCGCACCTAACTTTTACCGAACCACGCAATAACGTTGCATTTTTAGAAAAGTCCAATGAGACTGTAGATTTTACTTAAATCATTGATTTCCTTAATGCAAGCTATATCAAGTTTGCTTTAACAGTAAAACCTACAATATATATTTCCAACATTATATAGTTTTGGACGTCTGCTAAGGTCAAAACTAATAATGGGGAAGTACAAATCCGTGACCTTGTAGATGGGCAGAGGATTCTCATTACAGAGGCATCTATTAGAAGAGATCTTCTTCTAGGAGATGCTAATGGAGTTGAGAATCTTCCAAATGCTACAATTTTTGAAAACTTTCACTAATGGGGTATGAGAGAAAAACTGATGCTTTAAAATTTTACAAAGGAAACTTCTCTCATCAGTGGAAATTCTTAATCCATACAGTCTTAGTGTGTGTAAGTCCAAAGACCACTGGGTGGAACGAATTTAGTAGTAGTTTAACATCTGCTATAATTTGTTTGGCTCAAAATGATCAAAGATTTAATTTTTCTAAGTTAATTTTTGATAGTATGGTTAACAACTTAGATAGTTCTTCAAGTAAATATTTTATCTATCAAAGGTTTTTGCAACTCTTTTTGGACAACCAATTTGTAAATAAGAAAAGTCGTAAAAGAGTTTATCCCACACCTTCTCTTACTGAAAAGGTTTTTACTAATATGAGGAGAGATGGAAAAGATTTTTCAGGGAGAGTTACACCTTTGTTTCCAACAATGGTAGCACTAGCCCAAACCCAAATGGGTGAAGGTTCAGCAATCGCAGCTGTTACCCATCACACACCCACACTTTTGGAAACATCTTCACAACAACCCAAAAAGACCTATAAACGTAGGACTCACACAAAGAACACTGAGCTACCTCAGGCTAGTGGTTCTATACTCAATGTTGCAGATGAGGTTGTCACTGGTGGGGAGAGTGACATGTTGGTAAGGGCTGCCACTACTGTGACTCGCTTAGAAGCAACACAGGACAGTGGTAACATCAATAAGACCCAAGCCAAGACAACTTCTAATGAGTCAGGTCCTCATGGAACTTATTTAGGTGAAGGACCCAGTCACCTGGTAACTATGGGGGGTTCAGATGCTCAACCCATGGTTGAGATTGAGCTTAACATTTCCAATGATCCACCTCTCGGGCTAGGTAACACAAGCCGAAGTGGTGAGGATAGTATGGAACTTATTAATGAATTAATGAATACTTGTACCAAACTGTCTGCACAGGTTCTTGATCTGCAAGATCTAGCTGCTTTTCAAGGTGGTATAATCAAAGCTCAAGGAGGTGAAATCAAGGCTTTGAAGAGAAGGGTTATATATTTAGAGGGCATAAAGAGATCAAGAACTCCAAAACTTAAAGGAGAACATAAAGTGGACACAACTCAAATGGTTAGATCTTCTGAAGCTCAAAAGGATGCTCCCAAACAGGGGGGATGAAGGAAAAGCTTCAGGGGAGGCAAAGGAGGTTGAGAGTGCAGGTGTAGAAAGTTAGGAAATGGATTTTATGGTTGTTGACAATCAAGGGAACCAAGTGGTGATTGATAGCTATGTGGCTAAGGTGGATAGTGCTGCTGGTCAAGAAGTTATTGCTACTAGTGAGCCACTTACAGCTGCTAGTACAAAAGATAATGCTACTACACCAGAGGTTACTACTGCTGCTATTGTACTAACAGAACTAAAGACATCTAAGGCACTAACGAAAGGTGTTGTAATCAAGGAGCCATCTTCAAAACCACAAACTTCACAATCAACTCCATAGGTCAAAGGCAAAGGGAAAAGAATACTTATTGAAGAGCCTGTGGAGAAACCACTATCTAAAGAAAAGCAACTGCAACTAGATGCTGAGGTTGCAGAGAAACTCCAACAAGAATTTGAAGCTGAAAATAAGAAAATTCTGGAACAAAGGAGACATGCTGCAGATAAGGATGCTAGAAATGCAGAATTGATTGCTGCATGGGATGAGGAAAGAGCTCAAGTTGATGCTGATTGGGAGCTTGCTCAGAAACTTCAACAAGAAGAGCAAGATCAGTATTCAATTGATGAAAGAGCTAGGATGCTGAAAGAACTTATTGATGCAAGAAAGACGTTCTATACAGCACAAAGATTAGCAGCAAAGAAGAACAAGCCACCCACTAAAGCACAAAAAGATCTTTCATGTGTGAATAATTGAAGAACGTGGACAATTGGAAACAAAAGAAGTTATCACAGTTGGATGATAGCAGAATTGAAGAGTTATACACAATTACCAAAAGAAAGATTGAAATCTTTGTGAACACTGAAGTGGTAAAGGGCACTGAGGAAAGAAAAGAAGAGAGCACAAGTTCTAAGAGAGCAGGTAACAAGTTGGAAAAGAAAATCAGTAAAAAGAAGAAGTTTGAGCATAAAGCAGAGCAAGAGCAGAGCAAAGAATAAGAGCAGACTGAGCAAGCTGATGATGACGTAGAACATATGCAAGCTCACACAGAAGTTGCATTAGTACCTGAAGATATAGCCATGGATGCAGAGCCTCTAACTGTTAAACAACCCATTGCTGATTTCAAGTCAGGATTACATGGGAAAACAACATATTGGGATATCAAGAGGCATGATGATTCATCTTTAAGGTTTGTGAGTTTTCTACAAATGGTTCATCACTTTGACAGAGAAGATATGATGACTTTATGGAGGCTATACAAAGAAAGGTTGGGTTATAGTAGATGATGATGTACCCTCCGAACGGGTCGAAGGACTCCCCTTCGAGCCTGTACGAAGCCTTCTCTTCGAAGGCCCAAGTCAACCTCCTAAAACGTTTCATTGGCGTAAAACCATTCATCTATGAAGTGGTTACCATGTGGGAATCCGCCAATCAAAGCCTTAAGCCCTTCGGGGTATCTCCTTCGAAGGAACTAGGACGGAGAATCATTCTGACCTGGTCATACCCACATCCCCTCTTCCCTTAGGCTTTCCCGCCAAGAAGAAGAACGTGGGCTACAAACCCTTAGCGGTTACCATAAATCATGGGACGCCCCCATGATCTCCGAATCAAGTGCAACTGCCCTCTAAGGACTATTTCTCCCCTATAAATAGCTTAGACGGGCAAGAACCATGGTATGCTAACTAAACTCTCTCAATTTACTACCAACATTATCATAACACATACTTATTCGCACGTCAGAGGTGGTTCGCAGGGCCCAACCCCTGCGCAATCACTTAACGTAGTGTCTTAATATTTCTTATTTCATGTTAAAGACAAGCTTGGCGCAACCTCAACACCCCATAAATCCTTTGATCATCATCGATGGCCTGGTCGTGCAAGTTATTGTACAATCAGTGGCGCCATCCGTGGGACAGCTACAATTGGTCTCGTTATTTCAAAGCTTATAACCAACCAACTACTTTCACTATATATACGACATGGATCAAGGGAGAGAAGATACTTCCCCTTCGGGTTTCTCGACCTTGGCACCAATACCAATTAACGACTCCAAAAACCTTCCCCCAATAACCGCTTCCACGTTCACAACACGTTCTCACCCAGAAAATAACACCCAACCATCATGCTTCGACATCAGCCAATCCGGAGACTGTTATTAGCCCAGCCTTTTGTCGAAGACAACCACGAAGCGTTGGAATCTCTCTTAAGGGCTCGCAAAAGGCAAGTTAGGAATGCTGAGATGCGAAGGGAATTGAAATACTCAAGTGACGAGTATGATGAAGAAATGGAAATGGAGCCTAGGCCTTCGGCCCAAGGAGCAACACTCTCGACCCTAAGGATTGGGTCATCAGTGGGTCGAAGGATAAGCAGAAGGTCCGTTGGGTTCGAAGGAGTCCCAGAGAGGGCTCCGACCAGGACAGAAGGAGCGGTTGTTGAAGGTTCCAACGGGAGGAGCCAACGAAGGGAAGAGACGGGGGTGAATTTGCCTCCATTGTTAGCAGCTCATCTTGGAAGAACCTAAGCAGGGGTTCCGTTGCAGCCTTTTCACGCATCAGGCATAGAAGGCATTCCGCCTACAATTAATATGGGAGGAAATCTTTCTCCTAATGGTATGTACCCCTCGTTCCAAACTCAATCTTATCCTCAAGGTTTATATCCTCCAGTAAATGGGCAGCCTAATAACCCAAGTCTCCCTCAACCTTATGGGGGCATACCCTTCAGGCATCCTACGGTATACCCTCCGTATGCCATGGGAAATAGTTACCCGTTTGGCATGAACACACCTTATCAGTCCTACCCTAGCCAAACTCCTATGGGAATACCCCCAAATCATAATCTGTATAATATTGTTCCTATGTATGCACCACCCTATAATTGTTTATACTCGGACCCTATGGGTTCGGCTACACCATTCGTTAGGTGGATAGAAGATTACCCATTGCCTGATGGGTTGAAAATGCCTTCGCATATTGGGACTTATGATGGGAGGGGGGATCCGGACAATTTCCTACATTTGTTCGAAGGGGCTATTAAGATGCAAAAGTGGATCATGCCTGTGGCCTGTCACATTTTTACGTATACCCTACGGGATTCTGCCCGTATTTGGTGGAATGGGCAAAAGCCTGGCAGCATTGTCAATCTTGATGATCTCAAGGCTAAGTTTCGATAACACTTCAGTCAGCAAAAGAAGTTTACAAGGACCCATCTGACGGTGCACAACATTAAACAAAATGAGAACGAAAGCACAAGGGCTTTCGTCACTAGGTACACCGATGAAACTTTCAAGATTTTGGGTCTACATGAAGATCAGCGTATCTCAGGCTTCATACATGATCTTCGAAATCGTAGCTTGGTGGAATTCTTATCCACTGACCTTCTGACAACTTACAAGGGGTTAATAGAAAAGACATATACTTAGATTGAAGCAAAGGAAGTATCTACTAACGGTGCTCCGATCGATAGAGACAACAATAGCAAGTTCTCAAAGCATTCTTTGTAGGAAGGGTCAAAGAACAAGAACAAAAGCCGAGACAGGTTTTCTCCGTACAAAGGTCCTAACCACGATTTGCTAGGAAGCTTAACCAAATCTCTGAAGGAAATACTTGCAAAAGAGAGGGCTGCTAAGGCCTTCAAAGCACCCCCTCGCATGACAAGCAAGGGTAAAAATAGGGATACCAGCAAGTATTGTAACTTTCATGAAGATTATGGCCATGATACGAACAGTTGCAGGGAGCTAAAGAAGCAGATAGAAGAAGCTGTAAAGTCTGGGCAATTGGCACATTTGGTGAAGGGTATCAAGAAGGGAAAGGAAAAAATGTCCAACACTCGATTGGCTAAAGATACTACTCCTCTCGAAGCCTCAATACTCAAGGTTCATTGGGGCGAAGCCAGCTTAAAAAGAAAGGTAACGAAGCAGGAGGTAAACGAGGTAGGGGAGGTTACATTTACTCTCTTACAGGCCAAGTCCCTTCGAATGATCCAGTGGTCATAAAAGTCCTAATCTTCAAACGAGAAGTAACCAGAGCTTACATGGACTGCGGAAGCTCCTGCGGGATCATATACGAGCATTGTTTTCTTAAGCTCAAGCCTTCGATTAGATCGCAATGGGTTGATTCGAAGATACCTTTTGTAGGGTTCTCCAGTGAGCATTTGTGGCCTTTGGGAGAAGTACCATTGGACATAACAATTGGAGAAGGCAAGCTTGCAAGAACAGAAACTCTCACATTTGCTATCGTAAGGTCCAAATCTCCTTATAGTCTGTTGATAGGAAGGACCGCCATGCAAAAGATGGGTATTGTAGTCTCCACCATACATGCAGCGGTAAAATTCCATACACCTTATGGGATAGGAACCGTATTTTCTAGTTACAATCAGGGAAAGACAGGAGATGTTGGCAAAAAGATCAAAGAAAGTCCCGAAGAGTCTCCGAAGGCCATTCTAAGTTGTACAGATGCCGAATAGCGTATTGTGGTAAATGAGCTCTATCCAGAGCAAACGATGGTAATCGGAAAGCAACTTCCTGCCGACTTCAAGGCAGAATTGGAAAAGCTACTCAAAGCCAACATGGTCATTTTCGCATGGACGTACTCAGACATGAAAGGGGTTCCTAGGACTCTCATGATCGATGGAAAGCCCTTCGGCACAGAGCATAAGCTTAATGAGTTCAAGCACATGGAACCAATTAAGCAGAAGCGACGAAGCCTGGCACCTGAAAGGAACGCAGCCGCTTGCAAAGAGGTGGATGAACTTGCATGAGCAGGAATTCTAAGAGAAGTAAAATACCAAACCTGGGTAGCTAATCCAGTTATGGTAAAGAAAAGTGACGGAGGATGGAAAATGTGCGTTAATTTCACCGACATCAACAAAGCTTGCCAAAAGGACTGCTACCCTCTGCCAGAAATTGATTAGAAGGTCGAATCCCTCTCGGGGTTCCGTTTGAAATGTTTTCTGGATGCCTACAAAGGGTATCACCAAATACAAATGGCGGAAGAGGATGAGGAGAAGACAACCTTCTACACAGGAAAGGGTGTTTATTGCTACAAGAAAATGCCCTTCGGTTTGAAGAACGCAGGGGCAACTTATCAACGGTTGGTTGACAAAGCCTTCCACAAGCAGATAGGGAGGAACTTGGAAGCCTACGTTGATGATATGGTAACAAAAAGTAGGACTGAGGAAGACCTACTCTCCGACATTCAAGAAACCTTCGATCAATTGAGGGCAATCAATATGAAGCTTAACCCCAAGAAGTGTTCCTTTGGCGTAGAAGAAGGAAAATTCTTGGGGCATCTGATTACGAAGCAAGGGATCAAAGCTAACCCTTCGAACGTCAAAGCCATCACTGATCTACAAGCTCCAAAGTCATTGAAAGAAGTACAAAGCCTAAATGGGAAGCTCGCAGCACTTAACAGGTTCATGTCGAAAGGGGCAGATCGTTCTTTACCATTTTTCAAAACACTCAAGGGGTGTACAGATAAAAAGACTTTCGAATGGAGTTGTGATGCAGAAGCCGCTTTCCAAAAGCTGAAAGAGTTCATGGAAATCTTACCAACACTTACAGCCCCAATCAAAGGCGAAGTGTTGTTCATGTATATTGCGGCATCCATCGAAAGCATCAGTGCTGTTCTTTTGGCGGAAAGGGATAAGAAGCAAGTCCCGATCTACTTCGTTAGCAGGGTCCTGCAAGGAGCTGAGTTAAACTATCCGGAGTTGGAAAAGCTAATCTTAGCCTTGGTTTATGCTGCAAGGCGTCTTCGAAGATACTTTCAAGCTCATCCCATTACGGTATTGACTGACAAGCCAGTTAGGCAGATACTGTCGAAGCCTGAGAAATCGAGTAAAGTAGCCAAATGGGCCATCGAACTGGGAGAGCATGACATAGAATACAAGGGTCGAAACTCCGTCAAAGGCCAGATACTTGCAGACTTTCTTGCTGAAACACCTTCCCAACCTAGCTGAGACAAATAAATCCCAAAGGAAAAGCCCCCAATGAAGAAGGAGGGGTGGAAACTATACACAGACGGAGCCACAAGCTCGGATGGTTCGGGAGCTGGTCTGAAGCTGGTTAGTCCAGAGAAAAAGGAGTATACTTATGCATTACGTTTTGAGTTCGAGGCTACGAACATTGAAGCAGAGTATTGAAACTAAGAATGTGCTAAAGATAGTTTCTTGGATCGTTTTGAGCCTTAGGGTTCAACAATAACAATGAACAATTATGCAGCGGAATAAGTAAAACAATCAATTGTTATTGACACAATGTTTTTCCATCATCATCACCCCCAATTATATTTGATCAGAATATAATGTGTTACCTAACTGTAACAGGGATCTAGACCTTGGAGGATACAAACAAACTTTACAAACCCTAGGCGTTTACAAACCTACACGCCTATGTTACACACACACACATTTAATAACCACATTATGGAAGACTTATTATAACCTATACCCTTGATCTCTTTATATAGTAGAGAACTAGGATTTACAAAAGACTACAAAGCACTAATAAATAAAAACTTCTTTATCAAGCAAGTCCCTTGTATTTCATTCTTCATTAATTGAAGAATTATTCCTTTGTCACTTTAAGCCCTTTTGTTTCATTCTTATATTTATTTTGTCTCATCAAATCAAGAATCCCAACAATCTTCCCCTATTTGATGATGACAAAACAAACAAAGTCGTGTACGAACTTCCCTAGACGAAGTATAGAAGTTGAGATGTAATCATCTCCCTGAATGAAACAAATCTGTCTTCCTTGTCTTCCCCTTAAGTCATGCCATGCCATCACAATATTTCTTCCCCTTTTTGTTATCAACAAATAGAGAACGAATAAACAGTAGAAACTTCCCCTTGAGTGATGCATGTACATAAAATGATTCTCCAAATCTGTAGGCTTTATATACTGTTAAAGAAAAATAATCATCACCAATTTGATGCTGAAGTAGAAAAAACCAACCCTGTGTCTTATGCCTTGTACTAAAAGACTTCGAACGTATACCCAATAGTATAGGGAGACCGCAATCCCTTGACAATAATCACTGAGCACTACAATGTAACTCCTTCAAGTGTTTTGTCAATTCATAGTCACCTGATGAACAAAAAGGTTACCTCCTGCCGAAAAGGTATGCTAAGACACAACCTTGACAAATTCCACTTTGACAAATTCCACTGCATCATCAAATAAGCAACAAAAACTCCTCTTTGCCAATAAGAAAATTAACTCGAACCTTTAAATCATTTAAGAGCAAAAATCAAACTCCTTGTGTGTGTGAACTTCCCTTGTGTGTGTGTAAACCAATAACTCCATACTTACTTCCCCTCACTGCTCATAAACAATGCAACTATATCAAACCAAACACAATAAGCACATCAGCAGAATCCAATAACGAGCAGCAGTAGTATGAATATGTCGAGCAGCAGTATCAAATTTCCTTAGCAGTAGAATGAATTTTGCGTAGTAGCAGTATAAAACGTAGCAGTAGAATAAAAATTATAACTAGCAGTAGAATGTAACAAACGTTGCAGCAGAATAAAATAAAAGTAGCAGCACATTCTTGACTTTCATACCAGCTCCACCGTCTCATTAATTGTCTGCAATACACTGCTATTGACTGCACCGACCCCACTTGATCATATGGACTTGTCAAATTTTACTTAATCACGTGCACTAATCAACAAACATTGACCCACAATAAATCTTCGTACCTCACGTTTGACCATTGACCCACTTCATTAAAAATTCAATCAATCAGTAGCATGTGCAATATGATGTAATTAAAATCACGTTCGCCACATATTAAATCTATCACCGATCAATTAAAGCAATAAAAGTTCATCCCACAAACTGACCAATTGATATATTCCATTCAGTAGCATGCGACAAATCAACTTAACCCATGAACGATTAGTACGAGGTTTCAAATAAATTAACCAATCAGATATTGATTCATCGCATAACAGTAACAGATCTATAACAAAACAAATAAATCAATTTATACCAGATCATACCTTCTTTAATAAAGATTTGATCAATCCATGTGCACAAGACGATACGACCTCTACTGACCCACAATATAAAAATTAGTACGAGGTAAAAATTAATGAATAGATCATCATGATGCATTGCCCCACTCTCAATTAATTATACGACAAACCAAAAAAACAACTGTATGCAATTTATACCTTTGTCGCCAATAAAGTGAACCGATTTACAGCAGCATAAAAAAAATTTAAGATACCTTTAATATTCAAAACTGCTTTCTGTCGACAATGAACCTTGTAACATCCTTAGATAGAGAGCCCCCCGCTTTGATACCACTTGTTAGAACTTATGGGCGTGATACGTGCGATGTGTCGTTGCGGTTTAGCAGTATTAATGCCTACAAAAGTTTTAAATTTATATTTAGCCGACTTATCAATGACATACACACTTAACGAGCAGTGTACCTGGTCAGTATGAATATAATGGTAAGTAGAGTGTCAATCACTAAGAGTGGAACGTATTATCTAGTTATTTTAATCAGTATTTTAATAAATTAAGTTAGTTATACAACCTATTCTAACGCAAGGGGGTTCAGCCTGAGAGACTGGCACGATTTGGTTGCAATTAAATAATAAACTAAACCAATAGGCATGAATCAGCGAATAGCACACACGTACACAGATAAATACTTGAGACAATAAGAAGATCTGTCCTGATAGATAAGTAGTTTGTCACTTGTTTTATTGCTAGTTTTATATGAAGTGTATAGTTCGATGCAACGCACCGAGATTAAGTCCTTTCTCGTTGATTCTAATCTTATCGGCGAGTAAACCCTTAATGATTACTTATGACTATCCTATTAATCTTTCTTCCTACTTTTCTACAGACCATAGAATGCATAGGCGATCTAATAAATAGGCGAAGGCAAAGGCATGGCAACCTGATCAACGCTCAGCTAGACACAGAGGTTATCAATGCACTAATAAAAGTCACCAAAGACATCAACATATAAACTTTAATTAATGAGAAAGCAGTTTTAAGGGAGTGCAATCTTTCCGTTGTCACATTACACAAGCCACCAATCTTGATGAATTAAAGTTTACTAACACAATAAAATAAAACTACTTAATGAATTAAACACATGCAGCACCTTCTTACAGCTCTTGTATCTTCGTTTGGGTGTGTCTTGTGCTGCCTATTCGTCTGAATTCGGCCTTAGGTTTCTGTACTTCGGTCTTCTGTCGAACCTCGGAAACTCTTAATTCGTCTGGTCTTTGGGGTATTTATAGTTTCTGTCTGAGGGTAAGATGCGGCGCATCTAGTAAGTAGATGCGGCGCATTGGCTTAACTTCGCGTGGGGTCCAAGATTAATATATTCAGGAATATTCGTACACCGCCAGAAGATGCGGCGTAACTCCATAAATAGATGCGGCGCATGTCCTCTTGTATCTTGGATCGTATCTGGTGAAATCTGGATAGTGATGCGCCGTATGTAATAAGTGAGATGCGGCGCATCTGGAGCAGATTTGTCTTGATCTTGTACATTTCAGTAGACTCTTAACTTCTTGCATGTTTTGCTCCATAATAAGTCCAAAATCGCTAAGTTTCACCAAATGCTTGTTTTTACCTGAGAATTACAAAAGTAAACGATTAAGTATCAATCCTCATACATAATATAATAAAACAAGTCAAATAATTAGGATAAATGATAGTAATAAAATGTACTTATTTGAGTTCATCAGGGCGTCATCAATTAAATCGTACTTCAATCTTTAGCACGTCATTACTTATTCCGCTGCTTTTTGTCAACAATGAATATCAATGCACAGCGGAATAAGAAGAAATCAATTGTTATTGACACAAAGTTTCTGTTCAATCACTCCACGCCTCAAATATTATTTGATCAGAATAATACGGTTACACAAACTTGTAACAGGAATCAAGAGATCCTTGAGGCGAAAAACAACTAATCCTAGGCGTTTACATCTCACGCCCTAGGATACACATACACACACCTTTATTCTACATTGTGGAAGACTTATATTAAAACCTATACCCTTGATCTCTTTATATAGTATAGAATTAGGGTTTACAAAAGACTACGAAGGACTAATAAATAAAAACTTCTTTATCAAGCAAGTCCCTTGTGTTTCGTTCTTCATTAATTGAAGAATTCTTCCTTTGTCACTTTACACCCTTTTGTTTCATTCTTCTATTTATTTTGGCTCATCAAATCAAGAATCCCAACAATTCTTCATCCCAATCAAAAATATACTCTTCGAGAATATAACATATAGCTTCTTCTGACATAGAAATTTCGACACAGAATACGAAGATGATTTCCGTGTTTCTCTTTCGTCTCTGAATATACCAATATGTCATACTATGACAAATTGTCCAAGTATTCATGAAAGGCACGATTTATCAAGTTCATAGGAACAGTCGGAGCAGTAGCCAATACAATTGGCATCACAACACTCGAAGAGATCATAACGAATACGAAAGCAATTCTAGGAACATCTTGCACGTAACTGAAGATAATCAAATCTTGCTTCAATCATCAAAGTAACGGATAACAATTTAACCACCATACGATTTAGCTTCCCGAGTTCCATACACAACTTCATGCTATCATCATCCATCTTCATGAATACAACTGGAGTACACCACAGATACACACTCAGACAGACAAAACCACTTCTAAAAGCTGGTCCTTCAATTCTTTCCATTCAACTGATGTCATAAGATACGGAGTTTCAGAATTAGGTAAAATGTTGCTCTTATACGGATAGAGTTTCTGAACAACCAACTTACTGTTCTCAGGCACTTCTCAAGACATCCTATGATCCTAATAAGTTCAAGTTATATGATGTAACTATTATCACGTTGGCCAGGTGTCATAATACTTGCATCATATACACATGCCTTTATTGCAATCACAGTCTACCTCGAGTCGTGACAAAACCAATTTCTCATAATCAGATAAAAAAGAATTCACACTCAGATGAAAATCTTGGTAGTCATACAGGAATATATTATGAAAATTTCAAACAACCGAATAACTCTCGAGGCGAGTTTCATCAAATGAAATATCTTCACAACAGCGACGGATTAATGTACGAGTTTTTTTTTTTAAAACAGAGGTGATCATAATTATTTACCAGGTAGGGAACCATGGTACAGAATTTTGAGTTACTCAAATCGCCAAAGATGACATATCTAATACGATTGTTGTTAGCATCTCGATGCTTAGTCAACAAATCCATATCCAGAATAATACCGAATCATACTTTCCCAAAGGAAACAGATTAGCAGAACGAAACTTATCCTTAAATATCATCAAAATGTACTGAACAATTATGATACTCGTGATTAATAATCACAAGATTTCTCATAGAGATGGAATTAGGTATAACAATTTCTAATAGTGAAGAGGGAACCTTAATATGCTTAGCAAAAGCAAGGAAAACTACAGAATGTGTCGAACACATCGGATTCATACATATACGAATTCTCTGAACGAATGAAAAGGTATATAAACGAATCATAAACGAATCGGAGATCAAAATTCGAAAGAATGCGGTCACATCAGAGAGTGAAACCTGTAAGGAATTACTACAAGAGTCTCAAAGCATTCTAAACTTATGTGATCTCTAAACTTATATTGTGTATCTTGCTAAATTTCTTAAGTCTCCAGAATGAATGATCTTATTAGGGCCTAACTGAAAGTAGAGGCATAGATCCGAGTGATGCAGAAGAAAGATATATAACACACACCTTATCGCATAATCTACCCAATCCTCACCGGTCATACTAAAGTTTTCTGCATGCGAAACCTAAGGCAAAACTTCAAGGGTCATTTCATAAGCTCCTATAGTGCAAACCTAAGGGTCCAAATCTTCACAGGCCATAACTTATGTACTACAAGTCGCAGCCTGGGGTCGGATACCATAATGGTAACACCCCAACCTGACAAGGGTCAAAATGCCACATTATGGTGTCAACAGAATAAACGCAAGCGGAAGACTTTTATAATTATTAAGGTTACAAAGGTAAAAAATGGATTTAGGGACATAATAAATCTAAACAATAATGACTATCAAACTAGATTACAAGTCTGAACAAATCTAAATAGAAGTTAACTTCAAAGTCTAATCCAAATGCAACGGGGATCTATCGTCAGGGTAGTCCACTAAAAGCTCCTATGCACTCTTCACTCAAACCCAGCTTCCAACCTAAAACCTGCCGCAAGAAAAGAAATGCGGCTGAGCTTAAAAAGCCCAGTGAACAGATATATATAACAAATGAATAAACAAATCATATAAAGGTATAGGAAAAGGAAACATAAGCTCTTGCTGAAACGAATATCATCTGTCAAAAAGAATGAGAGATAAGATAATATGAATCAAATGGATCAAATGCATACATATCATGAGTAAGAATAGCTCTAGAGTCAAAGAAATAAACGTCAATAAACACATCCAAACGAGCAACTCGAACGGACCAAAGATACCTAACAGATAGCCACGAGTGTAACACCCCAACCCGACAAGGGTAAAGATGTCACACTAATGGTTCCATATTAGATCAAACAAAGCATACATCCATAGTAATACAAGAATTTCAAAGGTTACAAATGAAGTACTGAGAATACAAAGTTACAAATGAAACTAAAACTAAATACTAAGTCTGCAAATGTAAATCCTTCTACTAGTCTCCACTTCAGAATACTATCAAAGTCTTCTAAGTCAAAAGGTACTCCCCACTCATACCCAACTTCCAACTAAAACCTGCCGCAGTAAAAGAAATGCGGCTGAGCTTAAAAAGCCCAGTGAACAGATATATATAAACGAAAACGAAAGCAAAAGAAACGAACATATATGGTATAGTGCAATGGGATAATATAAGGTATAGGCAAGGTACAAAGTAAGAAAGGAAAAAGGGAAAGGTCAGTAATCCACCACGAGCCCAAACAAACCAAATCAAAGTAGTAACCATGTCTTCAATATCATATAGAGGGGAGACCTCTCAGATAATCAAATAATATGAGGGGTGTCCTCATTCTTCAAATGGAGTAGCTAGCTCCCGAACTTGTGAAAGACGTGGCTTGCACCCAGCATCAGTCACCGAACAATATATTATATCAAATCACGAACAGTCTACGAACACGGACTCGAACCTAGGATTGCAACCCATACGCCCCCCAAACAATATCATAATCATAATAATATGCATGCAACGAACAATAATGGGGACGGTGTGAGAAATCACTCCCCCACACGGGAGTCATGCCAATGGTGCATCACAGACATGGCCATGTTACCTTTATGGCTAGGAAACGAACTTGGCTCGGGTATCAAACTGAAGGGTCATAGGTCCAAATCATAGCAAAGGTTCAAATAGTCTCAGTCATCGAATCATAGTCAAAGTCCAAATATCAAAGGTCAATGAATCCAAACGAACTAATCAAGGGTTCATCATCAACTGGTTCATTTAAAGTAATCTTTATCAAATGATTTTCATAAAAATGATCTTTAATAACAGTTTTTACAAAAGTAGACTTTAAAAATAGTTTTCATAAAAGCTTAGTCAAATTCCAATTAAAATGGTAGTACAATATTTCATAAACATCATTTTAAAAATAGTTTTCCCTCAAAACATTTCCATGATATAATTAAAAGGTTTTCACATCTAGTTATCAAAATCAATGAACCCTCGAAGTATCCAGTAAGTCGAATACTAATATCACAAGGTCACGAATATCAAATGGATCATTTTAAAGGCTCAAAGCAAAAAGGGTCGTAACGAACATCAAAGTCACATGAATCGAACAAACGAACCAAAGTGTAGGGAACATAGCAATGGCTTAGGGAATCTTAAACGAATCAAGATCAGTGAGTCCAAAAGAGAGAAAAGCAACCTTACTGAAAAGGGAAGAATATTTGTACCTTAACGAAATACGCAAGCAAGGAATGAAAAGCAAATCAAATAGGAGGTTACTCCCTCTTCGACGAATCTACACGAATAATGATATTATAAATAACTTGCTCAAATTAAATTCCTCATTTCAGTCGGCTTTTCACTTTTTGTAACTTTCCATTTTTAGCAGGTTTCTCGAATTAGTAAGCTTCCATATTTAGCAATATTCAAAAGATATGAATTAGATTAAGTCATTAATTAACTTATTATGGGAATAATATTCATCTTAACAAATCATACAATTTTAGGGTTAAACATGACAAGTATTCATAGTTTAAGGTTACAAACGAAATTTTACCAAAGTTCAAGGTTCACAATAGAAATATTGTCATTATACCATTCAAACCCTTATGTTTTCCAGAATTACATAATTAGCCTTCAAGTTCCAATAATTTACAATTTACACCCTTTTAATTAATTTACAAATTAAACCTTATAATTATATAAGTTACAATTTAACCCTTATCATATTTACATTACACATCAAGCCCTTTTATTTCATCAATTTACAGAAAATAACCTTCAATATAATTATGTTACAAACAGCCCCTTAAGGTTTCGGTAATTACATATTTGGTCCTTATATTTATTAAAATCCAATTCGAATCATATAATTAACCATAATTACATATTAAGCCCATAAATACTCAAAATTTCACATTTCACCCTTCATAATATTATTTACACCGAGAACCTTTCATTTTCCAGAAATTACACTTTTAGTCCCTCATTTTATTAAATATCCAATCCGGCCCATATAATACAACTTAAATCCATATCTCGCCCAATTTACAAATAAGACCCTCATGTTATAATTTTTTTATATGTTCCCCCTGGTCTATAAAATGTTACAAAAATGTCCCACACTTTTTAATAATTACAAAACACACCCTTAACTTAATAAAGCAAATCGGTAAACATCTTTTATTTCCAAAATCAAACCCTAATAATTCCAATTCATTATACAATAATTTTGTCATCAATATAACACTTTTATTTCCAGATTTCATCACCCAAGAACCCTAGTTCCAATCGGTATTATTTTTGGTCTAAGATTTTTTTTATTTTCTAAACCCGATATAAACAAAAATTCACAAATCAAGATTTCGACTCAAATAATTCAAAGGACCATTTTTCTCATGTTATATGAAGTATATAGAAGCCACGAAAATTTGTTGCCAAGCTTAGGAAAATCGTATGGATTAATAAGAATCCGATTTCCAAAATTAGGGTTTTATGTTCTTTATTTTTCGTTTGATCATTATATGATGCATGGTTTGATTCTACTATTTTTCCTACGTTATATGTGATTAGGAGAGGGCTAGAAAATTACCATAAAATTTATAGAACGAACGGATGAATCGTTGTGATTTTATGTTACTCGGTTTAAAGACTCGACACCAAGAATTTCCCTGGTCATGTACGATATGAAGAACATAAGAAAAATGAGAAACGAATTTTTAGATGATCGAATGAATTATTACGAATAAATACCTCTCGGTTGATTTGCGACAAGAAATAAATCACCACGCTCGAACCAAGCAAGCCACGAACCAACACGTATTTTTCTTGACTCCTTAGAATGATGATCTAACCCAGAAAATTGTCTCTCGAATTTTTGGTGGCCGGATGAAGTGGTTTCGAAATTGTGTGTGTGTTATGGGTTTCTCGGCAATTTTGATTTATGGATAATAATGTGTTTGTTATAATAATATGGAAAGGAGCCGAATTAGGGGGGGGGGGAAAGGCTGGCATAAATCACGCATCAATCAAAGGACCAATTCATGGGCTTAATTTGTTTCCTATTTTGTAAATTTACCGCATTTAAAATCCATTATTAATAATACATATAATAATTTAATTAATTTTGTATTTATACATATTGTGTATTTATAATTTTGTTACTTCCCAAAATGTCGAATGTAGCATTAGAAATAATTTTACTTCATATTTTAATCATCTCCCGAAGTTTGGAATTTATTTGGTACTTTATAAGCTTATTATTCAAAGTTTAAGATTGTAAGGGCATTTTGGTCTTTTTACATGTTTTCAGATTTTAGGTGTTACAACGAGCGTGTCTCAACGATCTACTCGAATAGACCACATAATGACATATACCTATCAAATCTAAGTGTACGGAGAGGGGAGACCTCTATGTACCAGAACAGTGAGTGGGATATAGAGCACATACAGCCAGTCACCAATAAATATCAAATCACATATCAAATACCTAGGATGCATCCATACGCCCCCTGCAAACAAATCATATACGTATCATGTACTAGACAAGTATATGCATACATCAAAATGCCCAAGTGATCACATCATATCATATCATAACAAATGGGGACGCCGTGGATCAATCACACCTCCACAGAAAGTGGCATGCCATTGGTGCCTCAATGACATGGCCATGGTACCTCCATGGCTAGTTAGCTCGGACAATAAACATAACAAAGCATACATCATATCATATCATCATATCAGAGGGAATCATAACAAAGGCATATACCAACAGAATCATATCAGAGGATCATATAACTGAGATCATAGCAAATCAAATCAGCGAATCAAAGTCAAGGATCAAATGTCATGAGAGAACACCCTTACTGAGAAAGGGTAGAATATCTGTACCTTATGCAAATCAACCAATCAAAATAAGAAAGCACCGGAAATAGGGAATCACTCCTTCTTCAGCGAACCTATACAAATTAATGATCACGTATTACTAATAAGCTCATTTTATGAGTTTACCACTTATAGTTATTAAGGTATCGCATTTATGGTTTCTTTCTATTTTTAGAAACTTTCCAATTTTAGTAACTTTCCATTTTTAGAAACTTTATTTTTTTAGTAACCTGCCATATTTAGTAAGTTTCCCGTTTTAGTAACTTTATATATCTAGTAAGTTTCTATAATTAGTAAATTTCCTGATTTAATGACCTTTAGGGTTATAATGATAATTAAATAACTTTTAAGACTTAAAATAATCAATATTTTAATTTAGGGTTTAATATGACACTTTTAATAATTTAGGGTTTACACTTGTCATTTTATTAAAGTTCAGGGGTTTGCTTGTAAATTACCTATTTATTGTAAAGTCTCATATGTGGATATTTTAAATCATTTCATACCTTTTCTCATGCAATTTCACACTAACACTTCGACACCAAAGTCCCTTTTTCTTGACCCTTTTAACGACACAACACAAGACATGAAATCACACACTTTGAGCCATGATTGACCCATCCATATCCACCCTCTTTGTCCATCATTCACCCGACACTAACACCCACATGCTCAACTCCATTTAAACCCACACGTATAGTAACCATAACTACTCAACATAGCTCATTTCAATTCTTGTTTTAGCCCACACGAAACACACACCCCAACATACCATTTATCACACACTAGACCACACATAAAATCACACACAAGGACCTATTTTACCGACCCAACTTGCCCATAATCCGATCCTTGTTCCCCGCCTAAATCGACACACATAGCAGCCAACATAACGACCCATTATCACAGCCACACAACACCCATAACGACCACATAAAATCATAAACGTCCCATGTTTTTGACCCAATTTTAACGCCAGATACACACCACCAAAATACTCTAGTTTTCCAGCATTACGACACAAACAAACACTCATAAAATTACAAATCAGACTTATATATCGATCAGCCCAATTCAAAAAAATACCAACACAGTTTGACACTCCCAAAACAAGCTATATGTTCCACATAAAATAACAACACACGAGTCCTAAATCTACCCCATATCTACACGTACGTGACCAAGCATGAGAACCACATTTAAACGTATATGTACATATGTTCCAGTTCCAGATTTTAGGTCTGCATATATATGCATTTTGGTTCGTTATAAACACACACATATATCCAATTTCCACTTAATAACCCTTATACCTCGACATGCTTCTAGCCCCAATTCATGCAACATTTATTCAGGTTATGGAAGCATTACAGTCGCGTTTTGTTTCTGATTTTATAAGATATAACATAGTCATATTATTAGTGATCAATAAGCGCTTATATTATAGATTCTGACAACCAAGAACTCCCTCATATCGACCTACATTCACAACATTTTAAGTGACTTCATGTGTTCATTCTTGTATATGTTCTATATCGACCAAGGTTTAATTTTATTCACAAGTTATATGTGTTTCATGACAAGCAGAACAAGATCAGAGTTTGAAGATACCTTGGTGTCGACTGGGAAACAAACGAGGGCAGGAAGAAACCAAAATCAACCCACAATAGACACCTTATACAAGCTACCCCAGGACCCTTATTCGCACATAAAATAATTACGATCCAGCTACTCTTGAATGCCTCTTCTTGTACCAGTACCACATGATTAAAATAGCTTCTTGACACCTCCCTTGATCACGACAGAAAAGAAAAGAAAGAGCACACTGCTGCTACAATATGGTTCTAGGGTTTTTGGGTATTTTATTTTTTTGTGAATATTCGGTTATGAGAACCAGGAAAGGGAGGGAAGATATAAGGAGCTAATAGGCTGATCCATAAGGTGATAATGAGACCAAGTTTTATCTTTCAAATTTTGAAAATAGTTCTAGACATTTCCTTATACTAAGTTGTGTACAAAGTTCTATTTATTTGGACCAACATGGAACGTGTGATATGATCACTTGTGTTGGAAAGTATACAAATTTTATAAGCCCTTGTAAGTATATGTTCTGGTATTCTTATTTTAAGTTGTGCACATAATTTTATTCAATTTGGACTTAGTGAATTGTGTGATATATGCAAGTATAGGTCGACCCATATCTCTTTAAGTTGTGGGTCTCACATTTTAATTCTTTTGGACAAGAACATGTCGTGTGATATGAGGCCATAATTCCCTACATAGGCCCATTTTTATAATTCTTGGGTTACACTATTTGTATTTTATAAATCTCATGTTGTAATCAATAGTTAATTGACTTGTGTTCGGGATTAGAATTTAACTAGTAACGGATTTTAGAATTTACTTTTTAGGTTATTATAGGTATATACACATATCATAATGGCCAATGTGCACAAATATGATAACAGAACAGAAGGGGACACTGTGGATCAATCACACCTCCACAGAAAGTGTTATGCCACCGATGCCTCAATGGCATGGCCATGGTACCTCCATGGCTAGGAATACAGATACAGAAGTTGGGCAACATAAGAGCAATCATAATCATAGTCATATCAAATCAATCAAATCAAACACTGAACTAAAGCATATCATATCAAATACTGAACTGAATCATATCAAACTGATAACCAACGAATATCAGAATGAAATAGCAATTCCAATATCAGAACGAATAACAAAACGGATATCAAGGTAATAACGGATAATCATATCAATGGATGCCCTTACTGAAAATGGATGGAATATCTGTACCTCAACCAGCAGATGCAAAACACACCAGAAACATAAAGATCAGAAGTTACTACTTCTTCAACGAATCTACACGAATTAATGATCGTCTTATTATTTAAGAACTATTTCGTAAGTTATTTGTAAAACCCTAAAATTAACATAATCTGAAATGACCAAAATGCCCTCTAATTTTGAAATTTTTAAGAACATATAAATCATACAAAAGACATATCATTTGTACTTAACCTAAGATAATTAATATCCTGAGTTAACTAATAAAATTTAGCAACTAAAACTTTGTATTATAAATTAAAATCACAAAACAAATGTTCCCTAATTCTAGCCTAAAGTAGGTGACATTGTAATGTGTTATATACACAAATTTTCGGCTAACTAAATAGAGGAGTTAATCATGCATTAATATTGATATGATCACAATCCCTTTAAATAGATCCATGCCTTGTTTAGCCCAAATCAAAAGACACGGTTTTCTTAATTCTTATTTTCCGAACATTCTATCATTTGAAAACCCTAAAACACAAAAACATTCGGCTGCCTCTTTTGTTCCTGCTATTCGATCCAAAGGCAAGAAAGAGGAAGTTCTTTTGTGGCTGCAAATTGGTGGTTTAGACGTGCACTATTCCTGGTTCGTGGTGTATTGATCTAGGGTGTTTAAGGGCTGTTCGAAGGAAGTTTGTTAGGGATTTATTCGGCTGGAGTTCTAGGTGTTCGACCTTGTTGTTCTTGTTCTTCTTATCACACAACGAGGGTAATGAGTATCATCCTTGTTCAATACAATCTCTCTTTTTTGATTCTTGTTCGTTTCCTTGTTTGTTCATGTCGAATACATGCATAAAATCATGGAAAGAAAAGACACATATGATCAAAACATGTTTACATAAAATAACGATTCTAAAAAGTCTATATAATCAACTTATGTATATGATTCTGAATTCAAGTAGTTATGAACGTGTTATAACCTCATATAAATCGACCCATATCTATGTTATTTCATGTATAAGTGCTTTGTATCTATTGGTAATTTGTTAGAATGAAAAACCCTAATTGATCACATAAAATTGTGAACCTAATTTCTGTCCAGAAAATTAAGCCGATTTGATTCGATTGTATCTTGATGATGGTAACGTGTTTTTGAGTGATTCTTGGGTCTAAAATTCAGTTTGGGAAAAGAGATCTCTGGATATGTAAGCCTTTTAATTTTTAGAGGTCGGGAAGATATCTTTTCTAATTTTATAAGTTTAAATGTCAAATCGTATTTTGGGAGTCTGAAAATCAGTCCACTTGGAAGATTTTTCATTTATAAACCACGAGGAGTTGGGTTATAAAACTTTCCAGTATTTAACTTCCATATGCCTAGTAATGTCATGAATTTTTGGGGATTTTTCCTGAAGGTATTGGTGGGGCAACCAAGTGGATACTTTCTTGGTACCACAGCAGTCATGTTTTCTGGGTAGTCTGTGTTGGGGTATTTTTGCTTGTGGGGTTAAACTAATTAATAAATTATGGGAAAATTCGTGTGAGTTCTAAAGATATGAAAGTAACTATGTGAATTTTTTTGGATTTTATTTCTGAGTTCTAATGTGGTTCATAAATTCGTCAAAGTCTGGTCTGTTCAAGGTTAAAATATGAGTAATAGTTAAAAAGGGCTAATAAGGATTATTTGTGTAACTACAGAGTTGAACTTATCATTATTCAAACTAAAGGGGCTTAACTTGTGAAACCATGTAACATGATGATATTTTCATTTCATACCCTAACCTTACAATAATTGCACTATAATCCTTAAACTTATTATACTTGCATAACAAACCCTAAGAACTTATGAAACTTACATTATTAACCCTAATTTGAATAGAGTAACCCTAAGACACTATAAATGGTTAACTTACTAAATATGGAAACTTACTATTTTTGGAAAGTTGCTAAATATGAAAAGTTGCCTAAAATGGAAAGAAAGCTAAAATGAAACATTTATGATTAAGAAACTTATAAGTGAACTTATGATTATTGTAGATCGGGTGAAGAAGGAGTGATCCCCTGCTTCTATTTATTTCATTGCTTTGATTTGTGTGCTTTGATAAGGTACATATATTCTTTCCCTTTTTCAGTAGGGATATTCCCATTGATCCTATGCCTGACATGATTCCCTTATTTGACTCATGACTTTCATTGTATGATTTTCATTCTTGGATATTCATTCTGACATTTATTTAAATGTCTCTGCTATGCTATGCTTATGTTTTGCCATGCTTATTGAGTTACTATCTTGTTTCTCTTGCCATGCTAGATTATTATTTGTTGTATGCTATGATAGATGTGTTCCTGAGCTGACCTAGTTGTGGAGGTACCATGACCATGTCTTGGATGGCACCCTAGGCATGACACTCCCGTAGAGGTGTGATAGATCTACGGCGTTCCCCTTTATGTTATGATTTTGCATGCACTATTGGCCAACTTTATATGTGTGACCAGTCTAGTACTGACATACATACTTATGTTAGGGAGCGTATGGATGCATCCTAGGTTTTATGTATATGTGATTATGGTGACCAGGTGGTGTGTGCCTTACACTCCTTCTCACACTTTTATTTACTTAGAGGTCTCCCCTCTTCGTAGACTTGTATTGCTTTAGTATGATTTGACGGATTATGATATGTAGTTCTTATGGCACATCCTTATATGAACCTTTTCCTTGTTTTCATTTCATTTCTTGTTTCGTTTCTTATTCAGTTCTCATGTACTCTTGATTCTTAGTTCTCTTTAAAATTCGTATGACTTTCATGATTATGCTTTTCGTTTGTTATTCTTATTCCTTCGTTGCTTATGCTTATTTACCGTTATGTTATGTTATATATATCTGTTCACTGGGCTTTTTAAGCTCAACCGCATGTTTTCTTTTCTTATGCGGCAGGTAATAAGCGGGGCGACGGGCTTGGGAATGAGAGAGCATAGGACTTAGAGACCTATTTATTTATCATTTCGTTGTCCATTGTTTCGGACTTTCATTTATTTCAGTACTTTGAATATTATCGTTTTACTTTGGTTTGTTTGGTTAACCCACTATGCATTTGGGATTATCTTTTGATACCAGTCTTAATGTTTGAGACTTGGATATTTATTTAGAAGACTTCCGCTTGCGTAATGTATGCTTTGTATGACACCATAATGTGATATCTTGGCCTTTTCGGGTCGGGGTGTTACATTATTACTGATTCAGTACTTATTGTTGTTCAGATTGCCATATAAGGTTTTTCCTGTTATTTATAGCACCTTTCCAAATTTAGTAACTTTCCATAGGTAGTAACTTTCCATATGTAGTACTTTCCATATTTAGTAACCTTCGGTTACAATTCATAATTAATCAACTTAGGGTTTAAAATTGATAATGAGTTAAGTTGAAGGTATAATATGACAATTAATCATAGTTTAGGACTTAATGTGACAACTTATCTTAGTTTAGGGCTAAATATTCCAGATCATCATAGTTTGGGTTTAAACATGTTAATTTAGATTTTGGGACTTATTTTACCTGCTAGTCCAACTCGACATCTACATTACACTCACACATGAGACCTGCTCACATAAACATATATATATATATATATATATATTCTTAATATATATATATATATATATATATATATATATATATATCTTCTTAATCACACGTCTACGTATAAGGTTCCATATTTATTTACTTCGACTTGATCCAACTTTGATTATACTCACACGATATAACTTGCATGTTCTTTAGGACTCATTTACATTTAAATGAACACCTACCAGAATCGTCATAAACAAATATAAACCCAACGACACACACGACACCATGTAGACTCAAATACATAACACCAAAATAGTTCACATGGGCGCATAAGTTGTGCTTTTATATATGATTATTTGTCGCTTAAAATGTGCAAGAATCGAATGAAAAAGGAAGCAAATGGTCTGCTATCGATTTACATATGTTTTACCAGATTTATGAATTCTAGGTGACACCCATATAATAAATCGTTTAATCATATTAACGTGTACATCCGTTTAGGTTTTCATGTTACACATATATTCATTCATATCATTATATTAACGAAACAACTAGTTTAGGGTCTCATATCTTTTATGTATACGGAACATTTGAATTGTATCAGAAAACATAAACGGTTATAGGAGTACCTTATGGGGTCGAGTATACAACAGATCGAAGCTCACAAGGACCACAACTCAGAAACTTTTTCGAACCCAAAACCAGAATCCCTTCGAACAAAAATACCACACGTATCAATGAATGTTTACTCACCAACCGATCATCAACTCTAGCTAGACCTTCACATAATTCGAACCTTGGAAAGAAATATAGGGATTGTCGATTGTTTGTGTGTTAGGGTTTTGTGTGTGAAACTTATGTGTGTAAATTGTTGGTTAAAAGGAGTTACGAATGGAAGAAATGGAGGCTGAAATTTATGCCGATTCTAAAGGAGTGTAGGCTGTAAAATAATACCGGTTCATTTGGGAGACAAGAAGACTCAAACTCTTTTAAATATTTCAAAAATTAATTTCGGTTCACATATAAAAAAAATCAAGTACCACTTTATGTTCTAATATTTGGTCCAATAAAATTCATACGTGTGATATGTATGCACTTAGTTTACATGAAGTGTCGAATTTTTACATAACTTAGGTTTAGAATTCGTATTTCGCAATTTAAATCGTGACTTGGTTCAAACTTTAGGTTAAATTCGTATTAAATGTTCAAATTTCGTTCGGATTTTTAGGTCGTTATAGAATTACTGAGAAAGATTCATCAGCAGGCAGAAGAGATGAAGACTACAAGACAAAGAAGATAGAGTGTTTGAGGGAATCACAAGCTTGATGATTTAGGGTAAATCACAAGTTTAGGGGAGGATTGTTGGGAATTAAATGTTCAAGCACTTGGTTTTGTCAAAGAAGAGTTTGTACAGCTAAGGAATAACACTAACAGTACTAACTGAGTTAGTACTGTTAGTGTAAATATTAGTACTGCCAGGTTTAAAGTTAATGTTGCGGAAGATATAACTAACAGTACTAAATGACTGAGTTAGTACTGCTATTATAAAAGTTGATACTGCTAGTTTGCTTGAAGAATGAAGATGGTACTCCTTATGAAGACGTGTAAGAAGATAAGTATAGAATAGATTTTGTGTATATCTTATAGAATTAGACTTAAACGTATATTCTACATGTTTAGAATATTATACTTATCTTGTAAAGGACTCCTTGTGCTATAATAGGAGGTCCTAGGTTAGATGTTATGTACGTATATTTTGTTAAGCTTCAAGGTTGTAAACCCTAGTGATAATCAAGATCACTCGTATTATACTTAATAATATTGAAGCGTTTGGTTGCATGATAAACTGTTCATAATACATTATTGTTACATTGATAAATCTTCTAAGTATCAAGTAGTAGATTCCGCATACTATTTGATATACATTCAAAGTATCCTCAACACAATTCTCGTGTATTTAGATCCTCTCATTATATAAAAGTAATTACAACATACAATTGTTTCACGTTAGTTAAAATAAGCATGAAAATTATATACTAGAACCTCACATAAAGTGTTTGGATTCTCACATCTCTCGGGTGTATAAAGTTATATAACACATATGAAAAAATTGAAATTGAAACACTCATTACCTGTCATAGTACATAGATTACCATAGGCTTGGGAACGGATCGAACCTCCACCACTTTGGCATAAGCCCTAGGATAAACTATAAAAGAGGGCTTTTCAAGGGTTGTAACGTTAGGTGTAAGGGTATGGAAAACACGGTTTGTTGGATATAGGGAATTTTACTGGTGGAAAGTCAATTATTTTGGTCAATTACATGTACAATGAGGCGTTGCTAAGCCAAGACTCGACTCGACTCGCTAACTACTAACTCTTTTTGTATTTTTCATGACACTATCTTTGACTTAAACATAAAAGAAACGGGATTTTTTTACGTTTTTTTTTTTTTTTTTTTTTTTTTTCATATATACTTTTGCCCTACCATCCAAATTAAAACATCAAATGGATCCTGCAACCTCCATACACTTGAATTTTACATACTTTACACAAAACTAACTAATAACCAGAATTAAGAAAATTAAAACAATTGAAGTACTTTATACATTAATGCACATATGGTGGTAATAACATTACTTTCTTCCCCATTACTCCATAACAACTAGTATTTTTACCCATGATTCCTAATCATCCCAAAATTGTATTTATAAGATATAACTCAACTTAGCAACCATGTAACCGATTAGATAACTGACAAAGGGTTTAACAAATAACAATAATGCACTAAAGATGATGTGGAACGGTTTATTGTTTATGTTCTTGATTGAGATATTTATGTATTGAATGTGTTTAGCATGCGGAATCTACTACAACACACTTTAAAAGAACACAAGGTGGTGAGTTTAAGAAAACGTGAGAATGCAATGAACAAAGAACACAACTTTGGTTAACACAAAACGATTCAATATTATTGATAATAATACGGATGATCTAAATATCACCGGGATTACAAAGTAATCTTGAATCTTTGATGGAATTGTGAAAGTGTAACTTAGTTACTTGAGAGATAGTTTGGTTTATCTGTTTTGGTTGTTCAAGATGCATGCATGAAGTAGTGACTAAGATATCCTTTTATAAGATAAGGATATCTTATTACATGTTGTCAAGTGGAAGAGTATTATACTATACTTTGACTATTATTTGCGCCTACAATTAAATACAACTACCCATGTACAACTCTGATAATATTCCTCTGTCACCACAGAAGACTAATCTACTTCTACATAACGTATAACTTTGTACAAAGACTAATAATTCAACTAAATATCTATTACAAAATATCTAATCGACTTGACATAAGCTTGGCAGGCTCTTCATCAACCAGCAGTACCTTCTACCCAGAAGGTACTGGTAGAACATCTTCATACTTGTTCAAAATCAACTAGCAGGCTCTTCACATCATTGGCAGGCTCTTTGACTTTGATCATTTTATTCCCAACAATCCTCCCCTAAACTTGTTATTTCCATTAAAATACACAAGTTTCTGATGAATAAAATACATACCTTGAGGATTTGAGGGAACTCTTCCAAAAACCTTTACTTTCTATCCTTCCTTTTTCTTTCACATTGTTCAAATATGCTCCTTAGCAAACTTTGAACAATTTCTGAGTTCTCATCATCTTTGTCACACCTTAATCTCTTAGAGATCATAGTTGAGAGCACTTCATAACTAAGTGGATACTCTTTCTCAGCCAACATGAAGAGTTCAATCCCACTTGATGTGTACAAATGATGAATACTGCAATGACTTAAGAATTCCCAGGTTGTAGTGGGATCATAATATGGAAACTTCCAATAATCATCTTTGGGATCAGGATCATACATCCTATTGAATTCAACCCATAACTCCTGTTCCTTAACATCATTGCTAGAATTTGTGGCTAGCCTTATCTGCACTAGATTCCACAATTCTTCTAAATCTGCTCTGTCAGATGCTCTAACTAGATTTTCAAAATTCTTAAAGATAGTAGACTGTCCCCCAACCCTTGATATTTTCCATGACTTACCAAATCTATCATGGTGTATTTCCCAATCAATTATAGGGTGTCTAGACCTAATTGGATCAGCATGTATGATAGTAGGCAAAGTAATCAACATTTTACTTACTTGCTCTGTGTCCAATTTTGCTACTTCTTTCATCTGAGCATCTTCCTTCTTCTTTGAAGACCTTTCATGTGTATGTTCAGGAGGAGTGCAATGGATCTTCTTGTAGGCTTCAATGTATAGATGCTGTAACTCATCAAATGATTTTCTTTTGAGTTGATGATCCTTCCAATTTGCTGACCTTTTCAGATATAACTTGAAGAATTTCATCTGCTCTTTCTGATCATGTGGCAGTTTAAACCCTTTCTCCTTATACTGCATGATCTGATGAAATACATCATTTAAGGCTTCTTCTCTATACTTTTTGGTGATGAATTCTTCAAGCTTGGCTGTCTTCTCTTCTACACTGAGAGACTCATCATCCATATACACAGAAGCTTGACCTCTTACAATTGGATCAATAGAGATAATCCATTGTAGTTGTGCATCAAATATTTGTGCAGCTTGAGAATCAAGAAGAGCTTGAGCAGCATCTTCAGCATCTTTCTGCTCTTTCATTACTTCAAGCATTCTTGAAGCTTCAAGTGCTTTTAGCTCTTCTTCATGAACCCTTTTGGCCTCTTCTTCTCCTAAAGCCATTTGAATTTGCTGAGTTCTTTTCAACTTCTTGGACTTTGGCTCATCTTCAATCAGAATACTTTTTCCCTTATCCTTTGGAGTTTGATCTTGTGATGGAGCAGAGGATTGCTCATCAGCAACTAAAACCCTCTTTCTCTTGTACACTCTCTCAGCAGACCCTTTATATCCCATAGCCAATAGCCTTTCTCTCCTAGCAGACTCTTCTTCTGGCCTAGCAGGCTCTTGCCCTGCTCCAACAGGCTCTTCATCATAAACTTGAGTTCCATCATGGAATTCAAATTGAGCCTCTTCCTCATCTTCAGACCTATCCTTCCTCCCCTTTTTGGAAGAGTGACCTATCCTATCATCATCTGACTCTGAAGAACTTGATAAAACAACCCTTGCAGATCTTTTACCCTGTAACTTCTTCACTTCACCCTCCAATTTCTTGACCCTCTTGACCAATTTGATGTTGATCTTAGAAAACCTTTCATTTTGACTTTTAAGAGCATTCTCTAAGAACTTCACCTTTTCTTTCAGTTCTTGCATTGTCTGAGGTGATTGGGTTTGTGATACATGATGTGATGATTGTGGTGGTGTTGCTGATGGTACTGGAGATGGTATTGGAGTTGTTTGATGTGTTGGTGAAATGTAACCATGTGAAGAACTAGATGATTGTGTTTCAGCTGATGGTGTTGGTTCTTCTGGATGTTGTGGTATCATTTCATCAAAAAGTGGAATTTCCTCCCCTCTAAAACCAATTCTTATATTTGAAAATACTTTGTGAGAAAGTTTTGGTGTTTCATAAATTGAGTCTGTGGGAAGCAACAAATGTTGTAATTTTCCAATGATGCATCCAATAAATCTTGGATACATCAAAAACTTTGTTTTACTTTTCACATTGTTTATCAACCCTTCAAAAATATATTTAGAAAAATTGTATTTTCTGTTTGTAGCTAAGCAAATGAGAGCAGAAGCCATGTTTCCACTAAATTGCTCCCAAGAGGTTTTCTTCTGGCTCAAACAGTGAAGGATTGTGTGAATCAAAAATCTCCATTGTGGAGTAAGATGCTTTTTCAGAAAAGTAAGTTTGTTAGACTCAGCATGATACCCCATTCTTTGTAAATTTTCAAAAATTTCAGTATCTGGTAATTGACTAATACCATCAGAATCATCCAAATGAAGATGTCTTCTTATGGATGACTCAGTAAGAGTCAAATGCTTACCATCCACTTTGGCCTTAATTCTTTGTTCCCCATTTTCAGAAGTTTTAATTTTAGCAGATTGCCAAAATTGCAAAATTTGATTTTCATAAATAGTGGGATTAACTAGCAAAGCAAACCTGATGTAGGAGGTGTTTAAAAAGTCCACTACTTGATGAAATGAGGTATTATCCTCTGACTTCTCCAAAAATGCTAACTGATTGTGACATTGGACAAAATCTAGAACAACTGTTGAAGCCATAATGAAAATTTTGAATATGATGGTGGGATTTGTTGGTAGTACTGGTAGAAGATGAAAGCTGTATGTGAATTATGATAATGACTGATGAAAGAAGATATGAGAGAATTACTTTTAACCGACAATAAGAAAGATTATAATAAGTAAATGTATAGGCGGTTAAAAAGATCTTTTATATGTGAAATATAATATAATATAATCATCAGTAATTTACATAACTACCCCAACGGCTAATTTTAACTACCAGGCCTAATGGCTAAAACTTTTTCTGACAGGCTCAACGGCTATATAGTAGTACCTTTTTATACTAGCAGTACCAATTTTGTACTACCAGTACCTTTGAAAGTTTTATAAACATCCCTTATAGTTTTTAGCAAACTACCAGCTATCAACGGATTTGAGTTGTCTTTACCAAAAGCCGTTTGCTTAAGGACTAGCTAACTATTTACAATTAAGTATGGTTAGTTAACAACCATATAGTTTTTGGTAAACTATCAACCATCAACGGATTTGATTTGTCTTTACCAAAAGCCGTTTGCTTAAGGACTAGCCAACTCTTAAGTTTGTGAAAACTTGGTGAGCTGAATACCAAAAGCCATGATGGCCCAAAGATGGTGCAATTTCCTTGGATGGAGGAAATTTAGAAAGGCAATGATGCTGTGTATCTTGGATGATTGGTTCAACAAGTGAAATCATCTAATGTCATGCCTTTGAGTTGAAACCTTTCTTAGTTTGATCTAGATAGAACTTTCTCCTTGAGAAATGCTTCATCCCTTCTAGATATGTGATCTAACTCTATCTTTTTCAACTCTGCATCATCTTGTATGCTCTTGTCTTTCCTTTCATTAATTGGATTTTTCTTCCATTCTGGGCTATCAATTCCTCCCCTGAGATTGTTATCTCTCCTGAAATGAATAAAACTTTTGTTGCTCCTTTCTGTTTGGAAGAACTCTTGTTTTGTTATCAACCTGAAATGTGTTAGTTGCAAACCAAAAGAACAAAGTGCAAAGCACTTGATCTATAGCATTTTAAACATTCAAGCCTTTATATGAACAAAACATAGCAATTTTGTATCAGCAGGACCAATTATGAACTAACAGGACCTTTTGACTAACTAGCAGTACCATGTTTAAAATCCAATACCAGTTAAGTTTATGAACAAAAACATATGATTTTTACAGATTTATCATTCCAATACCTCCTACAAGATATTTGAATCTACCTAAATCAAAAGCTTTGGTGAGAAGGTCTGCATAATTCCTTTCAGAATCAATTTTAACTACTTGAATTAACCTTTTCTCATTGCAATCCCTTATGAAATGGTGTCTGATTTCAATATGTTTTGTTTTTGAGTGTTGAACTGGGTTTTTAATGATACAAATAGTACTGCTATTGTCAATACAAATAATGGTGTTAAGAAAATTGTACCCATAGTCAAGCATTTGATTTTGGATCCAAAGAACTTGCCCACAACAACTTGCACTAGCAACATATTCTGCTTCAGTTGTAGAATTGGCCACCATTGTTTGTTTCTTGCATTGCCAAGAGATTAGTCTGCAACCAAGAAATTGACATCCACCAGTTGTGGATTTTCTGTCTAGAGTTGCACCAGCATAGTCACTATCTGAATAAGCCACCAATTCAAAAGATGATTCCCTTGGATACCAAAGACCCAACCTAGGTTGACCCTTAAGATATCTAAAGATTCTTTTGACTGCTGTGAGATGAGAGATTTTGGGATGTATTTGAAACCTTGCACATACACATACTGAGAACATGATATCTGGTCTTGAAGATGTAAGGTACATCAAAGACCCAATCATTGATCTATAATTGTGCAAATCCATATCTTCTCCTTCAGCATCCTTGAGTAGCCCTTTGTCTGGATCCATTGGTGTACTTGCAACCTTAGAATCAGCAAAATTAAATTTCCTTAGGATCTCTGCTACATACTTATCTTGGCTGATAAATATGCCTTCTTTGGATTCTTTCACTTGGAGACCCAAAAAGAAAGTAAGTTCCCCCATGGAACTCATTTCAAACTTACTATGCATAAGTTTTTCAAATTCTACACACAAGTCTTGGTCTGTTGATCCAAAGATTATGTCATCAACATAAATCTGCACTAGCAAGATGTCTTTCTTTGTTCTTTTGATAAACAAAGTTGGATCAATCCTGCCTCTTTGGAATCCACTTTCTAGTAGAAAACAAGCCAATGTTTCGTACCATGCCCTAGGAGCTTGGTGTAGACCATACAAAGCCTTGGTAACTTTGTAAACTTTGTCTGGATACTCTGCATCAATGAAGCCTGGAGGTTGAGATACATATACTGGTTCTTCAATTTCACCATATAAAAATGCACTCTTAACATCCATTTGATAGACAGTGAAGCCTATGAATGAAGCATAGGCCAAAAAAAGCCTAATTGCTTCAAGTCTTGCAACTGGAGCAAACACTTCTTCATAATCTACCCCTTCTTCTTGAGTATATCCTTGTGCTACGAATCTAGCCTTGTTTCTGATCGCTATACCCCTTTCATCTTTCTTGTTTCTGAACACCCATTTGGTTCCAATTGCCCTATGACCTCTAGGAAAATCAACTAATATCCAAACCTTCTGAATCTTGAATTGGAGAAGCTCTTCTTGCATTGCTTCCACCCAACTTGCATCATCTAAAGCTTTGTTTATGTTTTTGGGTTCAGCCTGAGATAGAAAACATGAAAACAGGCATATATTGGAAGTATCATTATTCTTTTCTTCATAAATAGAGGAGATAAACCCTTCTTCATCTGGAGATAAGACTTGAGATAAACCAACTTGAGATCTTGTTCTAACACCAGAAGTTATGCTTCCAATCACATCATCAGTTGAGTGATCTTTGAGAATTCTAGTGTTTGGTGTTTTAGGAACTTCATATGTAGTTGGAAGATTGCTAATCCCAACTTCTTCTTGAAAAGAATCATCTATTTGAACATTCAATGGCTCAGCAGTACCAATACTTGAACTAGCAGGACCATCTGAAGAACTGGCAGTACCATTGTCATTAGCACCACTTTCTTGATTCTCTTGATTCTGAGTTCCTTGATCTTCTTCATTGCCTTCATTTGTTGTGTTTGAAGGTTCTTCTTGACTTGAAGATAGATCCATACTTTTCCAAATTGGCATCCAGATGTAATCTTGATCTTTAGGAGTTTCAACATTGTCTTCAGAACCTGCATTATCATTAGTATTTGTACCTGAAACAGGCACATAATTAATAGATTCTGAAAGCCTATCAACATCAAACATCCAATCTGGTCCAACTCCTTTCACATTTGTAAGTTTCTCTTGAAACTCTATGTGAAGATTCTCTTCTACTAGCCTAGTGCAAGTGTTAAACACTCTATAGGCCTTACTCTGCAAGGAATACCCTATCAAATAGCCAACATCTGCTTTTCCATCAAATTTGCCTAAATGATCTTTGGTATTGAGAATAGTGACATGACAACCAAAAGGTCTCATAAAACTTAAAGATGGTTTTCTACCAAAGAAAAGTTCATAAGGTGTTTTTCTATGTGGTTTTGTCACAAGAACCCTGTTTTGTACATAACAAGCAGTACCAACTGCTTCAGCCCAAAATGAAATAGGCAACTTAGAGTCTACTAACATTGTTCTAGCAGCCTCTATAAGTGTTCTATTCTTTCTTTCTGCTACTCCATTTTGCTGTGGTGTTCTAGCTACACTAAACTCTCTTTTTATGCCTTTTTCCTTGCAAAAGTCATCCATAACTCTATTCTTGAACTCTGTCCCATTGTCACATCTGAT
Organism: Artemisia tridentata subsp. tridentata; assembly: GCA_021014915.2. NCBI lineage: Eukaryota > Viridiplantae > Streptophyta > Magnoliopsida > Asterales > Asteraceae > Artemisia > Artemisia tridentata. Next base: position 297,454,209 of record CP139506.1, read on the forward strand.
GAATTTGACCTTCTTATCAGATTGGTTTTCTACCTCAGTGATATATGTTTTAAGTATCTCACTAGTTTCATGTTTAGATCTTAAGAAGAAAACCCATGAAAATCTGCTATAGTCATCAGTAACAACCAGACAATATCTTTTTCCATTTAAGCTGCACACATTAGTAGGACCAAAGAGATCCATATGAAGCATATGTAAAGCCTGAGAAATAGAGTTTTGGGTCTTGGGCTTACAAGAAGCTCTATGTTGTTTGCCTTTTAGACAGTCAACACAAGTTTGGTCGTTTTGAAAAGACTTTTTGGGTAAACCTCTTACTAAATCATATTTTGCAATAGTGTTGATTGTTTTAAAGTTTACATGACCAAGCCTTCTATGCCAAAGCATAGATTCATCCAATGAGGCCTTTGCTACCAAACAAGTTAAACCTTCCTTGGGATCAATGTTCTTTAAATTGACACTATACATATTGTTCCTTTTTGGAATTTTAAGAAGGATCTGACTCTCATCAGGCATCTTAAAATCAGAAGAAAGAACCATACATTCTTGTCAGTAAATAGAACATTGTTCTTTTTGTCACACATTTGTTAGACACTAAGAAGATTAAACTGAAGTTCTTTCACAAAATACACATTTTCAAAATCTAGTTTACTGGTTTTGATAGTACCTTTACCAGTGATCTTTCCTTTTATTCCACCCCCAAAGGTAACATATCCTCCATCAAATGTTTTGAAGTCTGAGAGGAATGACATGTTGCCTGTCATGTGCCTTGAACATCCACTATCAACATATCCTTGATCTTCAATATCAGATGAATGTTCCTGCACATGAATAAACATATTAGTTTCCTTGGGGTACCCAAGCCATGACAGACTTGGGTTTGCCTCTCGCATCAATGAAATCAAACCTTTTCAGGATTGTTGATGCACCTTTTGATTGGATTGGTTTCCAAATCCAACATGCTGAGGACTTAACAGCACTTTCCCTTCCAATCCATTGTGTGGTCTTTGGTCTATCAGTACCAATTTTGGCAATACCAATTTTGGCAGTACCATTTGGTCTAGCAGGACCTTTTGGTCTAGCAGGACCTTTGGTTTTTAGTGTCCAAAATTTTGTTTTAACCACATTTATCTTTTGAATAGGACTTTTCTCAACTTTTGGTACACTTTTGAAAGTGTTTCTTGTACCCTTTTCAGTTGGTTTTGTAATAACAGGCTTATGTTGTCTAACAGTATGATTATCTTTTGTAGTGTTAGACTTAACAAAACTTTTTCTGGGATGAGTAACATTTGTTTTAGACTTTGATTTACTCCCAGAAACCCATTTATTACAATAAGCATGAAGATGATTAAAGCTACCACAATAATAACAAGCCTTATTAAACATAACAAAGTCATCACCTAATTGTTGTGACTTAAGGTTGTTCCAATTTCTTTGGCTTCCCCTAGGTTTGTTATTACATTTTTCACAACTTTCAACTGTCTTCAAAACAGCTTGAGTCTTAGCTTTAACTTCTACTTTCTTAGGACTGGTTGGTCCTATTTTGATTCCTTTGATAGGAATAGTCTGATCTTCATCATCATCAGATACCCAATCCTCAATAATTAGGACATCTGGTCTCTTATCAGTGAGCACCTTAGAGAGTGGGACATTCTTAGCACTCTCAGAAGGTTCACTTATCACTACAGATTTAGCCAATGGTTTGTTCATGACTTCATGCACACCTGATTCAGCAAGATTTGATCCTGGAGGACAAGGGATTCCTCTATAAGGAGGTGGACATTCATTGTATCCTATCCCTGATTTTATTCTCTTATTCATCTGATTCTCTACTATGTTCCTAGTACACTCAGAAGCATTTTCCAATTTAGTAACAGTCAGTTGAATATTATCTCTAGCCAAGGTAACTTTAGTACACTCATTCCTTACCATTTCTATTTCTGAATCTTTCAAAAATATTTGTCTATTAAGAGCAGCTTTAGCATCAGAAAATGTGAGTTCATTTTCTCTATAGTGAATGATTTGTTTTTCTAGCTTGGACATACCACACTTATGGTCAAATAAGGTTTGATTGGTTTTTCTATGTTCTAAAATTTCTGTATCATAAGCTTTACTTATGATTTCTAATTCTTTAAGAGATTCACAATTATTAGAACATTTGATAGTTTGTACCTCAGGAGTGGAGAATGCCATCAAAGCCAATTCATCAGAAGTTGACTCATCTTCACCCATGAAACTCCAATCAAAACCCATGCCATCAATAGCAACCATTGCTTTTGGCTCAGCAACTTCAACAACCTTACTCTTGCTTTCAAAGCTTCCTTTCTTCTCAAAGCTTTCTTTATTTCTGTTGTCAAACCCTCTACCTCTGTTATCCTGCTTCTTAGGTCTTCTACACTCTCTAGAGTAGTGACCTTTCATGTGGCAGTTGTAACACTCCACCTTTGACTTATCATAGCCAGCAGGCTCATTTCCATCTATCAGTATCTTCTTGCCAGTCCTCATCATCAACTTCTTAGCTCTAATGCTTAAAAGTGAAAGTTGCCACTTTATGTCCATTACTTCAAGATCATCAGGATGAATCTCTTGAAGGTCTTCAAATGTTAATACGGACCCATTATGTTGAGATGTAAGAAAAGCACACCCAATTGTTTCATCTAAAATGGATTTGGTACTACTAGAAGTACTAGCAGTACCAAAAGTTGTGTTAGCAGTACCTTCTTCTCTGCCACCTTTATCTTCATTATCAACCTTTGAGATACTTGGGGATGAAACAAAAGCCATATTTCCAGAACTTGACCCAGTAGTCTTCTTAACTTCATGTTCTACAATTTTGAAATTGTTGTAGAGATCATTGAGACTCATCTGGTCAATATCTGATTTGTTCTTCCATACAATGACATGCATAGACTATTCTGAAGGTAAACTCCTAAGAAATTTAGAGTTTAGGTCTTCTTGAGTTATCATCACTTCATGGATGGCTAACTGACTTGCAAGCTTCTGAAGTCTATTGAACATACTGTCCAAAGACTCATTGGTTGTGGCTGTAAAGTTCTCAAATTGTTGTTTGAGAAGTGTTTTCTGTGTTTTCTTGGTAGCATCATTACCACCAAACCTAGCCACAATAGCTTCAAAAAGGGTTTTGGCATCTTTGTATTTGTTAAAGATCAGAAGTTGATCATTTGGAATAGTCATCAGTAACATACTCCTTGCCTTTAGATCATTTCTCTTCTGAACTTTTTCATCTGCATTTGATGGTTGTTCTTGTATTCTTGTTACAAGAGCATCATTTACTGTTGTAGTGGTGATTTGGGGTTTAAATGAATTGCCTTGTTCAATGATCTCCCAAAGTGCATAGTCCTGCACTTGAAAGTATTGTTCAACCCTTAGTCTCCACATTTCAAACTCGTTTTGCTTGAGTAATGGAAGTTTAGCTGCAACATTGGTTTGAATATGTTCAACATCCATTTTTCTTTTAAATTAGTAAATATCAAGCCTAGCTCTGATACCACTTGTGGAACGGTTTATTGTTTATGTTCTTGATTGAGATATTTATGTATTGAATGTGTTTAGCATGCGGAATCTACTACAACACACTTTAAAAGAACACAAGGTGGTGAGTTTAAGTAAACGTGAGAATGCAATGAACAAAGAACACAACTTTGGTTAACACAAAACGATTCAATATTATTGATAATAATACGGATGATCTAAATATCACCGGGATTACAAAGTAATCTTGAATCTTTGATGGAATTGTGAAAGTGTAACTTAGTTACTTGAGAGATAGTTTGGTTTATCTGTTTTGGTTGTTCAAGATGCATGCATGAAGTAGTGACTAAGATATCCTTTTATAAGATAAGGATATCTTATTACATGTTGTCAAGTGGAAGAGTATTATACTATACTTTGACTATTATTTGCGCCTACAATTAAATACAACTACCCATGTACAACTCTGATAATATTCCTCTGTCACCACAGAAGACTAATCTACTTCTACATAACGTATAACTTTGTACAAAGACTAATAATTCAACTAAATATCTATTACAAAATATCTAATCGACTTGACATAAGCTTGGCAGGCTCTTCATCAACCAGCAGTACCTTCTACCCAGAAGGTACTGGTAGAACATCTTCATACTTGTTCAAAATCAACTAGCAGGCTCTTCACATCATTGGCAGGCTCTTTGACTTTGCTCATTTTATTCCCAACAGATGAGTGCATACAAGGTAGGCTAAGGCTATTTGGGTGTACATTTGGGGGTGGATTGTAAACAATGTTCTTCATTAATAGTCTGGAATCCACCAAAATATTACGAGAACTGCGAAAAAGAAGGGCTCTAAGGGGTGTACTAGGGGTATCGTGTACTAAAGATGAGTACATCGCAAGGGTGTAGGTAAATTACTTGACCGGTGTACCAACGTAATTATAATACAGGTTTAAAACAAGGGTAATCCTAATGCCTCTTATCATTTAGTAAATCCTAACTACACGAATGTAGTCTCACTAGTGATCTCGGGATGCATCACAGACGCAAGTTCTAGAATCTATATACTACCGGTACACTCATAAGCATTAAAGGTGAATGCTTTTTCCTAAATATCTAAAGGCGAACCTCACATTTTTGGGATAGAAATTTTTGAGTGGAAGGGTTTTTGTGCTAGATATATAATTCCTATCCATGAGACTCTTATTAAAACTAAAGTTTCACTCCTATATGTTGTAAAAAAATTAAATTTGGTGCTAAAATTACCCTAACAAGTATCTTTCTTAGTTTTATTACACACGTACTCTAAAACAAAACAAATATCAAGCCAAGTTATAGTTTCTAAGGTATCCCATTTTACCCTCCCTACACTTAAATTGAACATTGTCCCCAATGTTCTTAAAAAGTATAAAAGGGATGATAACGGGATAATTGTTGGGAATTAAAGCTTCCAAGATGTTAATACTGCTCAAGATGGATAAAGCAGCTCATGAGATTACAACTGCTCAGGTGATTAAAAGGAAAATGCTCTAAGTATGTTTCTACTGCTGGTTATAGAGTTACTGCTGCTAATGAAGGTTAAGACTGCTAGTGTATATTATAACTGCTAAGAACTTCAAGGAAATATACACTAAGTAGTTAGTGCTGCTAGGCTTAATGTTAATGCTGCTGGTTACAGAGTTTCAACTGCTGCAAGATTACAACTGCTAAAGTTAGAATTAAGAATGCTAGAGTATTTAGTTAATACTGCTGATAAGATAAACTTGTATAGTAGGTTAGATAATTATAGAAAAGATTCTTTAAAGATTTATCTTGTATAGAAAGTTATTGTAAGCCGACTAGGACTCCTTAGCCTATGAAAGGAGGTCCTAGGGCATATAGTTCGATATATATTATTCATAACTTCAAGGTTGTAAACCCTAATACTTAAAGAGTATTCGTATTAATAATATTGAAGTTGTTGATTTGTTTACGATTGTGTTAACTGTTCTTCTTAATACTATTGTTTAGATTCCGCATAAACCATAGTAATTCAACACAGTTTCTATACCTAGTTGTGTTAATTCATCTAGCATAACTAACCCTTTACAAGCTAAGGGAGTCGATCAAGTGTATAGCTGGGATCAACAAGTGGTATCAGAGCTTGTGCTCAAGCCTGCTGAGTATGAACTATGGAGAATGAGAATAGAGCAGTACATTCAGATGGTTGATTATTTTCTATGGGAGGTTATAGAGAATGGTGATTCCTTACCAAAAACTGAAGTATCTGCTGCTGGTGTTAAGACTGTTGTGCCTATTAAAACTGCTGAAGAGAAGGCACAAAGAAGATTAGAGGTTAAAGCCAGAAGCACTCTCTTGATGGGCATTCCTAATGAACATCAGTTGACTTTCAATCCTATCAAAGATGCTAAGTCTTTGTTAGCAGCTATTGAGAAGAGATTTGGAGGGAATGCTGCTACTAAAAAGACTAGGAAGAATCTTTTGAAGCACCAATATGAGAACTTTGCTGCTCCAAGTTATGAGAATCTTAATCAGACCTTTGACAGACTTCAGAAACTTGTCAGTCAATTAGCCCTTGTGGAGGTAATCATTCCCCAAGAGGATATAAATCAGAAGTTTCTAAGAAGCTTGTCAGTAGAATGGCATACACATAATGTCGTGTGGAGAAACAAGGATGATCTAAATACAATGAGCATAGATGATATGTAAAACAATCTAAAAGTGTATGAACCTGAAGTCAAAGGGTCATCTAGCTCATCTTCAAGCACACAAAACTTGGCTTTTGTGTCCTCTTCCAATAACTGTTCTGGCAATACTAATGAAGCAGTTAATACTGCTCATGGAGTTAGTACTGCTGGTACTCAAGTTAATACTGCTAGTTCTACAAACTTTGATAACTTGAGTGATGCTGTTATATGTGCTTTCTTGGCTGGTCAAACTAACAGTTCTGAGATTGTACATCAGGACTTAGAACAACTTCATCCAGATGATCTAGAAGAGTTGGACTTGAAGTGGCAGATGGCAATGTCGACAATGAGGGCATGGAGATTCTTGAAGAAAGCATGAAGGCGGCTCAAAGTCAATGGGCAGGACAACATGGGGTTTGATAAGTCAAAGATAGAATGCTATAACTGTCACAGGAAAGGACACTTTACAAGAGAGTGCAGGGCACCAAGAATTCAAGATTACAAGAATGATGAAAGCTCAAGGAAAGTTGTGACTGTGGATCCTACAAATTCTTCAGCTTTGGTGTCTTGTGCTGGTTTGGGTGGATATGATTGGAGTGACCAAGCGGTAGAAGGACCAAACTTTGCACTCATGGCCTATTCTTCTTCATCATCAAGTTCTGAATCTGATGTATCTAATGATTCTGGTTGTTCTTATAAATCTTGTTTAGATAATGTTGAGGAACTTAAGGCTAGGAATGAAAAATTATTAGAAGATTTAAAGAATTTAAACTTAGATAATTTAGGCTATAAAGTAGGTTTAAAGCCTGTTGAGAAAAGACTTGAATTCTTTAAGCATAATGAAATTGAGTTGGTAGAGAAGGTTAATGTTTTAGAACGCAAACTTTATGTTAAAGAGAATGAAATTCAAGAACCTACGAAGAGGTTAGAACAGGCTCAAAGAAAAAGGATGCAACTCATCAGGAAAAAGAAAAACATCAATGTAAAATGAATAAGCTTGAGTTTGCATCTGAAGGTGTAAATAAGATAATTGAGTGTCAACTTATGAGGAAAGGTAGTGGTATAGGTTATAATGAAGTTCCCCTTCTATTACAAGAAAATTTCCACCTCCTTTACCTTAATTGTCTTGTTTAATTGAGTCTGATGATAAGTCTGTAGGTGAGAATAGTAAGTCTAATAAGGAGACGCTTAAAGTTGAAAAGAAGAATTTTGATGCACCTATCATTGAAGATTGTTTGACTGATGATGATGAAGATCAGGTTGAGTCTACACCTAAAGTTGAAAGTAAGACAGTTAAACCTAGTGTAGAAAAGGTTAAGTTTGTCAAACCAAGGTTTGGTGATAAGTTGTCTAGGAAAATTGTTGATTACACTGAGCAACCTAGGAGCAACACACACAGTCCTAGAGGGAATCAGAGGAATTGGAATAACATGATATCTCAAAGACTAGGAAGTGATTGGCAAATGTTTAACAAGGCTTGTAATCACTGTGGTAGTTTTGAACATTTATAGGATAATTGTTTTTACTATCAAAAACCTGTTTGAATCTATGATAGGAGGGTGAATCACCAAAGTTTTTCTAAAAATACTCACCCAAATGCTAAGAGAAATATAGTTCCAAAAGCAGTGTTAACAAAATCAAGGCATGTATCAGTTAATAATGTCAAGCAAAATGTTTTTAAACCAGCAGTATTAAATAATACTGCTAGACAAGTTGATACTGCTTCCACCAAAAGAACAGCGAATGGTGCTAAATCCAGGTTACACTTTTAAAATACAGCACATTCATTTGTAAAAAGGCCTATTCAAAAGAATACAACATTTAGTGTTGATCCCAGTTATGCACTTGATCGAATTCCTTAGCTTGTAAGGGTTATTTATCTTAGATAAATCTAAAACAACTAAGTATAGAAACTGCCTTGAAGTTTATCAAACACAATGCGGAATCTTGTATTTGATCTTAAGAAGAACTTTGAATTGTATAAAACAGTAAATAGAAACACAAGAATATCAAACTAAACACTTCAATATTATTGATATAATACGATTACTCAAAAGTATTAGGGTTTACAACCTTGAAGTTCTATATAAAATCGTATTAAGATTTATCTATCTCTATGCCCTAGGACCTCCTTTTATAGACTAAGGAGTCCTAGTCGGCTTACAATAACTTTCTATACAAGATAAATATCTTTTCTATATTTGTTGGGTCTGAAAGGTTTCTTGAAGTTACTACTGCTTATATTATTAAGACTGCTCAAGTACTACAAAGGATGTACAACCAAGTTATTATTGCTGCTGGTTATGAAGTTAATGCTGCTTGTAGAAGTTTAATGTTGCTACAAGATTAATACTGCTAGAACATTTTGTTACTATTGCTAATACGTTATTAGTGTTGCTAGAGTATTAGAGTAGGTTATTATGTATAGTATGTTTAGATAAATATAGAAAAGGTTCTATAAAGATTTATCTTGTGTAGAAAGTTATTGTAAGCCGACTAGGACTCCTTAGTCTATAAAAGGAGGACCTAGGGCATAGATGAACATATAATTTTATACGGCTATAAGATAGAAAACTTAAAGGTTGTAAACCCTAATACTCAAGGAGTATTCGTATTATTAATAATATTGAAGTGTTTAGTTTGATATTCATTGTTCATTGTTTCATTCATTATAAAGTTCTTCTTAAGATCAAATACAAGATTCCGCATTGTGTTTGGTAAATTACAAGGTAGTTTCTATACATAGTTGTGTTAGATTTATCTAGCATAGCTAAACCTTTACAAGCTAAGAGATTTGAGAAAGTGCTCAACTGGGATCAAAAAGTGGTATCAGAGCTTGTGATCTAGAGACTGTGAATCAAGCAGAACCTGTTGCACCTCACCTTACTGAAGAAGGAAGACATGGACTCATAATCTACGCACATGATTACTTCATCAAAGGTCCACATGCTCAAGCCTGGAGAATATAAGCTATGGAGGATGAGCATAGAGCAGTACATCCATATGGTTGATTACTCAATGTGGAAGGTCATAGAGAATGGTAATCAACTACCTAAGATTGAAACTTCTGTTGAGGGTGTTATTATTGTTATGCCTATCAAGACTACTGAAGACAAGGCACAAAGAAGGCTTGAAGTAAAGGCCAGAAGTACTCTTATGATGGGAATTCCTAATGATCATCAACTAACCTTTAATCACATCAAGGATCTAAACAGTTGCTAAAAGCAATTGAGACAAGATTTGGAGGGAATGCTGCAACCAAGAAGACAAGGAAGAACCTCTTGAAGCAACAATATGAAAATTTTGCTGCTTTAAGTTCTGAAAATCTTGATCAAACTTTTGACAGGCTTCAGAAACTAATCAGTCAATTGGCACTTGTAGAAATCTCAATTTCTCAATAAGATGTCAATCAAAAGTTTTTGAGAAGCTTATCACCAGAGTGGAACACACACACTGTGGTCTGAAGAAACAAGGATGATCTTGATACTATGAGTTTAGATGATCTGTACAACAATCTTAAAGTTTATGAACCTGAAGTTAAAGGGTCATCTAGCTCATCAACAAGCACACAAAATTTAGCTTTTGTGTCCTCCTCCAACAATAGTTCTAGCTGTCCTAATGAACTAGTTAATATTGCTCATGGAGTTAGTACTGCTGGCACACAAGTTAATGCCGCAGGGTCTACAACCCTTGATAACTTGAGTGATGTTGTTATCTATGCTTTCTTGGCTTGTGCATCTACTAGTTCTCAGATGATGCATGAAGATTTGGAGCAGATCCATCCAAATGATCTTGAAGAGACGGACTTGAAGTGGCAGATGGCAATGTTGACTATGAGGGCAAGAAGATTTTTGAACAAGACTGAAAGAAATCTCAAGATTATTGGGAAGGATAACTTGGGTTTTGATAAATCCAAGATTGAATACTACAATCGTCATAGGAAGGGTTACTTTGCAAGAGAATGTAGAGCTCCAAGAAGCCAAGATTACAAGACTGGAGAAAGCTCTAGGAAAGCTGGGGAAACAACAAACTCTACAGCTTTGTTGTCTCAATGTGATGGTCTTGGAGCATATGACTGGAGTGATCAAGCAGCTGAAGGACCTAACTTTGCTCTTATGGCCTACTCTTCTGCATCAAGTTCTGATTATGAGGTATCTAACAGTTCTAGTTGTTCATTTAAGTCTTGTTTAGATACTATAGAAGAACTTAAGGCTAGGAATGAAAAGCTAATGGAACATGTAAAAATGTTAAAATTAGACAATTTAGGCTATAAGGTAGGTCTAAAATCAGTTGAGGAAATACTTGACTTTTTCAAAGAAAATAAGTTAGAATATGTAGAAAAAGTAAATGTTCTTGAAGGTAAGGTTTTTGTAAAAGAACATGAAGTTAATGTACTTTCTAAAAGATTAGAAAAGGCTGAAAAAGAAAAAGATGTATCTTATAAGGAATTAGAAAATCATCAGGTTAAGGTTAATAAGCTTGAGTTTTCATCTGAAAGTGTTAATAAGACAATTGAGTGTTAGTTAATGAGAAGAGGTAGTAGCATAGGTTATAATCAATTTCCTCCCTCAATAACAAGAAAGTATCCACCTCCTATTCCAGAATTGTCTTGTTGAAGTAAGTCAAATGTTAAGTCTTTAGGAGAAAGTAGTTAATCTAATAAGAAAAAACCTAAGCCTGAAAGCAAGTATTCTGATGCACCTATTATTGAGGATTGGGTGTCTGATGATGATGAGGAACAGGAAAAGGATAAACTTAAGGTTGCAAGTGTAACAGAAAAACCTAGTGTTGAGCAGATTAAATTTGTCAAACCTAGTTTTGGTACCAAAGTGTCTAAGAGATCTGTTAAGTACATTGAGCAACCTAGGCAGATCACAAACAGGCCTAGAGGTAACCAGAGGAGTTGGAATGGAATGATATCTCAAAGGTTAGGAAGTGACTTTGAGATGATCAATAAGGCTTGTTATCATTGTGGTAGTTTTGAAAACTTACAAGATAATTGTTTTTACTATCAAAAACCAGTGTGGAACTATGCTAAGAGGGTTAATCATAAAAGTTTTTGTAAGAATACTCACCCACATGCTAAAAGAAATATGGTTCCAAAAGCAGTACAAATGAGATCTGGTGTAGTATTAGTTACAACTACTAATCAAAATGTTTCTAAACAAGCAGTAGTAACTAATACTGCTAGATCAGTTAGTACTACTAACACCAAAAGAAGAGTGAATGGTGCAAATAAATTGTCAAAGTTTTTAAACAAAGCACATTCCACTGTAAAATAGCCCATTCAAAAGCCAACAGCTATTAGTGCTGCTAAGGCAAAAACAGTAGTTTCTACTGCTGAGCCAAAAGCAATAACTAATATTGTTTTGGGAAATCATTTTTATGCTGTGAAGACCTCAGCTTGTTGGGTCTGGAAACCAAAAGTTAAAGTTTTAGATCATGTTTCCGGACACAGCAGTACATCTGTAGTTTTAAAGAGATATGATTATGTGGATGCACAATGCATATCCAAGTCAGTATTGGCTTGGGTCTCCAAAATGAACTGATTTTCTTACTTTATTTGCAGGGCAATCCACAGGTGGAATTGGAAGATAAATGAGTTTTTGACAGCGGATGCTCAAGGCACATGACTGGAAACATGTCCTATCTTGAAGATTTTGAAGCTATTGATGGAGGATATGTTGCTTTTGGGAGTAATCCCAAAGGAGGGAAAATCACTGGTAAAGGTACAATAAAAACTGGTAAATTAGATTTTGATAATGTGTACTTTGTCAAAGAGCTTAAGTTTAATCTCTTTAGTGTCTCACAAATGTGTGACAAAAAGAATAGTGTTCTTTTCACTGACACTGAACATATTTTCTTATCTCCTGACTTTAAGTTGATTGATGAAAGTCATGTTTTACTTAAAGTACCTAGAACAAACAACATATACAGTGTTGATTTAAAAGACTTGGTCATTTAAATTTCAAAACAATGAATAAATTGGTTAAGGGAAACCTTGTGAGAGGTTTACCTTCAAAAGTTTTTGAAAATTCTGAAATCTGTGTTGCTTGTCAGAAGGGAAAACAACATAGAGCTTCTTGTAAGGCCAAAGTAGTGAACTCTATTAGTCAGCCATTACATATGTTGCACATGGATTTATTTGGACCAACATTTGTAAAGAGTTTAATGAAAAAGATGTATTGCCTAGTTATCACAGATGACTTTAGTAGGTTTACTTGCGTGTTCTTTTTAGAAACTAAGGATGAAACCAGTAGCATTCTTAAGGATTTCATAACCAAAGTAGAAAACCTAGTTAACCATAAGGTTAAAGTGATAAGATGTGACAATGAAACTGAGTTCAAGAATAGGGAGATGAACCGGTTTTGTAAAATGAAAGGTATTGAGAGACAGTATAGTGTTGCTAGTACTCCTAAGCAAAATAGAGTTGCTGAGAGGAAGAATATGACACTTATTGAGGCTGCTAGAACAATGTTAGCTGATTCTAAATTACCTACTACTTTTTGGGCTGAAGCAGTTAATACTGCTTGTTATGTACAGAATAGAAGTAAAGTAGTTAAGCCTCATAACAAGACCCCTTATGAACTTTTATAGGGTAGAAAATGATTGCTTGATTTCTTAAGACCATTTGGGTGTCCTGTTACTATTTTGAATACCATAGATCACTTAGGCAAGTTTGATGGAAAGGCCGATGAAGGATTCTTTGTTGGATACTCATTAAATAGCAAAGCTTTTAGATTATTCAATAGTAGGTCCAGGAAAGTGGAAGAGAACTTGCATGTTAGGTTTAGTGAGAGTACACCTAATGTTACAGGAGTGGACCAAACTGGCTGTTTGATTTTGATTCGCTAACCAAGACTATGAATTATGGTCCAGTTGTTGCAGGAACAGAGTCTAACATGTGTGCAGGAACAAAAGCAAGCAATAATGCAGGTCAAGCTGGAAAGGAGCCAGGATATGACAAATATTATTATTATTTTTTTTGCCTATTTGGACTGCTAAGGATGATGTATCAGATGATCAAGAGTTGCATGGAGAAAAGAAGTCTGATGATCAAGCAAAGGATGATGTATCTAAAGAAATTAACACTAGCAGTTCTAACACAGTTAATACTGCTAAGCTAAGTGTTAATGTTGCTGGCAAGCAAGGCATATCTTTTGATGTTGATGTCTACCCAGATGATCCAAACATGCCTATATTGGAAGACATTTATCCTGATACTGATAAAGATGTACTTGGTGCAGAGGCTGACTCAACTAATTTGAATGCAAAATTACCTGTCAGTCCTATTCCAACTACAAGAGTTCACAGGAATCATCCTAAGGAACAGATCATTGGAGAGCCAAAGTCTACTGTTCAAACAAGGAAAATGGTTAAAGATTTGAAGGAACAAGGTTTCTTTGCAATATCCCTTCATCAAAGAAACAGTCACAAAGACCTTCAAAACTGTTTTTTTGCGTGGTTTCTATCACAAATTGAACCCAAGAATGCTCACAAAGCATTACAAGATCCAAGCTAGGTAGAAGCTATGTAAGAAGAACTTTTACAATTCAAGCTTCAAGAAGTTTGGACACTGGTAGATTTGCCTAAAGAGAAGAGGGCAATTGGTACTAAGTGGGTTTTTAGATGCAAAAAGGATGAAAGAGGCATTGAGATTAGAAACAAGGCAAGGTTAGTAGCTCAAGGAAACACAAGAAGAAGGTATTGATTATGATGAAGTATTTGCTCCTGTTGCAAGAATTGTGTCTATCAGATTATTCTTGGCTTATGCTTCATACAAAGACTTTGTAGTGTATCAAATGGATGTTAAAAGTGCTTTCCTGTATGGGACTATTGAAGAAGAAGTTTATGTCTCACAATCACCTGGTTTGGAAGATCCTAATTTTCCTAACAAGGTTTACAAGGTGGACAAGGCACTATACGGCTTACATCAAGCTCCCAGAGCTTGGTATGATACATTGTGAACATACCTGTCAGACAATGGTTTTAGTAGAGGGAAGATTGATAAAACTTTGTTTATCAAAAGGCACAAAGATGATATCTTGTTAGTTCAAGTTTATATTGATGATATCATCTTTGGATCAACACACAAGGCTTTATGTGTTGAATTTGAGAAACTTATGCATGAAAGATTTCAGATGAGTTCCATGGGTGAACTTACATTCTTTTTGGGATTTCAAGTTAGACAGAAAGAAGATGGCATATTTATCAGTCAAGATAAATATGTGGCTAAAATTTTGAAGAAGTTTGGTTTTATTGATGTGAAGCCTGCAAAGACTACTATGGAAACATCCAAGCCCTTGCTCAAAGATGAAGATGGTGAAGAAGTTGATGTTCATTTGTATAGATCAATGATTGGATCATTGATGTATCTTACAGCTTCATGACCTGACATAATGTTTGCTGTCTGTGCTTGTGCAAGATATCAAGTCACACCAAAAGTTTCACATCTTAATGCTGTGAAAAGGATTTTTAGATATTTGAAAGGTCAACCCAAATTAGGCCTTTGGTATCCAAAAGATTCACCATTTGACTTGATTGCATACTCTGATAGTGACTACGCTGGAGCTAGTTTGGATAGAAAATCAACAACAGGAGGCTGTCAGTTTTTGGGGAGCAGGTTAATTTCATGGCAGTGCAAGAAACAAATAGTGGTTGTAAATTCCACAACTGAAGCTGAGTATGTTGCTGCTTCAAGTTGCTGTTGACAAGTGCTCTGGATTCAGAATCAGTTGCTGGATTATGGGTACAACTTTATGCATACTAAAATATATATTGACAATAGCAGTACTATGTGCATTATTAAAAGGGGCAAATATAGACATAGCCCGGTAGCTTAAAGTGTTGGGCTTCTTTGGCCCCAAAAAAGTCTCTATCCCAAAATGGCCCAAGGAATAGGCTACTTCCAAAAAGCCGCTTAAAGCGACTTTTTTGTCAATTAAGCGACCTACTATTTGTGTCTTTTTGCAGCCAAAAAGTTTGACTTTTTAACTTTTTTAAGCGACTTTTGCTAGATTTTAAGCGACTTTTTGACATTTTGAGCGACTTTTCGCTAGGGGCCAAAAAGTACACGCCATATGTCACTCCCACATTTAGTCGCTTTTTGCTTGGGCCATTTTGGGAAATCGAATTTTTTGGGGCCAAAAAAGCCCAACACTTTAAGCTACCGGACTATTTGTAGAATTGCCCCTTATAAAAAATCCTGTTTATACTTCAAAAACAAAACATACTGAGATAAGACGTCATTTTATAAGAGATAGTTATGAAAAAAAGTTAATTCAAATTGTTAAAATTCATACTGATAATAATATTGCAGATTTGCTCACAAAAGCCTTTGATGTGGGTAGATTTCAATTTTTGGTTTTTAGTATTGGAATGATAAATCTTTGAAAAATTCTTATCTCTTTGTGTTTTTGTAAAGTTTTATAAGGATTAGTACTGTTATTAGGACAATAAATTATTTCTGTTGCTAGGTTATACTTAGTATTGCTAGTTTACTTAGTATTGCTATGTTAATGTTGCTAAGTTATATTTAGTATTTCAAGTTTACTTAGTATTGCTATGTTAATGTTGCCAGTTATACTTAGTATTGCTAAGTATAATTGATGATGTGATTATTATAAAATGTGTTATGTTTGTGGTTTTTTGTTTTTGGGACTAATCTTTTGCAGGATAAGCTGAGAAAAGTTCTGGAATGCTTATTAAAAAGCTGTTTGGAGTGGAAACTGACATTATGCTGCTACGCATAAGTTAGTGCGGCTAAACCTAATTTAGTGCTGCTAGGTTTTTGCTGCTATGTTTGAAAGAACATGGTACTGTTTTATAAATGTGAGCGATTAAGGGTTTATATCCTTCACTCGTTCCCAAAAGTGTCTTTATCCGATCAAAACTCTTTCAAACCTAAACCCTAACTCTTTTTCTCCATTAATTGTAAATCCCAGCCAAATCCTACCAAATAAAATTTTCAAAATTCACAATGTCGACTCTGTCATTCGCAGATCAACATAACATGATTGTGTTTTTACAAAAGCCCCAAGAAAGTGAAGGTTTTACTGAAATCATTGATTTTATTAATACTGCTCACATTAGGTACGCATTAATAGTAAATTCTACTATATATGTTTCCAACATCAAACAGTTTTGGGCTACTGTGTTGGGATTAAATAATCTAAAGATTAAGTATCGGGAAATTCTCTTAAGTGATTAATTCTGGTTGCAGTAATGTTAAGTCTGGTTGTTACCTGGTTAAGTCTGCTGGTTAAGTCTGGTCTTTGAATGTTAAGTCTGGTGATTAAGTCTAGCGATTAATTCTGGTGAGTACCAAAATTAAGTCTGCTCTTCGAATGTTAAGTCTGCTTGCTGGATGGATAAGTATACGAAGATATTTTTTACTAAAGTCAAGTATATACGGTAGATAATATCTTAGACTTTGTGGTTAGTCATCAACAAGTTGGTAAACATAGATACATGTTGTATCTTAATGACTGACACAATGCAAGTGTATCCATGCATGTGCTCGACAAGACTTAACATAGATTGTAATGATCTCCTTTGTTTTCATATAAAAGGGAGATCATAGTCTAGATATTGTGTGTGTCTTTTGAATGTGCTTAATTCATATGCTTAGAACAACTAGCTAGAACATATATCTCAAGTCATATAAACATTAAGATTCAAGGTTTGGTAAACCTAGTTATAGTGAAGATCACTCGTATTATTTTGATTAATATTGAATCGTTTGGTGATAAGCTTTCATTATTCATTGTTAAATAACAAACATAACTGTTCCATTTCCATTACCAAAATAACCTTCTAAGTGTGATGATGAAGCGAAAAGTGTATCGCTTTTAGGGGGTCATTTAAGCCCTAAATCGTATTTATTTGATCAAATATTGCCCTAAATCGTTCCTTTTGTCATTTTAGGTACTTTTGAGAAGAAATCTGGAAAAGGAAGCATTTTGGACGTTTTTGGAGCATAAAAGTGAAGAAAACGGCAAAGTCTCAAAATTATGCTGGAAACTACCTTTGACGGCGTCAGGAATTGGTCCAGACGGCGTCATGGCTTGGCAAAAGTGGTGGATATGAAAATTACTCATGATAAGCCAGAGAATTTTGCATGAAAAATCTGACGGCGTTACCCTTTAATGTGATCAAGGTCGTCACGGCTTAAGCTAAAGTGGGACGGCGTCAAGCCATATTCTGACGGCGTCAAACCTTGATAAGCCAGAATGGATTTTGGAGGTCTAAAGAGGGACGACGTCAGGAAGGCCATCCGGGAACCCTAAAAGCGGCGAGGTGACGGCGTCAGAATCTACAACGTGACGCCGTCAGCCCTTATACTCTATATATAGTTTTGCAATTTTTTGTCATTAGTGTGGAACTTTGTGTGTAACCTTTTGGGAGGAAACCCTAAGACGATTTTAGCAGCTTTTTCAAGGCTTTTTGCCTTGAGATCTTCCATGTTACATTGAAGATAAGTTATCAATTAATCATTCAATATGTCTATGTGTTGTTTGATTTTATCTTGTTCTTGTCTTTTGTTTAACATGCTAGGCTAGGTTTTCTTTGTGTTTGCTTAGATCTAATGAAACCTAGCTATTGATTATTGGTTATTAGTGTGTTATTAGTTGTATTGGATGATTGTTTATCTATGTTAGGCTTAATAAAACTGGCTAACCTCCTATTCGGTAACTTGCTTGAACGTCTTAAGAAGCATGAACCAATGCGTACTAAGGTTTTTATGGTTGTATTTAATGCACAAGCGAATTCTAGTGATCCCATGTTAGGAGCTTCCTAGCCGGCTCGACATAGGAGTGAAGTAGGAGCTTGTAGAGTTGGGGAAGTACGTACGCCACCCCATGATTGGTATTAAGGAATACACCCATCATCCACGCGATTAATATACACTAATCAACCGGTAAAAGATAGTTAGGGAGTAAGGAAATCTAAGTAAACACATTTCTCTCCACACAAGTTTTACCACCTTTTCATTTTTAGTTATTTTATTTTTTTTGCATTCGTAGTTATTTGGGTTAGTTGATTAGCAACTAATTCCGCCCACTCTTTCAAACCCGAGATTTTACTTGCTTTCATCAAAAATAAAAACATAAAAAGAATCTTCTCTCACCCCTAGACCTATTAGAGTAGTTTTTCAATCCTAACGACACTATTCCCTGTGGAGAACGATCAATCCCCCGTACTTACCACTACACTATACTACATCGATCAGGTACACTGCCTGGTGGGGTTGTAAGCCTCTTGAGATCCCTCTAGAGGTAAAACCTGTTGTAAGGTCGCAAAACCACGCATCAAGTTTTTGGCGCCGTTGCCGGGGAATAGTTATTGTTTAGGTTGAATTTTTATTTTATAGGTCTACTCACTAGATTCCTTTCTAGTGAGATTTTTATTTTATTTTTCTAGGTTTTCTTTAGTCTATCTATTTTCTTCGTTTCTTTGTTCGTAACCATTACCATTCGACATCATGGAAGATGGTAATATCCTCGATCCCAACATCCCACCACCACAACAACGACCACCACCTCCTAGAGCCCGTACTTTAGGAGACTACTCCCGTCCTAGCCACCATGGCTATCGAAACACCATTGAGCTCACTCAAGGAGCCAATGTCACACCCTTGCGATCCGACACCATCTGGTTGGTGCAAAGCAGATGCGCATTCCATGGACTTCGTTCCGAAGATCCTAATCAACATCTCAAGGACTTTCTTAAAATTGTTGATTCCATAGACCTTGATGTTGCCACTCGAGAGACGACCCGAATGCGTCTCTTTCAATTCTCTCTGCGGGACCAAGCTAGTCAATGGCTAGAGCGTCTACCCGCAGGATCCATCACCTCTTGGGATGATCTCACCACTCGTTTCCTTGCTCAGTTTTTTCCACCGGGAAGAACTACCAAGCTAAGGAAGGATATCTTGATGTTTGAACAACGTCGAGGCGAAACCCTCTACGGGGCATGGATTCGATTCAAGGACTTACTCCAAAAAGTCCCTCATCATGGCATAAATCTCTGGCTTCAAATCCAAATCTTCTATGACCATGTTGATTACCACACCAAGCGTGCCATCGATCGAGCCGCCGGGGGCAGATTGCGCGACAAAAGCGCCGAGGAATCATGGTAAATCATTGAGGAGCTTGCATCCGACGATGATGAATTGTGGCAAGTTTCCCACGACGTACGCTCGGCGGTCAAGACATATTCATCGCCCTATACAGCCAATCAAATCACTGAGGAAAGCGTTAGTGAACTTGAGAAAAGGGTTGCATATCTTATGGAAAAGCAAAAGAGACCCTTAAGTCCACAAAAAGCAACAATTAACTCGGTCTCAAGCGTTAAGCAAATACCATTGTCCGAATCACCCCTTAGGGAAAATACTAAACCCTTCCATAAGCACGCTCAACCCAACTCACCACCTCAGGAACTTAGTCCAACATTCGAAGCTCGAATGAGAGAATACATGTCAAAACACTCCGAATGGTTGGCAAAATTTGAGGAAGCCGTCTACAAACAGAAGGAGGAGATGGAAGAGAAGATGGCGGAGATGATGAACCTTTTGAAAGAATACACAAATACAAAAGCCCCTGAAAAGTGTTGGTGAGGAATGACGTTGGAGTTCCCAACACTAAATTTATCAAGGCTATCTCCGCCGTCCAAGAGGGCGAAAATGATGGAAGAGGGAAATCCATAACTATGGAAGTTAACAAAATTGATCTCGTCTCACTTAAAGATGGAAACACTAATGCCTGCAACTGCGATTCAGACAAAGGCAAGAAGGCACCCTCTAAGGAGCGCCAATTGGTAGAACCGCCAAAGTCACAGCAAGTGAGGCATTACTTGAAGCACAATATAAATAAGGAGACCATAAATGATTGGGTGAGAAACTATCGACGTACTCATCTACCCAACAAGGAGTCCAAGAGAATTGAGCCGGATGATGAATCCGACACATTACCCGGAGGGCAATTGTATGAGTGCCTCATAAGACAAAAGTTAGTGGAAAAGCAGGAATTCTACGGGGTCTTTGAAATACCATGCAGCATTGGAAAACTAAAGTATCTGGATGCGGTAGCTGACCAAGGTTCCGACGTAAATTTGATGCCTTTATCCGTTTATGTCCAGTTAACCGACAAATTGCCATCCATCACCCGTACTAAACTCTCCTTTGCAAAACACTCTTATGAGTACCCGTTAGGAATTGCAGAAGATGTGTTGGTCAACGTTGCCGGATTCTTGTATCCGGTCGACTTCATGATTATTGAAAGGAATGATATGAATATGCCAATAATCCTTGGGGCACCCTTTCTCGCTACCACTAGGGCACAAATCGATTACGGAAATAGTGCCATCCTAATGAAGAAGGGGAAGAAAACAATAAACTTCCCAATGATCCCACGTCATATACGAGATGTTGCTCTACAAAAGGAGATGGAGGCGAACCCCAATATAATCCGTGGTAATGTTCGAGAGAAAATCCGTGCATGGGAGGCAAGGATTAAGAATTACAAGGAAAATGAGATTAGAGAATGTAAGGGCGAAAATAACGATTATATTGAGACTGATGAGACGACCAATAACCCCGTTGAATTTACAAAGGGAGACTCAGTGCTCCTAAGGCATTCAGAAACAAAAGCACCTGCCGATGAACCAAGTCCCTGGTGGTACGGACCATTCACAATTAAAAGTCTACACCAAGATGGGGTAGTAAGCTTGACCAGCAAGGGAGGAGGTGAAGTGACTGCGAATGTCGAGCGATTGAGACACCATCACCCTGATAACAAGGATTATATCTATCAGGGATACGTCATTATGAATGATGGAATCACGTAATGTACGTGACTTTGAGTCTAGCTACAAGACTCGTTAATAAAGAAAAGCGCTTCTTGGGAGGCAACCCAAGCTTTATTTGTTTTGTGTGTTTATTTATTTGTTTGTTTGATTTTATTTGTTTCCGTATGTGTGTTTGAATTTTATTATTATTGATTCATGTTCAAAACTAAATTGTGAAAATGCTTTATCTTGTTTTTAACTTCGTCTTAACTACATATAAAGGTATTTTGCAAAAGTTAAGTGTAAGGGAAATCTAAATCGGTTTATTAGAACACAAATGAACATGAATCATAATAATAATAAATTAACATACATATTAGTATTTGTTTGAGTCAAATGCTTGTATCGAGTCATAATGATGTTTTACAGGAATTCCAGGAAGTAAGGTATAGGTTTTTCCAAAATTTTTCCGGAAACGTAACATGAGAATTCTGTCAGATCATTTCTGACGGCGTCAGGCTTTACAACCTGACGGCGTCAGGTTTTAATTTTCTGAAAATTTTTGAAAGTTCTGTTTTCATAAAAAGTTTTTATTAAATCTATAACTTATAATCTCCAGGAATCTGCAAAATTATCATTCCACAAGCATTATATCCTTATATATAGAGTTTATCCTGCCGATGTTATGCAGGTTTTCGTGTTTGTTTTCTCAGGTTTAACAGGTTATTTTGGACAAGGAAATGTTTGTTGGATCAAGCTTATGGCGATGCATTAGTCATGGAGCTTCAACATTACTTTGGAAAAAGATCTAACCATGTTATTTCTTTATCCACCGAGCGAATCAGGGGAGTATTTGATTTCATTCTTTTACCTTATTTACTTTTACATTTGTTATTTGAACATTGGGGACAATGTTCATCTTAAGTGTAAGGGGGGGTAAAAGTACGATACTTTAGAGAATGCAATTGCACTTGATTTTTGTTTGTTTAATAGTAAATGTGTAATAAAACTGAGAGAAATACCTGTTAGGGCAATTTTAGTGCCAAATTTAAAATTTTTTACAACATTTAGGAGTGAAACTTTTGTCTTAATGAGCGTCTCACGGATAGGAGTTATATGACTAGCACAAAACCGTACCACTAAAAAATTTTCCACCCCAAATATGTGAGGTTCGCCCCTAGAATTGGTAGGAAAAGCATTTATGCTATGATGTGTGTACCGGTAGCACTTAGATTCTAGAACTTGCGTTAGGACCATTCCGAGGCCACAAGTGAGACTACATTCGTGTAGTTAGATTTACTACATGATAAGAGGCATTAGGATTAACCCATCGTTTTACACCTGTGTTTTTGTTATAATTACATTGGCTACATTGGTCAAGTAATTCTCCCACACCCTTTGCGTTGTACTCATTTTTAGTACACGATACCCCTAGTACACCCCTCAGAGCCTATCTTTTCGTTTCGAACTTTAAGCATTTTACTTAAAGGAAGAATTTGTTACACCCCACTTAAATGTACACCCAAATCGCCTTAGCCTACCTTGTATGCACTCATTTTTAGTGCATTATTGTGACAACATTTGTTTAAACCCAAGTTAATTATCTAGTTGATTACATGGTTGCTAAGTCGAGTCATATCCTTGTACATATTGTTTTGGGACGATTGGGACTCATGGGTAAAGTACTAGTGTAATGGAGTAATGGGGAAGAACATCATTTATTACCCCCATATGTGCTAAATATTTTAAAAAGTACTCCAAGTGTTTCGATTATCTTAATTCGAGTCGATAGAATAGTAATTGTAAAGTTATGTAAAAGTTCAAGTGTAAGGGGAATGCATGGCCCCTATGATGTATTATTTTGGATGGTAGGGCAAAAGTGTATGAAAAAAAAATAAAAAAAAAAATAAAAAAAAATAAAAAAATCAAAAAAATCAAGAAAAATAAAAAAAAAAAAAATAAGAAAAAGAAAAATAGAAAAAAAAACATACAGACTACCATCCCGTTTCATTTTATGTTTTTGTTATTTTGTTTTTCGCTTAAGATTGAGTCGAGTCTTGGCTTAGCAACACTGTATAGTACATGTAATTAATCAAGATCTTTAACTCGCCACCAGTAAAATATCCCTTATCCAACAAAACCGTGTTTATCATATCCCTACACCTAACGTTATAACCCATTTAAAAGCCCTCTTTGATAGTTTATCTTAGGTGCTTACACCTAGTGGAGGAGGTTTTTGATCCTTGCCCAAGCCTATGGTAATCTATTTGCTATGACAGGTAGTGAGAGATAATATCCGTTTTCATTTATGAGATTTATGTTGATGACACTTGAGAGATGTGAGTATCTAAACACTACTTGTGAGGTGCTAGTGTGTAATCTCCGTGCTTATTATGATTAAAGTGGAACGACTAATTGTTGTAATTACTTTTATATTAGCATTAAATGACCCCTAACTTGTATTTTGATTAGAATAAAAGCGCATTTGCTTGAGGACAAGCAAATCTCAAGTGTAAGGGTATTTGATGAAGCGAAAAGTGTACCGCTTTTAGGGGGTCATTTAAGCCCTAAATCGTATTTATTTGATCAAATATTGCCCTAAATCGTTCCTTTTGTCATTTTAGGTACTTTTGAGAAGAAATCTGGAAAAGGAAGCATTTTGGACGTTTTTGGAGCATAAAAGTGAAGAAAATGGCAAAGTCTCAAAATTATGCTGGAAACTACCTTTGACGGCGTCAGGAATTGGTCCAGACGGCGTCATGGCTTGGCAAAAGTGGTGCATGAAAAATCTGACGGTGTCACCCTTTAATGTGATCAAGGTCGTCACGGCTTAAGCTAAAGTGGGACGGCGTCAAGCCATATTCTGACGGCGTCAAGCCTTGATAAGCCAGAACGGATTTTGGAGGTCTAAAGAGGGACGGCGTCAGGAAGGCCATCCGGGAACCCTAAAAGCGGCGAGGTGACGGCGTCAGAATCTACAACGTGACGCCGTCAGCCCTTAAACTCTATATATAGTTTTGCAATTTTTTGTCATTAGTGTGGAACTTTGTGTGTAACCTTTTGGGAGGAAACCCTAAGACGATTTTAGCCGCTTTTTCAAGGCTTTTTGCCTTGAGATCTTCCATGTTACATTGAAGATAAGTTATCAATTAATCATTCAATATGTCTATGTGTTGTTTGATTTTATCTTGTTCTTGTCTTTTGTTTAACATGCTAGGCTAGGTTTTCTTTGTGTTTGCTTAGATCTAATGAAACCTAGCTATTGATTATTGGTTATTAGTGTGTTATTAGTTGTACTGGATGATTGTTTATCTATGTTAGGCTTAAGAAAATTGGCTAACCTCCTATTCGGTAACTTGCTTGAACGTCTTAAGAAGCATGAACCAATGCGTACTAAGGTTTTTATGGTTGTATTTAATGCACAAGCGAATTCTAGTGATCCCATGTTAGGAGCTTCCTAGCCGGCTCGACATAGGAGTGAAGTAGGAGCTTGTAGAGTTGGGGAAGTACGTACGCCACCCCACGATTGGTATTAAGGAATACACCCGTCATCCACGCGATTAATATACACTAATCAACCGGTAAAAGATAGTTAGGGAGTAAGGAAATCTAAGTAAACACATTTCTCTCCACACAAGTTTTACCACCCTTTTCATTTTTAGTTATTTTATTTTATTTGCATTCGTAGTTAATTGGGTTAGTTGATTAGCAACTAATTCCGCCCACTCTTTCAAACCCGAGATTTTACTTGCTTTCATAAAATATAAAAACGTAAAAAGAATCTTCTCTCACCCCTAGACCTATTAGAGTAGTTTTTCAATCCTAACGACACTATTCCCTGTGGAGAACGATCAATCCCCCGTACTTACCACTACACTATACTACATCGGTCAGGTACACTGCCTGGTGGGGTTGTAAGCCTCTTGAGATCCCTCAAGAGGTAAAACCTGTTGTAAGGTCGTAAAACCATGCATCATGTGATTAAGTAGATTCCGCATACTTAATCATATTAACTCAATATATCATATACACAAGGTCACAAAGGTTTAACCACCTTATAGTGTATCGTTCATCGTCTCAGTTGGTATCAAAGACAGGCTGATATAGTTTATTTAGAAGAAGAAGAAGAATTGGAGGTTCAAGATACTCAGGCTACATATATTGCTGCAAAGTTGCCCGTGATCAAACAGAATGAGTTTGAGTTGTGGAGGTTAAGGATTGAGCAATACTTTATGGTTCAGGATTATGCTCTTTGGGATATCATTATGAATGGTGATTCTTTTACACTTAGGTTATACAGATGTCATTCTTGAAGGCAAAATAGATAGGAGAAGAAATACTGGACCAGTTACTGGTGATGAAAGGATACAGAAGAGAAATGATCAAAAAGCTTGAAATTTGTTGCTTATGACCATTCCTGGTGAACAGATGCTATCCTTTAGCAAGTATCCTAATGCAAAAACTCTTTTTGAAGAGATTTGTGCATGGTTTGGTGGTAATGAAACTACCAAGAAAACACAGAAGACATTGCTAAAACAACAATTTGAAAACTTTAGTTCAAATAGAACTTAATTACTTGATAAGTTGTTCTCTAGATTACATAAGCTTGTCAGTCAGTTAGCTGTGTTGGGGGTTGAGATAGCCAAGGAAGATCTCAACATGAAGTTTTTGAGAAGCCTACCTGATGAGTTCCATACTCATGTGGTTGTCTGGATGAACAAGCCGGACATTGAAACCATGAAACTCAATGATTTGTACAACAACTTCAAAATTGTTGAACAAAGTCTAAAGAAGTCTGGAAACTATAGTACTAGTTCTGGGAATGTGGCACTCTTGTCATCTCCTAGTATTAGTAAGTCAGAAGAGGTAGATAAAGTTGCAGTTGTTTCTACTGCTAACTATGGTGGTCCTACTGCTAGTTCATAAAAGAATGCTGCTGGACTTGGAGATCCAGCATACTATGTATTCATGTCTAGTCAAACTAGTGGTTCTCCTCTAACTCATGAAGATCTTGATCAGTTGGATGATAATGATTTGGAAGAGATGGACATTAAATGGCAGGTTGTTTTACTTAGCATGAGGGCTAAGGAGTTCTGGCAGAGAACTGGTAAGCAGATTACCATTGATGGTAATGAAAATGCTGGGTTTGATAAGAAGAAAGTAGAGTGTTTCAACTGTCATAGGTTAGGAAACTTTGCTAAAGAATGTAGAAACCCAAGGAAGCAGGATAATAGAAGCACATGGTATAGGCAAGAGAAGAAGAAGGAAGTCACAGTGGAAGAGCCAAGGGCTATGCTAGCCATATATGGTGTTAACTATGATTGGAGCTTCTTGGCTGATGAAGAGGAAGCACCAATGAATGCTGCTCTTGTGGCCACTGAGACTGCTCTAATGGCCTTTTCTGATTCAGAGGTAAATTCCATAATTAAATGTACTGAATCATGCTCTGCTCTTAAATCTTATGAAGATCTTAAAAAAAGATTTGATGATCAACTAGAACAGTTATATGATGCATTAGCTAATTTAGCTAATCATAAAAGAGGTCTAGCTGGCATTTTCAAGGAAATGAATCTAAGTTTACTGATGACATGAATTCACTAAAAAGAAACATAGAATTCAAATATGAGTGCATTAATAAACTGAATAAATCCTTAGCAGATCACAAAAATAAAATTGAAAATGTTAAGATAACAGTAGATGCTTTAGCTCATGCCTCAGAGGGAATTAATAAAATTTGGGAAGCTCAAGTAATCAATAAAGCTAAGTCTGGTTTAGGATACAAAATCTATTCCTCCACCATACAGAGGTATTCCTTCACCTCCAGGTATTGACCTAGCACACACAGGATTTGCTGAGTTTCAAGAACCAATAATGGAATATGGTTCCAAGTCTCCTGAGAGTCCTAAGGTAGAGAAAGTAAGTGAGAGTTTATTTAAAACTTCACTTTCTGAGGACAAGGTGTCCTCTGATAGGAAAGCAGATGCTATAGTTGTTGAGGAATGTACAACTGATAGTGATGATGAAGAAGAACAGGTTTTGTCTAAACCTGAAGTAGTTAAGTAAACAGGAACAAGGGTTCCTAAAGTGATCAAAAAGGATATTGTTAAGCCTAGAACAAACATTAAACATGTTAGGCAACTAGTTAAATACTGTGAACAATATAGATCCACTAGCAAGCCCAGAGGTAACAAAAGAAATTGGAATGGCCTCAAGTATAACCAATTAGGTGATGAATTTTTCTTTTATAATAAAGCTTGTTACACATGTGGTAGTTTTGATCATCTTGCAGCTTTCTGCAACCAATGGGTATCTGGGTATGAAATCAATAGGGTAAATTTCAAAAGGCAAACTCCTCAAACTCACTTTCACTCTAGTTCTAATTTTAATAGAATAAAATCCAGAGGAGTTTCAAAAGCAGTTCCTTCTGCTAGACCATTCATGACTGATAACCCAATACCAACAGTTAAAAATGCAAAATTTACTTTAAAACATGCATCAACAACTGTTAAAAGGCCCATTCAATCAAAAGCAGTGGTCCAAAAACAAGTTTGGAAAATTAAGGGTACAACTGCAAAGCCAGCAGTTAATACTGCTAAGCAAGTAGTTAATACTGCTGCTAAGGGAAACAGGGCAAATGCTGTTAAGGCCTCAGCATGTTGGATTCTTAAATCCAATGTTGCATCAACTGTTCTCAAAAGATTACATTTCATTGATGCAAGAGGCAGATCCAAGTCAGTAATGGCTTGGGTCCCCAAAGGAAACTAATACTCCTTATTACTGTGCAGGAACATTCAACTGATAAACAAGAGGATCAAGGATACTCAGATAGTGGATGTTCAAGGCACATGACAGGCAATAAGTCTTATCTCTCAGATTTTCAATCAATAGATGGAGGCTATGTTACCTTTGGAGGAGGTGTTGGTGGCAAAATTTCCGGTAAAGGTACCATTAAAACTGGAAATTTAGACTTTGAAGATGTATACTTTGTAAGAGAACTTAAGTATAATCTCTTTAGTGTCTCACAAATGTGTGACAAAAAGAAAAAAGTTCTTTTCTGTGACACTGAATGTCTTGTGCTTTCTCCTGATTTTAAGATGCCTGATGAAAGTCAAGTACTTCTTAAAATTCCTAGAAAGGGCAATATGTACAGTGTTGATATGAAGAACATTGTTCCTAAAGAGGCACTTACTTGTTTACTTGCAAAAGCTACATTAGAGGAGTCACTTAAATGGCATAGAAGGCGTGGTCACATTAACTTCAAAACCATAAATCAGATTGTTAAGAATGGTTTGGTAAGAGGTTTACCTCAAAAATGATTTGAAAATGACCAAACATGCATTGCTTGTCTTAAAGGCAAACAACACAAAGTCACTTGTAAGCCCAAGATTTTTAACTCTATCAATCAATCATTGTTTATGCTTCATATGGACTTATTTGGTCCTACAAATGTTAGAAGTATGCAGCATAAGAGATAATGTCTAGTTATTACTGATGAGTATAGTAGATTTACATGGGTTTTCTTTTTAGCTACTAAGGATGAGACTTCTAGCATCCTTAAGACTTTCATTACATAGATGGAAAACCAAGTAGACAAGAAAGTAAAAGTTATTAGATGTGATAATGGGACAGAGTTTAAGAATAGAGTTATGGATGATTTCTGCAAAGAAAAGGGTATTAGGAGAGAATTTAGTGTTGCTAGAACTCCACAACAGAATGTAGTTGTTGAAAGGAAAAACAGAACACTAATAGAAGTTGCTAGAACTATGTTAGCTAACTCTAAGTTGCCTATCACTTTTTGGGCTGAAGCAGTCAACACTGCTTGCTATGTCCAAAACAGAGTTTTAGTTGTAAAATCTCACAATAAGACATCATATGAACTTTTTAGAGGTAGAACTCCTGAAATAGGATTTCTTAGACCTTTTGGATGTCGTGTGACAATTCTGAATACCTTAAACCATCTTGGAAAGTTTGATGGTAAAGCAGCTAAAGGTTTCTTAGTTGGATATTCTCTCAATACCAAAGCTTTTAGAGTATACAACTCAAGAACTAGAATAGTAGAGGAAAACATACATGTGGAATTTTTAGAGCATAAATCCAATGTAGAAGGTCAAGGACCGAAATGGCTATTTGATCTTGAGACTCTAACCCATTCAATGAATTATGTGCCTATTGTTGTAGAATCTAACGAATTTTCAAGTCCAAAAGCTGATGAAACAACAGATGAGGAAGGGTTAGAAAAGGAGACAAATCAAGATTATATGATGATGCCAATATGGTCAAGTACAAGTGTGGATTCAACTTCGAGAATTAGTGAATCTTCTTCTGGTAAAGCTAAAGAAGATGTTGAAGATAAACACAAGGAAGATGGAACAAAAGAACAAGAAAATAGTTCTGCTGTTGATAATGCTGCTGAAACAGAATTAACAGAAGAAGCAGAATTAACAGAAAAAGTAGAATTAACAAAAGATGAGGTGGATTTGAGCAATCTCCCACCTGATTATCAAGTTCCTTCAACTCCACTCACAAGGATTCACAAAGTCCACTCCCTGGGAAATGTGATTGGAGATGTACAATCAGGTGTAAAGACAAGACAACAACTGATGTCTTCAGACCAACAAGGGCTTCTTGATGCCCTTTATGCTTCAAAACAGCATGAGTTTTCAAACTCTTGCTTGTTTGTATGTTTTCTCTCACAAGATGAACCAAAGAACATTCTTAAAGGCCTAGATGATTCAGGCTTGGTAGAGGCTATGCAAGAGGAGCTTCTTCAATTCAAGATTCAGAAGGTATGGGTGCTAGTTGATTTACCTAAGGATGAAAAGGTAATTGGCACTAGATGGGTTTTCAAGAATAAAAGGGATGAAAGGGGAATAGTGATTAGGAATAAGGCTAGATTAGTAACCCAAGGGTATACACAACAAGAAGGGATAGACTATGATGAGGTTTTTGCTCTAATAGCAAGAATTGAGGCAATGAGGCTTTTCTTAGCTTATCCTTCCTTTTTAGGCTTCATAGTTTATCAAATGGATGTCAAGAGTGCTTTTTTATATGGTACTATTGAAGAAGAGGTTTATGTTTCACAACCTCCTGCTTTCATTGATCTAGAACATCCGGACAGAGTGTGCAGAGTAGTTAAAGCTCTATATGGCCTTCATCAGGCACCAAGAGCTTGGTATGCAACACTGGTTTCTTACTTAATAGAGAATGGATTTCAAAGAGGAAAGATTGATCAGACACTTTTCATTAAACAGCACAAGAAGGATCTTCTGTTAATGCAGGTTTATGTGGATGACATTATCTTTGGATCTACAAGGAAGGAGATGTGTTTAGAGTTTGAGAAACTTATGCATGATAAGTTTCAGATGAGTTCTATGGGAGAACTTACATTCTTTTTGGGTCTGCAAGTTAAACAATCAAGAGAAGGAATCTTTATCTCTCAAGACAAATATGTTGTTGAGATACTTAGAAAGTTTCAATTTGCTGATTCAAAAGTAGCAAGCACACCAATGGACTCTGAGAAGCCACTTCTTAAAGATTTAGATGGAGACAATGTAGATGTACACACATACAGATCTATGATAGGATCTTTGATGTAGCTTACATCATAAAGACCGGATATCATGTTCTCTGTTTGTGCTTGTGCAAGATTTCAAGTAACTCCAAAGGTTTCTCATTTAACAGTAGTCAAGAGGATTTTTAGATATCTCAAGGGTCAACCTAGGTTGGGTCTATGGTATTCAAGGGAGTCACCTTTTGACTTGGTAGCATTCTCAGATAGTGATTATGCTGGTGCTAGCTTGGACAGAGAGTCAACAACTGGAGGATGTCAATTCCTTGGGTGTAGATTTATCTCATGGCAGTGTAAGAAGCAAACTATTGTGGCAACTTCAACCACTGAGGCTGAATATGTAGCTGCTGCAAGTTGTTGTGGTCAAGTTCTATGGCTTCAAAACCAACTTCTTGATTATGGGTACAATTTCATGAACACTGTCATTCATATTGATAATAGTAGTACAATTTGCATTATTAAAATTTCAGTGCAACATTCTACAACAAAACACATTGAAATTAGACATCATTTTATTAGAGATTGCAATGACAAAAAGTTAATTCAAGTAATGAAAATAGCTTCAGATCATAACTTTGCAGATCTTCTTACAAAAGCTTATGATGTTGGAAGGTTTCAGTACTTTGTAGCAAGTATTAGAATGCTTAATCTTTGAATTTTTCAATCTGATGTGTTTTTGTATATAAATTTTTGGTTGTGCTGCTAACTTTATAAATTAATGCTGCTATTACAAAAGTTTGTGCAGCTAGTACAAATTTAAATTGTGTTATTCATACAGTTAGTCCTATGATTACTCTAATTCAAGACAAGTACTTTGTACATTGTTCTTTTGGTTTTAGACTAACAATTTCAGGTATGAATATTTGAGCACAAAGGAACTTTCAAGTGAAATGTGTAAGCAGCAGAATGATCATACTAATTGCTGACATAATAGATTCATGATAGAAAGAGTTTGGGAATTTAAAACTCCTTAAAACTTCTTTCTTGAAACCTGATTATGATGTTTCACATTGAATTAATGGTTTAGTTGATCAGAAAGTAACTGATACAACTCACTTTCTATCATTTTATACTTACAAGTATAATAAGCAAGTCTAAGGACATCTGATAGAAAGAACAGCGAGCAAAAGTGAATCTAACACTTGTGTTAGAGGTAACAAATGCCACGAGCTGTAAAACCTGTCAGGAAAGCTCTTTAAATGAGTTTATCTGTACACAGCCAGTTATTTATAACTGAAAACATTGGTTCTGACACAACCAGAGGTTACTTTAAACCGAAATTTTGATTAAGTGTCTGTAACTACACATGATCCCTTCAAAATAGTTGGAAGCAGTATGATTTTTAATAATAAAATCATATGTATACTGCTAACAGTCATAAGTTTTCTTAAAAAGGATTTTTGGAATAAAAATGACTCAGAAAACCATCAAATGATGGATTATGAGTTATTGCCCCATGATTCACCTCTCATAGGAGGTTACACACCTAGAAGTGATGAGGGCAGCAAACTAACTTTTAAGGAATTGATGGCTTCATGTACAACATTATCTGACAACAAGTTCTAATTGATAGATCAGATGATAGTGAGAGATCTTCCAAACAGGGGAGGAAGGAAAGGTTCTTTGCCCCAAGGGATGATATATTTTGGTACATGGTGAGAAATCTTCAAAGCTCAGAGGAGATAATAAAATCAGGGGAGGAAGATTAACCAATAAAGGAAGGAAGTATGCTTAGAATTCATGGATGTTGAAAATGACAAGAATAGAGCTGGAGTATTTTATATATTCAGAAGGGATGAAGCATTCAAAAGGAGAAAATTCTATCTAGGAGCTTTCAATTTCTATTTCAGTTCACTCTGTTTGTTCATCACTTGCAAAGGCATGCTGGAAGATGATTTCACTTGTTAAAACAAGCATCCAAGATACACAACATTATTGCCTCTTATAATTCCACCATCTAAGGAAAGTACTGATATTGCTGAAGTCAAAGAATAGAAAGAAGATGAGTTACTGAGAAAGATATTCAATATCACAGAATAGAAGAAAGTTCAGATCAAGGGTCTGACTATGAAGTATTTGAAAGATCTTCACAATTCCTCATTTAATTCAAAAAACATGTTGAAAAGGGTTCACATGTTTAGGGGAGGATTGTTGGGAATTAAATATTCTGAAGATTAAGTATCGGGAAATTCTCTTAAGTGATTAATTCTGGTTGCAGTAATGTTAATTCTGGTTGGTACCTGGTTAAGTCTGTTGGTTAGGTCTTGTCTTTGAATGTTAAGTCTGGTGATTAAGTCTAGCGATTAATTATGGTGAGTACCAAAATTAAGTCTGCTCTTCGAATGTTAAGTCTGCTTGCTGGATGGATAAGTATACGAAGATATTTTGTACTAAAGTCAAGTATATACGGTAGATAATATCTTAGACTTTGTGGTTAGTCATCAACTAGTTGGTAAACATAGATACATGTTGTATCTTAATGACTGGCACAATGCAAGTGTATCCATGCATGTGCTCGACAAGACTTAACATAGATTGTAATGATCTCCTTTGTTTTCATATAAAAGGGAGATCATAGTCTAGACCGAAATAAACATAACTGTTCCATTTCCATGACCGAAATAACCTTCTAGGTGTGATTAAGTAGATTCCGCATACTTAATCATATTAACTCAATATATCATATACACAAAGTCACAAAGGTTTAACCACCTTATAGTGTATCGTTCATCCTCTCATACTGCAAAGGTCAAAACTATTGATGAGGAAGTACAGATACATGCCCTTGTAGATGGGCAGAAGATTATTATTACTGAAGCTTCTGTTAGAGATGTTCTTCATCTTGAAGATGCTGAAGGTATTAACAATCTTCCAAATTCTACAATTTTTGAAAACCTTGCATTGATGGGGCATGATAACCAGAGTACTTCTTTAAAATTTTCAAAGGCTGCTTTCTCTCCACAATGAAAATTCTTAATTCATACTATCTTACAGTTTCTTAGTCCAAGGACTACTGGTTGGAATGAGTTTAGTAGTAATATGGCTTCTGCCATTATCTGCTTGGCTCAAAATCAAAGAAATCAAAGATTTAATTTTTCAAAATTAATTTTTGATAGTGTGGTTAAGGGCTTGGATAGTTCATCAAATAAATATTACTTATATCCAAGGTTTTTACAACATCTTATGGACAAACAATTTGTAAACAAAAAGGTTCATAAAAAGGTTCAACTGCTCTCTTTCATACTAAAAAGAATTTTGCTAATATGAAGAGAGAGGGCAAGGATTTTAAAGGCAGAGTTACACCACTGTTTCAAACAATGTTGGAACTAGGTCTCACTCAGGGTGAAAGCTCAGCAATCGCAGCTGATGTTTATCACACACCCACTCTTTTGCCATCCCCATCAACAAAACAAAAGACCCATACCCCTAGGATCACTAAAAAGGGCACTTAACTACCTCATGTTGGTGATAGTATGGCTGCAGATGAGGCTGTGCATAAGGAGAGGGGTCACAGATTAGAAAGGGCTGTCACTACTGCTACTAGCTAAGAAGCAGAGTAGGATAGTGATAACATAAGTGAGACCCAATCTAAGGCAACTTATAATGCATCTAGCTCCTCTGGAACTGATTCAGGTGAAGGTCCCAGCCAACCGGATAATATGGGGGGTGTAGATGCTCAGACTAGGTCTTAGGCTATGCCTAACTCACCCAATGATGCACCACTCGGGAGAGGTAACACACTCCGAAGTGCTGAGGGTAGTATTAAACTAATTCATGAATTGATGGCTACTTGTGCAAAATTGTCAAAGGATGTTCTTGATCTCAAGAAGGATCTTAAGCAGCTTAAAATTTCTCAAGTTACTGAAATCACATGATTGAAGAGAAGGGTTAGGTATCTTGAAGGTCAACAGAGGTCAAGAAAACACAAAACTAAAAGGTTATACAAGGTTGGAACTACTTCCAGGGTTGAATCTTCTGATGAAGCATAGAGTTTGGAGAAGGATGTTTCCAAACAGGGGAGGAATACAAGCAAAGCTTCAGGGGAGGATACTGGGGTAGATGTTGATACTGGGATAGATGATGAAACTGGGGATGATGATAATGATGTAAATGAGTTTGTTGTTGCTGATCAACAGGGTAATGCAGCTGTTATGGATGATGTTGAAGTAGCTAAAGTGTTACTTGATGCTGCTACACTTAAGACTGCTAGTGGTGAAGTTAATATTGCTAGTGGTGAAGTTAATATTGCTAGTGAAAAGGTTAGTGCTGCTGAGGCTAGTGAAAAGGTTAGTGCTGCTGAGACTGAAGTTAGTATTGCTGCTACTCAAGGTGATGAGGATATGACTATAGCTCAAGTATTAACAAAGTTAAAGAGTACAAGGCCAAAGGCAAAAGGAGTTATGATCAAAGAGCCAGTATCAGTATCAACAACAACATTAACAACTATTTCACCATCAGACAAAGGCAAAGGTTTGTTGATTGAAGAACCTAGTAAGAAATTTCTATCACTCAGTCAACAACAACAACAACTTATTAAAGATGAAGAAGATGCAAGACAAGTGCAAGCTGATCTTGATGCTGAAGAAGAAGAGGTGAGAAGAAAGAAAGCTCAGGAAGAAGAACAAGCAAGTCTTGAACTAAATAATTCCTGGGATGACATACAAGCTAAATGTGAAGCAGATCACAAGGTAGCTTAGAAGATGTGGGATGATAAACAGGAAGAGCTATCAATGGAAGAAAAGTCAAAGCTCTTTATGGAATTCATGGCTCAAAAGAAGAAGTTCTTTGCACAGAAAAGAGCTGAAGAAAAGAGAAACAGACCACCTACCATGGCATAGCAAAAGCAAATTATGCAGATGATGGGCGTGCGTTGGAGTAAAGTTTTGGCAGTTTTAATGCCTACTCAAGTTTTAAATTTATATTTAGCCGACTTATCAATAACACACACACTTAACGAGCAGTGTACCCGGTCAGTATGAAGATAATGGTAAGTAGAGTGTCGATCACTAAGAGTGGAACGTATTATCTCGTTATTCTAATCAGTATTTTAATATCCTAACGCAAGGGGGTTTCAGCCTGAGAGACTGGCACGGTTTGTTGCAATTAAATAATAAAATAAACCAATAGGCACGAATCAACAAGTAGCACACACGTACACAGATAGATACTTAAGACAATAAGAGGGTTGTCCTTATGATTAAGTAGATTGTCACTTGTTTTATTGATAGATTTATATGAAGTGTATGTAGTTAACCCTTTCTCGTTGGTCCTAATCTTATCGGCGAGTAAACCCTTAATGATTACTTATGTCTAAAAGTTATTCCTAAGTGATCAATTTAGTAATAACCGTGGGAGCCACATTATGTCCCGCAGTCAAATGCCCGCAAGCCACTAATAAACACAGAGGTTATCAATGCACTAATAAGTAGTAACCAAAGACATCAACATATAAACTTTAATTGATGGGAAAGCAAGTATTAAAGGGAGTGCAATCTTTCGTTGTCACATTACACAAGCCACCAATCCTGATGAATTAAAGTTTGCTAACACAATAAAACAAATCTACTTAATGAATTAAACACATGCAGCACCTTCTTACAGCTCTTGTATCTTTGATTTGGGTGTGTCTTGTGCTGCCTCCTTGACTGAATTCGTCCTTTGTTTCTCCTGTTCGAACTTCGGTTTTAGGTTTTCCGGAACTTGTAATTCGTCTGGTCTACGGGGTATTTATACTTTCTGTCTGAGGGAAGATGCGGCGCATCTACTAAGTAGATGCGGCGCATGTACTTAACTTCGTGTGGGGTCCAAGATTATAATATTCAGGAATATTCGTACACCGCCAGAAGATGCGGCGTAACTCCATGATTAGATGCGGCGCATGTCCTCTTGTATCTTGGATCGTATCTGGTGATATCTTGATAGAGATGCGGCGCATGTTGAGAGTGAGATGCGGCGCATCTGGATCAGAATTGACTTGATCTTGTCCATGTCAGTAGACTTTCACTTTATGCACGTTTTGCTCCATTATTAGTCCAAAATCACTAAGTTTCACCAAATGCTTGTTTTTACCTGAGAATTACAAAAGTAAACGATTAAGTATCAATCCTCATACATAATATAGTAAAACAAGTCAAATTAATAGGATAAATGATAGTAATAAAATGTACTTATTTGAGTTCATCAAATATCCCCCCACTTGAACTTTACTTGTCCCCAAGTAAACCTTAGAATTTCTTTTATGAAAATGTATCCTAAAAGATGTTAGGATTTATTTTTATATTTAAGCATGTATTCGTTCATTTCATAATCACACAACTAAACACTTAACGAATTAGAAGTAAAATAAAATAAGTCAATAAAAGCAAATCTAATCGTTTAACTGTCCAGTCGCGACGAATATTCTATCATAAGCTTGGCAAGTATACACATCTCCACCACTAAAGCTAAGGAATAACAAGTCTAAAGCGGTAAAAAGGGTTTTTAGGCTTAAGGGTTAATTATTCTCTTTCACTATCCATCTCAAATTCCAGAAAAGGCGACAAAATCACAAATACATGATCGAATCCACGAACACGATACTTGCAATTGCTCAAATCCTTAACTCGAATAGGCTAAAGATAGGTCCAAACTTCACCAATAATAATATATCAAAAAGGGCGACAAAATCATAAATACATAGCCGAATCCACGACTACGATACTTAAGATTGCTCAAATCCCTAATCTCAATAAATCAAAGGTTTGGTTGGATAAAGAATAATAATGGGCATGGATAACATTTGGGATATAAATTGGTGTAAAATGAAAAATAAATAAAACAAATAAATTAAAATCCTAAGTGTGGTTAATCACTATCCCAACCATCCCATGAATAAGACTCATATCATCGAATAACTCACGCTTTAACACTTGAAACACACGCTTTAGGTAGACACGAATTATACTCAACAAGGTCTTAATCAAAGAATAAACCTTAATTGGCGTTCCCATAACTGCCAATTCCCATTCAATCCATAGATATAGTACAACAAATAGTGGTGATATCGACCACTTACATAACTTTACATAAGTTGGTTAAAACTAACTTCCAACTTTTCTTTCTTTCTTTTTCTTTTCTTATTTTTTCGATTTTTTTTTTTTTTTTTTTTTTTTTTTTTTTTTTTTACATAAACATAGATGTGTAAAATTTCACCACATCACTATAATGATAATTCTGGATAAATGTTCCATACTTTTCATAACTTCAGAAATAATGGTAATAGTGAAAGTAGTAAGCACACGAAAAATAAACTCCAAAATATACAATATTTACTTTCACTCCAATTGCATTGTGCGATTTCCCGACCTAACCATAGATAATGAATTACGCACGCGAACACAGGTAATGTAAGGAAACACACTTTGCCTATAGCAATCAACCAACCACGGATTCTAATCTACAGGGTAGGCTAAGGTGTAAGGGTGTAACGAAACATTTTAAACATAGGTGTAAGAAACGAAAGGAATGGCTCTGAGGGTTTTTCTAGGGGTATCTTACTCTAAAAATGAGAGTAACAAAAGGGTTTATACAGGGGTTAACTAACCGGTGTAGTTAGTTAATAACACATAACAAATAATAGGCTATTTGGGTGTAATCCTATAATTTTACCAATTTAGACAAGTCATTCCAATTATATAAATAATACTTATTATGGTGGTCTCGAATAGTATACAAGCCAAGTTCTAAAGTTTACAAGTCACCGGCACACTCATAGATTTGTGAATTTTTGAAAAATCACAATTTTTGAAAATAACGTCATGTGTGCAGTTATGCAACTTAGATCTTAAACAAAAACATGCTAAAAATTTTAAGTTTGATATATTAAGCACATTTTAAGCATAATTTTTGAAAAAGTTTAGGACAAGTAAGCGTTAAGTGTTCTAATTCTCCAATCCCCCCACTTAAGTTAAACAACGTCCTCGTTGTTTGTATAAAAGGTTAAAAACTAGAAATTAAAAGAATTAGAACAGAAAAACTCCCCTGAGATTTGCTCGGTATGATCCTCCATTAGTATAATAGCAAAAATCAACTTCTTGTGGATTAGAACGTTAAAGCTTCATACTTGATGTATCCACAGGAAATCCAGGAAACTATAATACCACCAATACTTTAAAACACACCTAAGATAAGAAAGGTTCAAGCTTGCATAATACATTAGTAGTTAGATAAAAATAAAACTTAAAAATTTAAACTGAAAATCATCAGGTCAGTCGATGCGCCGTATCTTATTGAAGAAGATACGCCGTATCGAGCCTGGAATAAATACGGATCAGAATAAAGATGCGCCGCATCCTTAACCAGGGATGCGCCGCATTAAAATAAACTGATAAATAGTTTTAAAGTCGAAAATAAAAATGCAGAAAAATAAAATAAGATATGACCATTGCAGGAGATGTGTCGCATCTCAGAATTCAGATGCGCCGTATCCTCATGCGGCCTGGACTGACTCGACACAGAAAACAGAATAATAAATAGATAAATCCGGGTTGTCTCCCGGTAAGCACTTGTCTTTATTCCAGAGTCTTCAAGTTAGACTCACGTTCAGCTCAGCAATAAGTCCTTGTCACGGTCCATCCTTCTTCCTTCATCCGAAAGATTTTCCCGTATATCTCTGCGACGTTTTCTTCCGTTCGACTTAATCTAGTATAACTCTTTGTCTTCACCGCAGTATATTCTTCATTAGGACCCAAAGAATATTTGATGATTTTAAATTTTTCAGAAATAATCATGGGTGGCTCATTGTAAGGAATCCCAAGTAGTTGACATTTTCTTTTGGTGAACTCTTCCTCGTCTTTATCAACAAACTTAAAATAAGGATCCTTAATCAAATAATCATCTAGTTCTTCAATCAACGACTCATTATTATCATCTTAAATCGCCTCCCATTCTCTTTCCAAATCATATTGTAACCGTCGACTAAGCTTTGTGAAATCATCAAACTGTTTATGCACCCATTCCCAGAAAGTAGTATCCGATGTCCCCTTAAGTTCCTTCAAGCGTTCAATTCTGCCCTTTTCTTGTAAAGCCTCCGCCTTTTGTGGGCAGTCTTCAACATTATCGTACCACTCATAATCTTCAAAGGTTACATCATTTCCAACCCGTCTCATCCCAATTATACTTCCCCCATTACAGGTTCCGTCACTTTTATAATCACAGGTCGGCCAAACACTACTCCCGTCCTTGAAAACGAAGGGTGTACAGGTGTGATTAATGTGCTCAAATTCCCACGG
The DNA here is from genome assembly GCA_021014915.2 of Artemisia tridentata subsp. tridentata. Lineage (NCBI taxonomy): Eukaryota > Viridiplantae > Streptophyta > Magnoliopsida > Asterales > Asteraceae > Artemisia > Artemisia tridentata. The sequence continues at coordinate 297,494,011 of CP139506.1, forward strand.
TTTATCCCAAACCCATGGTACTTGGTTATTCCATTCATAGTACCAGGTGTTTTTGAAATCGTCATAAGTCTTAAATCCTGGTAGTTCTCCAGTAAGCACATCATCGTCGACTTGAAGAAGGTAGTTAAATTCCTTGAACTGCTTGCACAAGGGTGTCTCATAATCGAACACATCAATGTCTATTCTGAATAACTCTTCAATGCCTTCATTGATTGTTGAATCATGAAGTGACGACCCATAATCGCTTTCTACTTCTTCATCTTCTCCTCTCATCCAATATACCCATAATGCATCCTTAGTAGCACGATCCATGCACTTATGGTTATTAAACTTACTAGCCAACCATTCTGAAAAATCAACATCGTGAGGATCGTGGTTAACGTCGAAGCAAACCTTTCCAATCATATTCTTTTTTATCTCCATGAACTCGTTAAATTGCTTCTTAAAACTCCGAGTCAACCATGAAGTCATAATCTCCTTGACTTCATTTGCAGGGGCAAATTCTGGACTACCATATTTGAGTTCTAGCCAATCATTGAGGGAGAGGTCTATCAATCTTACCAATTTCCCATGAAATAGTAACTCTGCCAAAGCATAATTCATGTCATTATCCTGATAGTTCTCATTCAATCCCCAGTACTGTTCGGAATAAGGCATGTAAGAGTTTTGGGTATTGCTTCCACCATAGCTTTCGTTGCTTGAATCCATGTATGCAAGATAGAATTTCCCATCATCTTCTTCGATAGTAGTCCAGTTCAATCCTTCGGCTTCAATGATAGGCCATAAGAGCGACAATTCTTCTCCAGTGTACCTCACAAATACATCATAAGAGAATACCTCTTTGTCAATGTTGCATAAACGCATGAATTCCTTAAAAGCAGCTTCAAGAGGAGTCTCCCAAGAGAATAAATCTGCATCGATCATGAGTACATTGAATGAATCCAAAAACAAGCATTCCTTAGCAAGATATCCGTTAACTGACATGTCTTCCATAGCAAAATCTGTCATCCAAGGTAAAATCATCAGTAGGATTTGTTCGCTAGAAGAGAAATTAATGAATATAGAAACGGATATAAGAATAAAAATAGCTGATATCTGCAGACGATGCGCCGTATCCAAAAAGTTGGATACGCCGTATCTTATAATCGTTGAAATTTAATCAGACTTTATACAGAAAATAGATACGCCGCTTAGAATTTAAGAATGCGCCGTATCGAATTAATTAATCAAAAATCAGCTTATCTAATTAAAATTAAGTGCGTCGTATTAACGAAAGTTAATGCGCCGTATTTTCGTTACGTTTAAAAATAAATATCGATTTTTGATTCAGAAAGATGCGCCGTATCGTCAGAGATCGATACGCCGTATCTGTTTAATAATTCGCAAACTGTTTTTAATTAAAATAATAGATACGCCGTATCTGCTAAAGCAGATGCGTCGTATGGCGTTAACGTTTAGAAAATTTTTTTTTATCGAAAAACAGATACGCCGTATCTGCTAAAGCAGATGCGTCGTATTACTTTATCGCTTAGAAAAATTTTCTTATTAAAAACAGATACGCCGTATCTTGGGGAAAAGATGCGTCGTATCGAATTAATTAAACGCGTTGTATTTTTTAAAAATTCAACGCAATACGCCGTATCTGAGAGATCAGATGCGCCGTATCGTTTGATTTAGCACAGTACAACGATAGCAGAACAGAAAAATACGAAAAATAAAAAAAAAACAAATAAAACACACAACGAAAATAAACACACAAAAATAAAAGAAAACAATTAACACACAATACAACAAATATGCAAAATAGTACAATGATGCAATTAATCTAATAAAAAAGAAAAACCTAATTAAAATACTAATTAAATTAACAGATAATAACAATTCACTCCCCGGCAACGGCGCCAAAAACTTGATGGGCGTGCGTTGGAGTAAAGTTTTGGCAGTTTTAATGCCTACTCAAGTTTTAAATTTATATTTAGCCGACTTATCAATAACACACACACTTAACGAGCAGTGTACCCGGTCAGTATGAAGATAATGGTAAGTAGAGTGTCGATCACTAAGAGTGGAACGTATTATCTCGTTATTCTAATCAGTATTTTAATATCCTAACGCAAGGGGGTTTCAGCCTGAGAGACTGGCACGGTTTGTTGCAATTAAATAATAAAATAAACCAATAGGCACGAATCAACAAGTAGCACACACGTACACAGATAGATACTTGAGACAATAAGAGGGTTGTCCTTATGATTAAGTAGATTGTCACTTATTTTATTGATAGCTTTATATGAAGTGTATGTAGTTAACCCTTTCTCGTTGGTCCTAATCTTATCGGCGAGTAAACCCTTAATGATTACTTATGTCTAAAAGTTATTCCTAAGTGATCAATTTAGTAATAACCGTGGGAGCCACATTATGTCCCGCAGTCAAATGCCCGCAAGCCACTAATAAACACAGAGGTTATCAATGCACTAATAAGTAGTAACCAAAGACATCAACATATAAACTTTAATTGATGGGAAAGCAAGTATTAAAGGGAGTGCAATCTTTCGTTGTCACATTACACAAGCCACCAATCCTGATGAATTAAAGTTTGCTAACACAATAAAAAAATCTACTTAATGAATTAAACACATGCAGCACCTTCTTACAGCTCTTGTATCTTTGATTTGGGTGTGTCTTGTGCTGCCTCCTTGACTGAATTCGTCCTTTGTTTCTCCTGTTCGAACTTCGGTTTTAGGTTTTTCGGAACTTGTAATTCGTCTGGTCTACGGGGTATTTATACTTTCTGTCTGAGGGAAGATGCGGCGCATCTACTAAGTAGATGCGGCGCATGTACTTAACTTCGCGTGGGGTCCAAGATTATAATATTCAGGAATATTCGTACACCGCCAGAAGATGCGGCGTAACTCCATGATTAGATGCGGCGCATGTCCTCTTGTATCTTGGATCGTATCTGGTGATATCTTGATAGAGATGCGGCGCATGTTGAGAGTGAGATGCGGCACATCTGGAGCAGAATTGACTTGATCTTGTCCATGTCAGTAGACTTTCACTTTATGCACGTTTTGCTCCATTATTAGTCCAAAATCACTAAGTTTCACCAAATGCTTGTTTTTACCAGAGAATTACAAAAGTAAACGATTAAGTATCAATCCTCATACATAATATAGTAAAACAAGTCAAATTAATAGGATAAATGATAGTAATAAAATGTACTTATTTGAGTTCATCAGCAGACCTATCTGAAAAATATGGGTGGATGGAAACAAGCTCAGTTCAAGGGGATGAACTATAACAGAATCAAAGAAGAGTTTGACATAGTTTTCAAAAGGGTTAATACTTTCATTGCTATGAATGAAGAAGAGTTGGTGAGGTTTTCTAAGTGGTCTGGAGAAAAGTTAGAATCTGAACGATGCAAGAAGCAGAAACTAGTTGAGCAAACAGAGCAAACACAAGAGCAGACAGAGCAGTTTCAAGAGAGTGCTAATCTACAACAAATGGTTAGAATTGTAAACAGTGATGATACATTTGTTGATGTTGTTCCTTTGTAGACAAAAGTTCCTTTCATTGATTGGAAGACTGGTTATAAATGGTCAAACTCATTGGTAGAAGATAATTAGAGCTGATGGAAAGTCTCAAAGGTTTGTAACATTTCCTCAGATGCTCAAAAATTTTGATAGAGAAGATTTGGAGACCTTATGGGCATTAATCAAGAAAAAATATAGAGATACAAGGCTAGAAAATATTTTGGATATAGTTCTTTGGGGAGACTTGAGGATTATGTTTGAAGTCTATCATGAAGATAGAGTTTGGCATGAGCAATACAAAAGTAAAGGTATCCTCTGGAGACTTTTTCAATCATGTAGAGTTCACACTGTAATGATGTAAGGACTTCAAATCTACATGCTAGTAGAAAAAGACTATCCTCTGGCACAGATTACACTTGATATGATGCTTAATGGGTCTGTTAAACTTCAAACTGATCAATGGGGTGAAATGGTATATCAGCTTCTCAAGAAAATGGAGAAACAACTTTATGGGACTGATTACAAGAAAATGAGGAAGTAAGCATTTGGAAACATCCTCCAGGTGAAGGTTCAAGCTTAGATTGGAAATTGATGATTTTGGAAGAAAATATCAAGTTTAGGGGAGGATTGTTGGGTTTGAAAGGTTTCTTGAAGTTACTACTGCTTATATTATTAAGATTGCTCAGGTACTACAAAGGATATACAACC